>SJXQ01002298.1:47750-114471 GCA_006408695.1 Aepyceros melampus
AAATGAGTATACTACCCAAAGCAATCTACAGATTCAATGCAATTCCTATCAAGATACCAGTGGTGTTTTTCACAGAGCTAGAACAAATACTTTCACAATTTGTATGGAAACACAAAAAACCTTGAAAGCCAAAGCCATCTTGAGAAAGAAGAATGGAACTGGAGGAATCAACCTGCCTGACTTCAGGCTTTACTACAAAGCCACAGTCATCAAGACAGTATGGTACTGGCACAAAGACAGAAATATAGATCAATGGAACAAAATAGAAAGCCCAGAGATAAATCATTAGCTTTTAAACATGTAGCCTTTAATTTTCTATAGTGTTAAACTATAGGAATTCAACTTACACTGTGTCCTCACAATGTCCTTTCAACGCTGTGATTATTAAACTATCTGGTTTTCCTTTACAATTCAAATCTGAAAACAATTGCATTTATTAAGTGTATTTGTTTCTAAATATGTGTACATGTGTTATGGGATATGGGATGGGTGTGTGCTCAGTCATGTCTGACTCTTTGTGACCCTGTTGAATGTAAGCCCACCAGGCTCTCCTGTCCATGGGATTTTCCAGGCAAGGATACTGGAGTGGGTTGTCATTCCCTTCTCCAGGGGATCTTCCTGACCCAGGGATCGGACTCGCATCTCTTACATCTCCTGCATTAACAAGAAAATTCTTTACCACTAGCACCACCTGGGAATGTGTACATGTGTTAGGGGATACAGGATGGGTAAGAGGAGTCAAAAGTGTAGACACTAAATAGCCCAATATATATTAAAACAGTAATAAGAGAAAGCACACTATTCCATAATCAAATTAAATTTTGATGGGTGTAAACATAGAACTGATGACCTTTTTACAGAAAATCAGTTGTCCTATTGGACAGAAGGCCACGTGGAGAATGTCCAGAGTTAATCAGGAGGCAGAAGCAGGTCAAGGAGAAAGTACGGCAAGTTACTGTCTTTCCCGTGGGAAAGGCGGGGGATAGAGTTCAGCATTGGCTAGGAGAATAAAGTCAGAAGGCTCTGGGCTGTAGAGGTCGTCTCTAGATACATGGCATGCAACCCTGGCTTGATTTGCTGCTGCTGCTAAGTCGCTTCAGTCGTGTCTGACTCTGTGCGACCCCATAGATGGCAGCCCACCAGGCTCCCCTTCCCTGGCATTCTCCAGGCAAGAACATTGGAGAGGGTTGCCACTGGCTTGATTTAGGACAGATAATGTTGGTTTGGGGTTTAAGAGTTATGTTAAGAAGATGGTTAATAGAGAGGTAGTTAGAGGTGTGGTTGCAGAGTTGCTTGGTTTGCGTATGAAATATGTTTGTATTTGCAGGCATGTTGTTTACGATCTCTAGGAATTAGTCTCTCTGCAGTCAACTAAGGTCCTCAGGATGCCTAAACATCATAAAATAGGAAAAGCATAACCAATATAGCAGCTTAGCTTAAGTTCTTGGTTCTAGCTTAAGATCACTCATGAGGTTCAGCCAGTGTCGAAATCTTGACTGAGCTTGGAGGGTGTGTTTCCAAGATGGCACATTCACATGGTACAGTTCTGGGTAAGAGACCTATTTCCCTTCTGTATTAGTTTTCCATTGCTGTATAACAAATTACTACAAACCTAATGGCTTAAATCAACACACATTTATTATCTCATAGCTTCCATGGGTCAGAATTCAGGATACAGGTTAGATCAGGTCCTCCGCTCAAGGTTCTGAGGTTTAAAATTAAGATGTTGGTTGGGCTGTGTTCTAATCTAGAGCTCTAGGTTCATCTCCAAGCATGCCCAGGTTTTTTGCCAAATCCAGCTCCTATAGCTATAGGAATGAGGTTCTTCTTCTTGCTGAATGTTGGTCAGAAATCTCTCTGAGCTCCTAACATCTGTATTCAGGTGCTAGCCACATTGTCTTCTCATAACACAGCAACTTACTTCATCAAAGGCATCAGAAGAATAACCGAAAAATACCTCTGCTGTCTACTATGACAGGCTTAAATAGCATAATGTAATCACGAGAACAACGATCTTTTCACCTTTTCCGTGTTACATTTAGTCATGAGAGTAATATCCAAACATATTTCTTTTTCCTGTCCATACTCAGTGGAGGGGGCCACCCTGGATTTGTTCACAGGAAGGTGGGAAGCTCGGGGACCATCTCAGAATTCTGCTCATCACATTCCATGACTTTTCACTGACATAGACTCAGTGGCTGACTTCTCCCAGAGCAAGCAGTCCAGGAAAGCAAGAACCAAGGAAGTTTCACTACCATTTACGACTTGCTCTCAAATTTCCTGTACTGTTACTTCAGGCACATTCTATTCTTTTAGAAATAAGACACTAAGTTTTCTTACTCTCAGTAACAGAACAATTAAGCTCCATCTCTTGAGGGGAGCTTACAAAAAATAAATTATGGATGTATTTTAAAACCACCACAGATGGCACTTAACATTTTTAGCTCTTTGTCTCATCATTTACAAAACGAAGGGTTTAAACCAGTTGGTTACTAACATTCTTGAAGTATATGTGTACATGTGTTTATAGATTTGAGAGTAACATAGCTTCATCCTTGTGCCTCCAGAAAGAATATCACTGGTAAGGGAGTGACTCTTTCTAAGGAAAAATATATGTATTTTTAAATCAGTTGTCTTGAGTTTATAATAATGCTTTTTTCCTTCAAAGGGAAGAATTTTTTCTCATTTCTGTAATTGAATTGACAGACAAGAACTCATATTAATGGCTTAATGTGTGCATGTAGGGCGAGGGGGGATTGTCACAACATATTTTGTGCCACATTTCAAACTGTCAAATTGTTGTTTCTCCTTTCTTTGCAGGAAGAGTTTCATAAGTGACTTTTTCTTCTGAAATAATTGGCAGTGTAAATTTTGTCTATTTTTGTGAAAAAAAAATGGGAAAAGAGGGAAAAAAATCACTTTGGGTCATCCTGACTACCCTAACATGCAGAGAATTATAATAATCCATGTCCAGTTTTCCCATCAAGAAGTTTCTGTGGTTTATGGCATGTATTTCAGACCCATTAGCTCATGGATTTAGTGGATTATGGATTACCCAGCACATATTTCAGGAACGTTACCTCATGAAGAAAACAGCTTCATTATAAGACACCCATGTTTCTGAAACATAATCTGACTTCGTAGTGGCTACATAAGGCTGCCTAGGAATATACATTCATAAAAAGCTTTAATATTAAGACACCTGATCTTAGACAAAAGAGTTTCTTGTGGAGGGCCAAATGAGCTAACACTACTTCTCTCTGACATTTTGTGAAATTAAATGGTGCCATGCAATCCCAAAGTATATTTGCCAGAGGAAAATGTTCTGTTAGAGAAAGCAATAGCCACTTTTTTTTTCTCCTTTGCAGAGTTTCTAAAGCAGCAGCAGTCCAAAATGAACCTCAAAAACTATAGTCTTCTCAAGAGTCCATCTAACTATTATTTGATTTTAGCATTGTTTATTGATTAAGTTTAAATTACCAAGGATTTCCAGGCTCTTACAGGCTAGCCAAAAATTAAAAGGTGGAGATCCAGGCACTTCCTCAGCATACCCCCATCCCAAGAAAGTTATAGTGGCACAAAAATATCCCAAGAAATTATATTTCATGACTTGAGAATAAATGTCGATGAAATATACTGAAAATTTCCCTTGAAGTAGAGGTAGAAGAATTATAATCATGTACTGATTATCTAATTTTTAAATAATATGTAATTTCCCAGGAACTGCACTAAACACTTTATTTATGTTATCAGAATCTGCAGCATCCTATGAAGAAAATACTATAGTTATGTGAAAATGAGGGAAAAAAAGATAAGTCTAGAGAAGTCAAGTAATTCATCCAAGGTTATCTGGTGGGAAGTGGCAGGATTAAGGAAACACTCAGTGGGCTTCCCTGGTAGCTCAGACAGTAAAGAATCTGCCTGCAATGCAGGAGACCTGGGTTCAATCCCTGGGTTGGGAAGATCCCCTGGGGAAGGGAATGGCAACCCACTCCAGTATTCTGGCCTGGAGAATTCCAAGGAGAGAGGAGCCTGACAGGCTACAGTGCATGGAGTCCCAAAGAGTTGGACACGGCTGAGCAACTAACACTTTCACTTTTCATTTCAGAGAAGGCTGACTTCAAAGCCTCTACTTTTAAACATGATGGCTTCCAATTGTCCAGAGCAAGACCTGGTCAAGATCAAAGACAATGGTAAAGGGAAGCCAAGGCAAGGTGGAGAGCAAAGAAGAGAAATGTGAACAAGCAATACAACTCATCGTGAGTTTCATTAGCTTCCTCATGATGTTTAAGTGACTTTTATAGGTCTAGTTTCTAGAACAGGCAGTGGTTCTTAAAAATGGCATGTAACTTATTTTATATTCTAAACATTAATTTTTGTTTATTAGGGCTTCTCTTATTCATTCATTCATTCAGTGGTTATTTCTTTGGTTCATAGAAGACACATTTGATCCATATGAAGGCATGCCATTGACTGCCAGTCATGGGCATTCTCTATTTCTCTAACATGTGTGCACACGTGCACACACACACACACACACACACACAATTCCTCTTCTTATTCTAATGATTCAGTGACTATTTTTCTGGGCAGAGTGCACAATCTGCTTTTAATGTTGAGACTTTTAATTTTACTATTCAGAAGTTCAGAAGGTAAGGACATCTGTTTCCCTTAAGGAGGGCACTCTGATGCCATCTTTTCTAAGAAATCTTCCTGCTCCTCCCAGATTCTAATAACTTGCCCGTAGGCCCTTCAGCAAGCTCTCCCTTAGCCCTTATCATACTGTGCTGCATCAGCTAATTTTCTCTTCTGTATCCCCACCAAATTTTAAATTCCCAGAGGCCAAGGGCTTAATACATGCAGAGTGTATAGATTACTGTCTAGCAGTCTTAAATAAATGTTAATTCTTATTCTTTCTTCATAGTTATATCCCTAGCACCTTGCAAATTTTCTAGCACAAAGTGTGTCCTCAACATTTGCTTGTTGAATTGCTTCCTTTTTGTGCCTTGAGAGCAAGTGTGACTAATTTCCTTTTTTAACGTGAAATCAGTGTTTTTATTTTCTTTTCCCCCCAAGCATATTGAGATCTAACTGACATATAGCATCATGTATGTTTAAGGTATACTCGTAATGATTTGATGCACATATATATTGTGAAGTGATTGGCACAATAAGGTTAGTTAACACATCCATCATCTCGTATAATTACAATTTCTAATCAGGGTATAAGAACTAAAGTTACCGTTGGTCCACAATGGATCAGGAAATCACATATTGTTTCACATGTAACCATAAAAATCCTGCTGAAAAATTTCATACTTCATGAATCAGATAATAATAACTTCCTTGGGATTTGACAGCATCAGATTCAAACCAAGGTTTACCCCCTAAATCTGAGCTTCTACCAAAGAGTATATCTGATGGTTGTGAGTCAAGGTGGTTATAATAGTAAAAATGGTGTGCATCACTCAGTTTGAGAGTGTGAAACAAATCTTTACTCTTGGTTCATGATATGTAGCATCAAAGACTTTTATTTTCCCTCCTTTATAATACTGGCATACTCCTGATTTTAAAATAAATAATCCCAGTTGTATACTCCAAAATTATTTCCAACCCTACCATTGGGTAATCTCCAAACACTATTTACCAGCCAGGAGCTTTGCCAATTTGATTTTCTAGTAAAGACAGAAAATTCTATTGCAAATTCATTCTGTGGTTTATAACCAATAACTGTTCGTAAGATTTAGGGAGACAAACACATAAAATACATCCTCTGCAGGGAAGAACCCTCTTGAATTGCCTCCATATTTCCTAGCAAACATATAGAAGACTTTTATAACCACAGTATAAAAAACTGTGAGTCTAACTCAGACGGTTCAGCACAGCAGAGCAACATGTGTTAAAGATGTATTGCCTTTACCTTGTTTGCAATTTTTCATTGGATTAGCCTTTATTTTCAATAATTCAGAGATATAATCTCTGATGGTTACAAAGTAAGTTTTTAGCTTGCTGATGAAACAATAGCTAAATGCACAATACTTTTAGCAATATCACTGGAAAATAATCATAAGTGCTTTGTGAGGATTGTAGTTTCAAAACCTGCATTGTGTTCTTTTCTATGAGACGAATAAAGAAAGAGTGAGAAGGGGGAGAGGAGCAGAGAGACAGGGAGATAAGGAAAAAGAAAAACATAAACTTGGAGATATAAGTTTTAAACTTGGTCTGTAGTCATACAATCTCCTGTAATATATTTCCTTATAGAACCTTGATTATGTTTGAACAGATTTTTAATAGTTTATTCTTATGTTAAATAGGATTCTATACTTATTTTCTTTTACCCCAAACTCAAAATTGCTTTTTCTACTAAAAAAAAAAAAAAAAAAAAGAATGATTTTCATGAAATGCTTCCCGCTGCAAAGATTTGAAGGTCTGATGCTGAAGAAGCAGGTTTCCCCTCTCCCATTTCACATCTTGAGCTCTCGAAAGGTTGTGGGGAGCATGGCGATAAATTCAGTCCCGCTACAGAGAGTCTACACATATGTGAAAACTTTCTCACCTTTCCTTCCAGACGCCCCTGAAGCTGATGTTTGCTGATTGATTTATGCTCCATTATATTTAGCTGTCACTTCACCCAGAAATCTCTGGAGAAAAAGTGCCAGTGGTTTAATGAAAACATGAATACTGCAACGATGAGCAGGAAGTAAAAGCCTGTTTAAATCTCAACCTGTTATCATAGGAATGTAAGAGGTTTTTTTATTGTTGTTTTTAGGTATTAGGTGAACAAATTTGGAAAGTGGGATGAGCATTCAAAAGGGATTGTCTATCTGGATCCCTTCTGCCCTCTCAATTCCCGCCTTTCAGGACACCTAAGAGGCTACAGACACCCACCGCATTCTACCCTTCTTCTGGCAACCTCTTCACAGTGATGGTTTCCAAGTTAATGTGGAATCTTGCTGCTTAAAAACAGTAGAAGTAAGTTCCGTTGAGTGTTCAATGGCTTGATTTCCATCCTTGATCTTTACCCTCCTTCCAAGAAAGCCAGCCTCTTTTAGCAACTTCCTTTATAGGAAAGCACAAGACTAGAGAAGCAGCCATTTACCAGTGGTGCATGGTGGAAGTGTTCTGTCCCAGCCTGTCCTTTGTCAGAACTATTGGGTTTGGGGAAATTTTATGAATTATCATTTCATTTCATTTTCTATTCCAGTGGTTTTTCTTATAGTGCAGATTCTCCCTGAGGTTAATTCTAATCTAATCGAGCTTATGGGATAGGTTTACTTCTGTTGGAGAGACCAGGGCAGAAGACAAATGCAGACATTTGTTGTCTAGGAATTCTAGGTGAAAAAGACAAAAAATAAAAGAGATAATAAAGGGAGTAAAAATGGGAGGCTGGGAGCACCAAGGACACATTGGAAATGAGTCTTAGGAGAAGCCCTTTCCTGTGATTTTGTGTATCCACTCACTTGCTCTCTACTCTTGAACACCTCCATCTATGTGGCTCTCTTCTCTTCACACATAATAGCATCCAAGAAAAACTCAACCTTTCTCTTTAATCTTTATCTCAGTGAACAAATAAAACTTTACTATTCTGTTTCACCATAAACTTTCTTTGCATTGTACAGCATTATATTAAGCATGTTTTGACATATATATTCAATTTTAGTATAGTCCCTGTACTTCAGTTGCTTCAGTCATGTCTGACTCTTTGTGAGCCTATGACCTGTAGCCTGCCGAGCTCCTCTGTCCATGGGATTCTCCACACAAGAATTCTGGAGTGGGCTGCCATGTCCTGCTCCAGGGAATCTTCCTGACCCAGGGATCAAACGTGCATCTCTTATGTCTCCTGCATTGGTAGGCAGATTTTTTTTACCTCTAGAGCCACCTAGGAAGACTTATAGTCCTTGTTCATAATAAGCATTCAGTCATTGTTAGTAACACTGAATTGCATTTGGTTAAGCTTTGAAGCAGTAATTCTTTCTTCTACGCAAATTCATCTCTGGGTTAGTGAAATAAATAATTTCACAAGTCTGGGAAGGCACCTTGGGCTCTGAGTGGCCTAGTATTATGCTGAGAACTCAAGGTCAGATCTGGAAAAGACTCTTCTTACCTAGACATAAAGTAGACACTCTGTAAACACTGTATCAAGACTTCAACACTCTGTCTGGTGTGGGCTGGTCACTTTTGTCTCAAAGTTTTGTCCAGAAAAAAGCATGCTTCCCAATATTCAGGTTGAATTCATTCAGTTTTGATTCAACAATCATTTACTAAAAGCTTACTGTACCTCAAGCTCTTGCCAAGCACTTCATGGGCTAAAACAATTTAGAGATTAGCAGATGCAAGCTATTATATATAGAATGGAAAAGCAATGAGGTCCTCCTGTATAGCACAAGGAACTATATTCAGTGTCCTGTGATAAACCATAATGGAAAAGAATATGAAATATATGCATATATATTCTATATATATCACTGAATCACTTTGCTGTGCAGTAGAAATTAACACACTGTAAATCAGCTGTACTTCAATAAAATAAATTTAAAATTAAACTCAAATAAAACAGTTTAATCTTCACAAAACCACTTTGAGATAGGTATTTTTATACCATTTTATATCCATGAATACTGGAGTTCAGAGAGGTCCTATGAGTTGCTCAAAATTAAGCATCTAATAAGGGATCCAACTTAAAACTCACATCTAAATCTGCTGATACCATGTCCAACATTTTTTTTTTCACTTTAAATCATGAGTGCACGTCAAAACAGATTAAGTTGTGTCCAGTCTGATTTGATCAGTCCCATCTGTTTATCACTTTCCAATACTTTGGCATTAAAGACTTGGACTAAATCTATCAGCTCAGATTGAAATGCTGCTTACTACTCTCTGGACAAATCATGCTAACAAATGTGATCCAGTTCAATGAATGGACTCCAACACACTACATTTCAGTTCTGACTAGGTTAACGTGTACACCTGTTAAAAATAACTCACAATACACTCAAGACATCAAAATATTACTACAGTAAAATGTCAGGATAGTTCTCCAAAAGAGAGAGATACTGTGAGCTTGACTGTGAGCATTTTATTTTATTTGAATCTTTTTTTTAAAAGCTCATGTGTATGTCCTTGGAATCGTGCCCATGTAGTACTGTCTTTACCTGCCTATTTAAATACTGATACCAGCCCAGGCATATCTTTGTTTGTTTCTTTTGGAAAAAAAAAAAAAAAAAAGGCAACACCTTTCCTACAATAAATTTACTTGAGACTGGGCAGAAACCAGAGCTGACTCTTAGACTTTTGACCCCACATGAGAGAATAACACAGCATATTAGTGATGGAATTGGGTGGGGGAGCAGTGGTGGTAAAATTCAGTGCTGACAGCCTGTCTTGATCAAGAATATTCTCCATGTGTGCCTCGCTGAAACGTTTCAAAGTAGTTTTTTCCTCTATTCTGAAAGGTGTTAAGTATCTCAGAGTGCCAGAAACACATCATTCCTAGCCAATTCTAGTGAATTTTTTGCCAATATTGCATTTCTTCCTTCCTGCCTGAAGGTATGAGGCTAACTGAAAGTTAAGGAAGTTATACATTTCAAGATGGAAAGCTTGTATTTTATTTTTTTAATATCATTTATATTCCTTTAAAAATTGCAGGAATTCCCCATATACCTTTGTTTCCCATTGTTTGCTTGTGAAGGCATGCCAATATAACCTTTGGGAAATGGTTTGATCACAGACATCCCTTACATCCCTGTGGTGGACAAGAAAGAGTCGTGGTGTCCATGTTCTATAGCCAATAAAGTTCCCGTGTGTGTTTGTTTATAGGAGTATTTGAAAGTACAGTGGAAGAATTTCAGGCGTTATGTGAACAAATTAGAAATGTGAAATTAGCATTCAGAGGGGAAAAAGAAACTCAAGAAGAGATGTTAAATCCCCTCTCACCCCGACACCTCTTTCCAAAGCCCCAGAGAGTTCTGGATTTTGAAAGAATAGGAGTTAATTAAGCGGAGAGAATCGAGTGGGGAAAAGTATAGAGAGGAAGCTAAAGAGGGCAGAATGAGACACAGGGAGGCTCTGAAGCTCCCAGGACAAGGTAAACATTTGTCCTCTGTGCAGTGACTTTGCCTAAGGGGAAGGAAAACTATACTGTCCCTGTTTTTCTCTGTTATAACCCGTCACTTTTCTTGCCCTGCCTCTTCCTTCCCCTGTGTTTCTTCAACAGTTTTTTGTTTTTATTTGTTTGTTTGTTTGTTTTAGGAAAAGCTTCATGCTGTGGCAAATCACACCCATCACTGCCTGCCCAGAGACAACCCCTTGGCCTCAGCTGCTAGCATCCACTGTGGGCTCCTTGCTCTGAAATGCTGAGTTACTGACAGCACCTCCTCCCAGCTCCCACACACATATACACCATGCTCTTCTGTAAGTTCCTGTGTTTCCTCATGCTGCCCCTTGTCTGCATCAGCCTCTCTGTCTGGAAACAGCCCTGTTGATTTTTCAAAGCCCTCCTGAGAAAGCAAGTACTCAGAGTTGTCTTTTGCGAACCTCATAGTCTCAGCTGTAATCTTTCTTGTCAATTGTGAATTTTACATATGTTTCTGTTATTACAAATGCTCCCAAGTATTAAATGGCTATAAATATTCCCATAGCTTTTCTTGTACACGGCTGTGCGATTCTGTAAGTCAGAGACCATGTTTGTCCACATGTTCACTTCTTAACGCACAACACAGTGTTCGGTAGAATGAAAATGTGGAGCATTTTAGCATCTTAACATATTAAGTAGATCTTTACTGGGGATACATTTTAACTCTTGTGATCATAGTTTTATGAAGATGTGGCTTTAACAGACTGCCACCACGCTTAGGATAAAAGACCAAGTCTCACTATTGTACAAAGGCCTGTTCTCTATGGTCCTCACTGAGCTTGTTCTTCATCCATCTCCTCCATCTTCTTGACTCCTATTCTTTTGTTGTTGCTGCTGCTGCTGCTAAGTCGCTTCAGTCGTGTCCAACTCTATGCGACCCCGTAGACGGCAGCCCGCCAGGCTCCCCCGTCCCTGGGCTTCTCCAGGCAAGAACACTGGAGTGGGTTGCCATTTCCTAAATCACCACTTCCTCGTGGATGCTTCCCTGCCATCTTCGAATGGGCCTGTGACTTCTGGTAAAAACTTCCAAACACCCAGTAATTTTCCATAACTATCCTATATTGCTCTTATCATAGTTACAACTTAACAATTATTTGCATAATTATGTCAGAGATTCATGTTTCCCTCACTATGGCCCATAAAGGTAAAAAAACATGTTTTTCTTTCTTGTTATAAAAACAAATTTGCCTTTTTTAGAACCTAGAACAATGCCTGACACATAGTAGACACTTTATGAACAAATGACTGTTTTCATTTCCACACTTAAATGTCATTAAAAGTAAGTCAAGAGTTATCCATTTTTCCTTCTTTTCTAAAACTAATCTTCTACCTGCTAGAAACATGGGATATTTGTCAACTCAAAGGCAAAAGAGGCTTCCTTCGTGGTCCAGTGGTTAAGACTGTGCGTTTTCACGGTAGGGGCTACCACATGCCGTAGTGCAGCCAAAAAATAAAAAATGAATCAAGTGGTCTACCCAGTTGTATTCTGTATTATTTTATCTGGTTATGTTATTTGTAGGGGCATATTATATATGTGTGTGTGTGCATATATATATGTATGTATATATATGTAGATGCTTGAGATATAAAGGATAAGGAAGGTCTTCATGTTACCACAGTGTTATGGAGAGGCAGAAAGCATGTTTTCATCACTGTGGTATAAGGATTAAAATGGGGATTGTAAAAGATGTAACAGGTGTACAGAGGAAAGAGCACCTCAGAGCACACCAGGATTAATCTCGTCACACTTCTTGTCCCAATCACAGTAGTCACCAAAGAAGCTCAGCAGTGCAGATCACCCCTCATCCTCTGAAATCTAATCCAATTACTCCAAACTTAGCCTTTTCTGAACGCTTCTTCTACTCTACCCTGATCAATGAACTTGATCAATTCATCAAGCTTCTGAGCCTCTAAGTCAATCACCAGTTAAAATCCCATGTATCTTCTGCCTCTTCTCTAACCATCCATTACATCGTCTTGCTCTAACTGAAATCAGACTGTCTCATTACAAAGTCATTTTCTCTACAACCTTTCCAAGGCTTCTCATGGTTTGTGTCCCACACCCCTCAGACCCGTGGGGTCTGTTGTTGGACAGGTGTCTTCCGTGCTGCTTGTTGCCACTTTCAGACTACCTTCCCTCTCTCTTGCATGCAGTCACTCATCTTGGACTCTCCTGCCTTCAGGCAATACCCGACATTCTCTTATTATGCAGACATATTCTCCCTCTCAAGTTTTACACTTCAATCCTTGAAAAGCTGGCTCTTTTCTCACTGTCTTTAGGTCTTGAGTATCGCCATCATACTTGGTGAATTAAATATCCACAGAGATGTGACTTTTTAGGTAGCCTTTCATTCCTTGATCTCCAAACATTTTGTTCTTTACCCATCCTCATCCATGTAGTCTTATGATCATGCCTTGACTTTGTTATTAATAATCAAAACTCCTTTATAATTTCAATTGTGAACATCTCCTTCAGTGCACATGTGATGACAAACTGATGAGAAAGAAAGCAGCAGGACTCTATGTTTTTACAAGAAGTGTCCTAGACCTCCATGACCTGACAGGGATATTCACCCCAAGAATAGTGTGCTTGAGCTTGTACGTCTTTCTCCAAGTAGAAGAAAGACTATGTGTCAAAGCCCTGGGAGTAAGAGAAATCACATCTAAAGAACAGAAAATAAAACAAAAATAAATAAAGGGTTGTGCAGTATGCAGAACTGAGGCACAAGGCCCTTGAGGGAAGAATTTTCACATCTAAGTTGTTACTGGCAATGAATGCCTAAGACTCATCACCACCATCTTTTCTATTGCCCTCTACACCTCTGGCCAGATACAGTGACGATGAACTTGACCCAAGTCTCTGCTGGCTTATACAGTCATAAGAGGCCCCTTTCCTCAAATAAAATAGTTTTAAGTTAGTATATTATGGATTACCCTCAATAGCTCTGTGCCGGGGTTACTTTCAAACCTGGGGACAGCCATCATAGGTTCTCACAAATGATCTTACCTGCTCATTTTGCCTGCTGGCTTTCCTTGGTTACCAAAGTGGACAAGCCATGGGTAATAGGATGTTGCTGGCTACATGCTCCATTTATCCAGTGGAGATTGGCCCTTGGAGAGTGGCAGACAGATGACAACAGGGAACACTGAGAGTGTGTGACTGGTCAGGGCACAGCTATGTCCCCGCAAGCACTAGTGAGTGTGTTTGAGCATTCTTTCCCATGTGTGCATGACCATGAGTGTTAGGGTGGGTTGATGCAGAAGTTTCTCTCCTTCCATCCAGGCCTTGGTTGGGAGGCTCACAAACCCTGTCACACAAATCACTCTATGTCTACATTGTCAAGGGCTCTCTCTCTGGTGCAGTAGACACAGGAACATCCATCTGTTGTGGCCTGGACTTCACTCTGGTCTCTCCTTCCTTGTCTACTTTCTGGACTAAGGCTTCCTTTGTTTTGGCTCTTTGATCATTGTTTTCTTAATTTCCTGCCTGTTAGATCTTTAATTCACTTTTGATCACTCTCTCTCCAACTATAGAAGATTTTACCACCACCACCAGCTAACTGATCCAAAACACAGTCTTTTGATCAGTCCTCCCGGTTGGGGGCCTGGAACCCTAGGCCGAGTCATCTGTTTGACCAGAGAGATACCAATCAAGCAAATATATAGTCATTTTTATGCCAATCTGAATAGCTTTGGTTTTATCGTTCTTTGAATTTGATGGTTAACCTGATGGCTGAAGACATTTAGTTTGGGGTATAAGAAGTATTGTAACACTGTATTTTGATCAGTGTTCTTCAGACTCTTTTTTACATCCTAGATACACATGAAACAGTGCACTTGAATAAATTTCCCATGCCAGTTGCTGAAAATCACAAACTGCATTTTATGATTCCTTGAAAATGAAAAATGCATGGGTGTGTGAATGTGCCAAACCCATACTTCATCATTTTCAACCGTTAAGCTTTTGCTGCAGAGGTTTTTTTCCTAGGCAGATCGGTAGAGTTTTAACTTTCTACTCAAGAATATTGATTTCACAAAGGGAGAGAGAGGCTGGCATTTTTGTCAGTTCTCTCCACTTGAAGACTGATCACTTAAGGGTGGCAATCCCCCTGAGTGCAACATGTCTGATTTATTTATATAAGCAAACCCATTGTCAGAGGATTGAGGCAGTAGATGTAGTCTACTCTTTTGTTAATACAATCACTTCTGCCATCTCTACACACTCAAAAGTGAGCAGAAACTTTAGATAATAACTGACATTCAAGAGTATATCATTACAAATACATATGTGTCTAACTGCATACTTTGCTGTACATCTGAAACTAACACAATATTGTAAATCAACTCTACTTTAAGAAAAAAAGAATGAAAGGATATATCCTTAAGAATTTTTAACTAAATTATACACAAGTAGTATCATGAATCAATATCATCTAAATGTTTGTCAAGCTCTATTTTGCCTATCCTGATTTAAATGTGTGTTTAACAATATTTACCAATCACAGCTTCTAAAAAGAAAATTAACAGCATGAGAAAATGATTGTATGAAGATTTAAATCATGATATTTGCTAATTTTTGTTGTTTGGGTGTTAAGAATAGTAATAATTTTAATGAAATAGTCATAAAGATTTCCCAATTGATTCTTTGGGAAATGATTTGTTTCCAGAGTATTTTTTCCTAGGGCTAAATTTATATGTGATAAAGATTCAGAAAAAGAAACTAATATAATAAACAATATAGAAAGACAAGTGTCTTAAAAATCCATTTGAATTGGCTGAGTGATTCTGATAAGGCACACAAAGAACTGCCAAAATTTTTTCTTCGGGTTAAGATTAAAACCTAGCTGGGAATGAACAATGGCTCACCATTTACCATGAAGTGTATCAAAACAATAAGAAACTGAGACAAGTAGTAAAACATAATACTGCTTAGCGTCACTTTCAGAAAAAAGATAAGCCACATTGGGAATTTTGCTCCTTGCTTGTGTATATCATGTTATATCACACAATAAGAAATCTGCTGTGAATGCAACAACAGGGAAAAGCCACTTAAACCCATCCATTGTTGTAGGCATATAACAAATGAACCTTTATTGTATCCTCCCTTCAAGGTGGCCCGGGAATAATAGCATATAGGTAGAGCATGTCAATGCGGATGGCACGTCATTTTTCTATACTCAGTGTGGGAGGAGGGGAAAAATCTATTTCATAAATGCATTTTAACAATATAGTAATTTTATATCATAAGCCTCTTAGGCCAGATTGTCCTAGCATGATGCAAATTGGAATTTGTTGGCAAATATCTTGTGAATTTTGATTTCACAAAAGCTGATCTGGATTAATTGAGATTATAAAAAAGTGAATTTGCCCTAAGAAACTGAAGTTGAGATAAATTTATGAAGAGAGTCATCTTTCTGTTCCTCTGGTTCAGGCCACGCTGTCCCTTATGGAAGGAAGACAGCTTTCAATGTGTCTTGGAGTGAACATTAGAATCATGGGGCTGATTATCTGTGTGGCCTTCGAGGAGTTACTTATCTTCTCTGAGACTCAGTTTCCTCATGAAGGAGGAAATAACTGTCTTACAATATTGTTGTGAAGCTCAGACATAACTTGTGATATTAATATATACATTGATTTACTAAAAGCAGAGAATACTTAGATCCGGTAGAAGAATGAGAGAGATGAAATAGATATAGATGAAAAAATTGTTGTTGTTGTTGTTCAGTTGCTCAGTCGTGTCTTCTGAATCTTTGCAACCCCATGGACTGCAGCATGCCAGGCCTCCGAGAGCTTGCTCAAACTCTTGTCCAGTGAATTGGTGATACTATCCAACCATTTTGTCCTCTGTCAACCTCTTCTCCTCCTGCCTTCAATCTTTTCCAGCATTAGGGTCTTTTCCAATGAGATAAATAAATAAAGCAGTAGAATCCAGAAGCTGTAGCATTTTTGTTATCAATATTTAAAATATTTAATTCAACTTGGAAGTTCACCCATAGCTTACACACTCACCTCAAGGGTAGTACTTTATTAATGTATACACAATAGTTTTCCATCTCAAATTACCTAACTTTTTCAACCCAAGTTTGCATATATGAAATATCCTTCTGGGAAAGTACTCATATATTTTAAGGACAATGCTGCTGCTGCTGCTGCGTCGCTTCAGTCGTGTCCAACTCTGTGCGACCCCATAGACGGCAGCCCACTAGGCTCCTCTGTCCCTGGGACTCTAGGAGGTGTTAAAGGCAACCCTCCTTATGTTTCAATGAGAGAATGATTTTTAGCTAGTCATAACTCTGTTCAAAACCTGAGGATTAATGGACAAAGCTGTTCAGTGCAAGGTATGACTAACAGTTTGCAGGCATTTGTGCAGTTAACACCTTAAGATATTTTTTTTGGTATGGCTGTATATTGATAGAGGCTAGCTGAATGTCAGTAAGTTATATGGCATCTACTCAAGCTGTGCAAACAGCCAAATTATCCATATTCATTATTTACACTTTAAACACGTAAAAAACTGACATTTGCATCAGTGTTTTTACTGTCTTCCTTTCCCTTTATTTCATTAACCTTCCCTGCTCCCCAATATCTCAAAGCTAAAACATGGCAATGCTGTCCCTTATTACTTATCCGAGGGACATCCAGTCAACACATTTGGGCAGCAGGGACTCAGCCCAAATTCAGTAAGTGGAATTTACCAACAAAGTGACCTGTGACGCTTGGACCAAGTTACTACCATACTCAACACAATCAAATGGTCCCTTGAGCAAGAGTGCAGTCTTTATTTGCATTTCACCATTTCATTTTCCATCCAGTGGCAGGGCATAACTCCAAAGTCTTGTCTCTTTAGATTGTACAGGCCCACATTCATGAACTCGACCTTGTGTGTGTGTGTGTGTGTGTGTGTGTGTGTGTTTCTCAGTCATGTCCAAGTCTATGCGACCCCATGGGCCATAGCTTGCCAGGCTCTGTCTATGGAATTTTCCAGCCAAGAATATTAGATTGAGCTGTCATTCCCTTCTCCAGGGGACCTTCCCGACCCATGGATCAAACCCAGGTCGCCTGGTTTTCAGGAAGACTCTTTACCTTCTGAGTCACCAGGGAACTAGAGCCTACCTAGGTAATAAGTGTCTAATGTGCTTAAGATGTGGGAATTCCCAACACAAAATGGTGAGTGTGGTGGATAAGACCAAAGTCCACACAGTTTCTTTAACTATATACTGAATTTATTGCAAGGGAGGAAAGTAATGAGTAATTTGCAATGAAAAGAAAGTGCATCCAGAATTTATCCTGGCCCTTCACTAATTTTCACTAGTATTCAATATATCTTTTCTAAAAACAAGGTGGATTTTTGTTTAGCTAATGGGATACGTCAGGAAAGGCAAGCCTTCCCCCCCATCCCCCCTCCAAGAAACATAAAAGCTTCTGAGTACAGGCTTTCATCTGTAGCTTACGCTATAATAAATCTTAAATAACTACTTTAAGGCACTTTTATTTTATCTATCTTCCTTAGATTTAAATGCCAAGACATTTTCATTATATGTTAAAGAAAACAAAATGAAATTATATGAACACAAGTTTGCTATGTTTTGCTATGTTCCTGATGGTCTATGCCCCTAAATATTTTCCACATGAAAAATGCACTGACATCCTTCACCTGAGACCACATCATTGGATAAATTTTTGGAATTAATGAAAGTATAGTCGTCACCAGATTTTACTTGTTATTCTAGAATCCAAATTTACAAATGGAAATGAAAATCTTGTACAAAAATTACTATTCGGAGTACAAATATGTGTCCCAACTTTGTAATTGCTACTATTTCTTAGATTGAACATCACTGCCACTTTAAACATTAGTTTTGGGGTGTCCTTCATAAAAAGCATCACACATTTAAAAGATAAACTTCATCTCACACACACTGAATATAGATCAATAAAAAAATGGGAGATCACAGACTTAGGGCACAAACTTATGGTTGCTGGGGGCAAGGGATAGTTAGGGAGTTTGGGGTGGACCTGTATGTATACTCTGCTATATTTAAAATGGATAACCAACAAACTCCTATTGTATAGCACATGGAACTCTGCTCAATATTATGTGGCTGCCAGGATGGGAGGGGAGTTTGGGAGAGAGTGGATATATATATATGTATGGCTGAGTCCCTTAGCTGCCGCTGCTGCTAAGTCATTTCAGTCGTGTCTGACTCTGTGCGACCCCATAGATGGCAGCCCAACAGGCTCCCTTGTCCCTGGGATTCTCCAGGCAAGAACATTGGAGTGGGTTGCCATTTCCTTCTCCAATGCATGAAAGTGAAAAGTAAAAGTGAAGTCGCTCAGTCGTGTCTGACTTTTCTTGACCACATGGACTGCAGCCCACCAGGCTCCTCCATCATGGGATTTTCCAGGCAAGAGTATTGGAGTGGGTTGCCATTGCCTTCTCTGAGTCCCTTTGCTATTCACCTGAAAATATCACAACATTGTTAATCAGCTATACCCCAATACAAAATAAATAGTTTAAAATCAGCAGAATGGGAGAAGTGTATACTACATAACATCTGTAAATAGTTTTAGATATATCAGCTCCTCTGGAGGTTATAAGCAAAGAACATAGTCTAAGCCATTGGCATAATTATATCTTTCCTTGGATATAGAGGGGGGAAAAAAAAAAAACCCTGATCATGAATCTATTTGATTTTATAGAACATTCAAGAATGCCTTGATTGCTGTAGAATTTTCAAAGGAAATTGACAATGGGTCTGCATTTAGATTTAAGAATGCTGAAACAGGTATTATCCTGGAAGGCTAAAGAATGATACCATCTAGGATGTTCTTATGTAGAAATAGAAGGATTACTCACTATTTAGCATGACATTATATCTTACCCATTAAAGCCAGTTTTAATAAATTACAGAACCATCCATGTCTTAATATTTGGTTAAACCCTTTCTGTTTAGAGAATCAGGAACATAGAGTTTGCTAGACAATTTAACGAATTGCTCTTAATCATAAAAAGTGCAAATTCCATGTGACATGACTTGTTGGTCAACTGATATGCAACTACAAATACTTTAATACTTTTCTCAAAGGTACTTAAAGAGCATTTCCTTTTAACCCCAGTGGTAATTTAGATGGGACTCCTGGGGAATCATCAGTGAAACAAACAAGAGAAACACAAGCTGTTAAAGTGGGTCAGCTATTTTTATCTCCATCAAAAATATTTATTTTTTTATAGCTCTCTTCCCACGAATCAAGTTATAGGTTGTTCATGTTGGCTCACACAAAAATGACCTCTCTAGGTAGCATTGTCTAGCCCTTTAATTGAATGCAGATGTTCAATTTTCCTTTCTTCTTGTTTTTTTTTTTTTTTTGCATTGCTCTATAATTAATTCTGTGAGACTCTTGCCCTTTAACTCATGTTTTTAAAATTTCACAACACATTTAACAAGATAGAAGTTTTTCACTTTTACAATGGCGCTACTTGTTTGGAATCTCTTCCATACCCTCCTTGCCCACATTTAAAAGTCAGTAAACAAAAGGGAAAATAAATGTTCACAAAAGGGTCATCCTCAGGATGTATATAAATTTCCTCTATTCTTTCACTTTGGGGATGCCACTTAGCAAATGACCTGAGATGGAAGATCAGCTAAAATGCAACTCAGTTGTCCTCATTTTGACACAAAGTACTGCAAAATGGAACTCTATTTTATCTAAAGTTGAGGCAAAGTCTCCAAATTTATCTATAGATACTGAATTCAATTTTCTCTCTCTCTCACTGCATGTATGCCATTTGACTCTATAGTAGGTAGAAGAATGCACTTATCCCCACCAAAGATGCCTATGTTCTATTCCCCAGAATCTGAGAATGCGTTAGGCTATATTACAGTGGACTTTTAAGGTCTCAAGTATAATTAAGATTTCTAATTACTGACGTTGAGATGGGAGATAATCCTACATTATCTAGGTGGGCCCAAGATAGTCACAAAAATATTTAACAGTGGAAGAGAGAGGTAGAAGAAGTCAGACTAATACGATGTAAGATGAACCCAGCCCATCATTACTGGTATTGAAAGAATATGGGCAGACTCCAGAAGGTAGTAAAAGCCAGGAAATGGATTCTTCTCTGGAGCCTCCAGAAAGGCGTATAGCCTTGATGATATCTTGGTTTTAACCCCATGAAACTGATTTCAAACTTCTGACTTTCAAAACAATAAAATAATAAATGCATATTGTTTTAAGGCACTAAGGTTATGATCCCTTAGAGCAGCAACAGGAAAATAATACAGATTGTTGGTCATCTCATCCTATAATGTTGTCATATAATTGTGTCCTACTTTAGTGGAGCAGGGGCTTTCAAACACATTGTGGAGTGATATTTTGGTAATAGTGGAGACAGAGAAAGCAAAATCCTAAGTTAGCCCAGAAAAGTTTCATGTCTCAAAGAACTGTCTCTTTAAACGTTGATTAGAAAAATACATACATGTTCATTGCAGCACTGTTTACAATAGCCAAGACATGGAAGCATCAACAGAGGAATGGATAAAGAAGATGTGAGATATATATGTATACATAATGAACTATTATTCAACCACAAAAAGTAATATAATGCCATTTTCAGTAACATGGATGAACCTAGAGATTATCATAGTAAGTGAACTAAGCTAGGCAAAGAGAAATATCATATGATATCACTTATATGTGGAATTTAAGAAAAAGGTGTAAATCAACTTATTTACACCAAAGAAATAGATGCAAAGATATAGATAACAAGCCTATGCTTATTAAAGGGGAAAGGGAGGGAGGGATAAATTAGAAGGGTGGGATTAATATATACACCCTATTATATATAAAATAGATTATCATCAAGGACCTATTGTATAGCATACTATGCTCAAAACTATACTCAAAATGTTGGCCACCTGATGTGAAGAGCTAACTCATTGGAAAAGATCCAGATGCTGGGAAAAACTGAGGGCAAGAGGAGAAGTGGGGGACAGAGAATGAGATGGTTGGGTGGCATCACTGAGTCAGCTGACATGAGTTTGAGCAAAATCAGGGAGATAATAATGGACAGATAAGCCTGGCGTGCTGCAGTTCATGGAGTTGCAAACAGTTGGACACAACTTAGCTACTGAACAACAGCAACAATAAAGGAAAGTAATCTGAAAAATAATATATATACATGCATGCTAAGTCGCTTCAGTCATGTCCAACTCTGTGCGACCCAATGGACTACAGCCTACCAGGCTCCTCTGTTCATGGGGTTTCCCAGGCAAGAATACGGGAGTGGACTGCTGCGCCTTCTTCAAATATCAGTGTGCTGTGTATCTGAAACTAACACGACATTTTAACCACTATATTTCAATTGGGCTTCTCTGGTGGCTCAAACGGTAAAGAATCTGCCTGCAGTGAGGGAAACCTTGAACCCACTTGGTTCAGTTCCTGGGCCAAGAAGATCCATGGATAAGGGAAGAGGAGACACTAGAGAGATCTCTTGCTCTTTCTAGCCGCGTGAGAATACAGCAAGCCTTTACCATAACTTTCCATGCTGACACCCTGATCAGAAACTTCCCAGTCTCTAGAATTGTAGAAAAAATTTCTGTTTAAGCCAGAAAAAACAAAAAACAAAAAACAAAAAACTGCCTCCTTGAAAATTTTCTACTTCTATGCTTCTTTGCAGTGTTAACTATTGCAACAGATTGATATCATATAAAAATATGATGTAATTTTAGTACAATCTAAAGAAAAAAATAAGAGTATCACTTCAAAGGTCTTATTTTAATAAGATTTTCTTTTTGCAAAACAGAAGAATGTATTTCAATATCCCTTGTAACTAAAATAAGATTAAAAACCATCCCAAACTCTTTGTTATAAATCCATCTACTGAATGTGTGTATGTGTGTGTACCCTACAAATCTACATTTATATGCTATAAGTCATTTTTCTTGGAACTCTCACATAAATTCCTTTCCATTTTTGTTTTAACCAATTTCTGAAAGAGTAGAGAGCACTCCGTTTCTATTTTCAAGTTAAGTGACTTTGTATTGGATTCTGCATATGATTTATTGCTTTTAGTTTAAATATGTGAAGTCATAAGAGAGATGGTTTTAGCCTCGATGATTTTTGCATTTTAAGTCACTGGTAATCTGAATTCTAGGAATGGAAGAAAATTCAGAATTCACTGTCTTCTCTTTATGTAGACATCCACATTAGTGTTCTAGACTGATAGTGTCTTTTATCCCTGTTGCCTTTTCCAATTCTCCTGGGAAGACATTTTTATAGCACATTAAAATAAGATGAAATTGTGTTTCAAATATATAGCATTGTATTTTGCTCTGTCTAACCTTAATCTCTTGATTAATTTAAATTCAAATTCACTTCCTATTCTAGTCTTAATAGTATATGCTACATCTCTGCATCTTCTGAATCATCCTCCTTCACATGAAATATTTTTAAGTAATCACCATCCTCCAACAGTTTTCCCTCTCTAAGCTTTTCTTTTTTTTGGTTGCCCTGAGTCTCTGTTGCTGCTTGCACGCCTTCTCCAGCTTCTTCCCCTTAGCTATTTTTAGATTAATTGATGGACACTTAATGAACTCATAGAACAAAAATATCCCATGGCTTGCTGTGGAGTGCTACTTGATTTTTTTTCTTACACAGGAAATTTCTCTTGTTGGTTAAAACTAGTGTAACTAGTGAAAGACTTCAAAAATCAATTGTCCTTTTTACTTTTATCTTCTGATGATTTGACAAATTTTTCCAATATGTTTTTTAGGGGCAATAGTTAAGACAGGAAGCCCCCTAATTTCCAAGACTGTTGTTCAAGTAACTTAGAGATATATTTGATTTAAAATTTTATTTTATGTTAGTAGAGTTGGTTAATAATGCTGTGTTAGATTCAGGTGTACAGAAAATGATTCAGCTATACATGTATCTATTCTTTTTCACAGGGAACTCTTCTCAATATTTTTTAATAACCAATTTTGGAAAATAATTAGAAAGAGATGGCTTTCAAATGTATTAGTTCTTATATGGGGATATTTATCTGAAGTTCCAGAAGTTGCTCAAAAAGATATGGAATGCATATGTATAGATGTCCTAATTTCAAAATTATCTATACTTATTAAAAAATGGAAATCAACTTACTGTTGTACAAAGTGAAATACTGGGCCAGGTACTCCTTAAAATTATTTTGAACAATTAAATTTAAAATCCAACTTTTATCTTAGGAATAAAAAAGATATATTTAATATGCACTCATAAAATGAACTAAAGTGAGATAGAAGTATCTATTTTATCTGTAAAAGTATTAAGCATATTAAATATATCTGCTGAATATATAAAAAAAAACAAAGAACTAATGAATTAAAGTGAAAAAAATAACAATTCTCTACTTGCAAATTTGTCTTTATTCATGCTATATGCTTGAAATTATTGTAGCTCATATCCTGGAGATACCTAAGCAAATTTCTGAAGAACTATAATTAGAAAATATTGTATGATTGAAAATAAATCTCAGTAAATTTAGTGAAGCCTATGAATTTTTTTTTCCCTTCAAAACACCCTATTTGCTGTATTCTGGTTACTAGAATACTTCTAAGCTTGAGCTTAATGATGATGTCATGAAATAATTTAAGTGCTAACCCTTTAATGTTTTTGATTATATTTTTTCTTCCTTTTATATTCCTTTTACATGTGTTTGGCAATCTTTAGAGATGAGAATAGAGTGGTAGTTTTCAAACAGTAGCTAATATTGGCTCCAATTATAAACTGGAACAGTATTCCCTTCAAGGAAAGTTGTCTCTACCCTGAAGGCTGAGTAGGTGTAATTGAAGAGAAATGAAATATTTTTCACTATTAAAATTTACTTCTGGCTTACAAGATTTAATTAAATGTTTTTGCACCTCTTCAATAATTGCTTTTCAATATTCAGATTTTCAGCACTTATTCTACTAGCAATTGGCAGCCCAACTGTCCGAAGGTAGACAGGCAGAATATATATGTTTTCGTACATATTCTTCTTCATGTCGGAGAATTGCAATACAAAGAGAACACACACACACACAGCTTCCTTTGACCAATGGTGTCTGTACATCCTTTTTCCTAATATATTAAGACCTCTTTTTTCTGTGTGTATTCTCAAAGTGCATTTGGCACAGAAAATTGGCCAATGAAATATATTAACCATCCATGTGATGAAATAGCTACTGACAAATTCAGAAGACTTTCTTCCAGGAAATACAGTTGAGTAATTGAAAGATGTGATAATTTTTTCTCATTCCCAGTTTGCATGAAAATTGTTCCGGGAAAAATAGGTTCTGCTGTTATCATGCCTGTCAGAGTCTTCCCATGGGAAGTGTGGATTCTCAGTGACACTCTGATATGTGGGGGCACGTGAGATGGATAGCAGTCAGACCTTGAACTTCAAATTAGTGGACAATGACTCTGTGGAGATACCGACTAATTTCCTCCCTACAGGAATATTGTACAGTGTGACAGGCCAAGAGCATCCATTATTTTTAATTGAGAGAAAAATGACACAGTTAGAGTGACCCACCACATATCCATGGCCTAACTTTGTGATGAGGAGGAAATATGCTAGCAAAGTGGACCTGCGTTTTGATTTCAGTTCCTTTTCACACCGACGGGAAGAGGTGAGGAGAGAAACGTCTAAATGTCAGACAGTCGGTGAGAAGGAGACTGCTGTTTCTCAGCAGAGGTAATTGGATGGACCTTTCTCAACCCTGGACCAAGGAGTGAAGGCGCCTTCCAGGTAACCATGCCCTTTATTCTGTTTTCAAGAGTCATAGACCAATGTACGTTCTCAAAAAGGAGCTCCCTGGTCAGTGATTAAATATTTATCATAGGCAGAAGCCAGCAGTGAGACCAAGTGCCTCCAATTAGGCACAACAGAGGGCTATAAGTGGCTACAGAACAAGTATCAATATTTTAAAAGGGAGGAGCAGGTTAGAGCAATGAGGTCACAAATCTTTATTTCTCCCCATAAACCCATTACAGAAGATATTGTCTGCTGGTAAGCATTAACACTCACTAATCTTCTGAACTATTAACAAGCTTTTGGTGGTGAAAGTGTTAGTCGCTCAGTGGTGTCCACCTCTTTGCAACCCCATGGACGATAGCTCACCAGGCTCCTCTGTCCATGGGATTCTCCAGGGAAGAATATTGTAGTGGGTAGCTATTCCCTTCTCCAGGGGATCTTCCTGACCCAGGAATTGAACCCTGGTCTCCTGAATTGCAGGCGGAATCTTTACCATCTGAGCCACCAGGGAAGCCCTTTGGTAGTAAGTGTCAGTTAAAATATAACTTATGTATAAACTCTCCTGGTTTCCAAGTGGTCTTTTGAGTAAAGTACGAAAAGAAAATACCATCTGAAATGAGACCAATCAATTTCAGCGCTACAGTATGTAGAGTAGCTCCTCACAAAGGAAAAAGGGCTTAATTTCCAGGCAAAGACAAGTTCATTGTAGGCAACTGTTACACTTTTTATGGGTTCTATCAAGTGCCCAGATGAATGAGAGTTTTAGACTAGGTATGATAACCACAGGGGCTTTCCAGGTGGCGCCTGTGGTAAAGAACCTGCCTGCTAATGCAGGAGAAGCAAGAGATGCAGGTTTGACTTCTGGGTCAAGAAGATTCCCTGGAGGAGGGTATAGCAACCCACTCCAGTGTTCTTTCCTAGAGACTCTCATAGACAGAGAAGCCTGGCAGGCCACAGTCCATAGGGTAACAAAGAATGGGACATTACTGAAGCGACTTAGCAGGCACATATGATGACCACATTACAGTCAGCCTCCTGAATCAAAGAAAAAACATTACTCATTTCAGGAAAACCCTATCTTTACATCCTACAAGGATATAAAAATAATATAAATAGGACAAAATGACCAGAGAGTACCCAGAAAAGGAAAAAAAGTACAGCATAACCATCCAGAAAAGAACTTTGATGATGTTACATTTCAGAGTTAGAGTACAGCTACATTTATATGATAGAAAGTCAATAAAAACTTGTATTTTAAGGACAAAATCCAGATGTTTCATACCCTACATGTCAACAGTTTTTCAATTTACTTTTATAATATAATTGTTAGGTTAATGTAAGTAGATCTATCTAGCATGACTCATAGTGCATCATCATCTGAAAACATGAGAATAACATCCCACACCTCACAGAGATAGTCTCCATAATAAAGGAGATTGTATGTGATCACAACTAGTCCTGTGTCTGAAACCTAGGTGTTGGATGAATGTTGGTTTATGCCTCGTCCTCCTTTCCTTAGCACAGATCTGCTTGCTTTGATGTCTAGTTTTTCACAACTATTTTTCTATAAAAATCGTTACATAAATGATCTGCTAGACTGCCCTCTAATTGCCAAAAATCTAGCATGTCAACTTATACTGGTATGATAACTCAGCAAATACTTTCTCAATTTTCTGGATTTCTCTATATAATATTGGACGCAGCCATGACCAGTTCAGATAAAAAAGTCTCATGTTGATAATAAAATGGTGATAAATAATAATATCTAATCCATCTAGTTTTAGGCTCCAGTTCCAAATAATGGCTGACACTAGACTTGTGTTCTCCTCATGTTGTAATTCAGGGTTGATTTTGTTAAGTCTCAGAAAACAATGATATGTATTCCCACTGCCACACAAAGAAAGCATGATATCTTGAGGAAGTTTATTTCTATTTATTTTCTTCTTAGTATGCTTCTTACAAGTTAGATGATAACTCCCAGCGATATTATCAAACTATGCCCCATACATGAAAAATTTCAACTTGGGACTATTATGTCTGCTAATTTATGTGAAAATAATCAAGTATTATTTTGTATATGTTACTAAATATGCAACTATCAAAATATATTAAATATATGTATTAAACATATTGCTAATTAACGCTAATCTATGCCGGTCAGTTCTTCATTATTATTTGTCAGTGTTGTGTCTGAGGAATGACCATTTCCTCAAGGTGAAGTGCCTTGCACCAAGGGCAAAGACTGCTCCAAAGAACAGAGTAGTGTGTGTGACTCTTCAATATCTGTGTAATAATAAATGTTATGACATTTGGTAAAATATATCAGAAGAGCTCATTTTTTAAAAAACGTACTGCCATCCTTCCTATAACCATGAAGTTTACCAACATCTACCAATAACATAACACAAAATTAAAAAAAAAAATTGACATTGGCGGAGCAGTCAAATTGACTTGGGTTAATGCATAACAAAGACAAAGATAAATTTCCTACTTCTTTTGCTTTGCTCATTCATCAACAGTTTTCCTCGTTTATTTTGTTTAATGAGCAGCACACATATTATGGTGATGAGGATAAGTTAGCAGTTGTCCTTTTTAACTGGCATCACGATAGTTAACCCAGTTCCAACAAGCACCCCTGTAAGTGTGCACTTGGCAGTTTTGTTCAGCAGCCAGTAAATCAGTGAGTCAAGGAGCGGGCAGTGAAGCTTAACTGCTGCCTTTGGTAAACGATTAAGGAACAGTATGTGCATTGTGGAATCTGAAATGACTCTTGTTACCAGTCCTGTGTTCATGTGATTCTTGGAACAGTAGATGAAACTGAAGTTGAGATGCCTTTCAAGAAAAAATGTCCGATTTAAATAAATTTAAATAAAAATAGTCTTCTTGAAGTCACAATGCATTCTGCTTAACTAACAAGTCACTATTGATCCAAAAAAAGTATATATGTCATATTTTATAGAGTGTATAAATTGGAACTGAATGAAAATATTTATCATCCTGAAATGATGCAAGTTGAAATAAACCCCTAATATTGCACATGTTCCCTGGTTACTTGAAAATGTGAAAGATTTGCATGAGTCACAAGTTGAGTTCTCAGGATCTTCACTTAGGAACAAACCACAGTGACTGAAGAAGATCGTTTATATGGCTGCCCTCTCCTTCTGAGTCATTGTATCTGAGCAGAATATTTACAGTGGGTAGCAGTGCTTGAATTTTGGTACATTTAGGTCAAAGTTATATGAACAAAAGAATAGCTAGAGGGCCCTGATAGAATGTAAAGTGTGGAATTTGTCCTATATGCATGCATTTTCGGAGTGGGTGGCCCCATGATAAGCCATGCAAGACCTGAGTAAGCCGGCTCCCAGAAATCAATGCCATGACTGCAGTCATCCATCATCTCTAACTCAGGCAGGATGCAATCAATGGTAATCCATCTCTTTCCTATTGGATAATTGATTTTTTAGAAAATTTGTGGGATTGATCTTTTTTCATTTTAAGAAACTGTCATTGCATGATACAGTAGTTTTAAGGATTGAGGGAGAAAGGGGTGTAGTTGTTACAGTAAAATTCTGATGGCTCTAGGTTTAATCATGCTCTCATTCATAATTAGCCCTAGGAAAAATTATGAAGTTTGTGTCTTGGGTATTTTCCTCCGTTCCCATTTTGGCTATTTCCCCCTCTTATGAAACCTTGCATAATCCCTTCTAGGTGCTTACCAAGTTTTCCTTTTGTTTCAGTTAACTCCCATTTAATTATTTGCTATTAAAGATGTTCCGAATCTTGACAACTCTCAAGTCCAGCCCAGAAGCCTCTGATTTCTGTTAGACTTTGCAAACAAATCTAGGCCTCAGCTGAAAACCCAAAAGCTACCTCAGCATAGACGTTACCCTGCTCCCAAAATCTCAGGTCACTTTGGCCTGCAGTGGCTTGAGGCAGGATTTTGGATCCCCAGCCAGAGACTGAAGTGAGAGCATTGATCCTAGCCACTGGACCATGGCAAGGGTCTGCTTTGAAGAAATGAATTCCCACAAAGTGACATAAAGTAGTGAAATAGAAATGGTTACTAGTAGACAAAACGGTACCTGTAATAGACTCACACAGGCAGACTCAGAGTCAAGCCCTCGAGGCAGTTGAAATCACTTACATAGGGCATTTCTTCTGGATTTTCCTTGGCCAGTCATCTTGCTTTGCCTGGTTCTGAGTCTTTATTGGCTTATCTCAAGGTCCTCCCTGTGGCTCAGATGATAAAGAATCCACTCATAATGCAGGAGACCCATGTTCAATGGAAATGGCAGCCCACTCAAGTATTCTTGCCTGGAGAATCATGGACAGAGGAGCCTGGCGGGCTACAGCCCATGGGGTCGGAAAGAGTCAAGCACAACTGAATGACTAAGCACCTAACAAGGCCCTCCCTTGTGTATACATGCATCTCTTAGCCAAAGCGGATTCTAGTGAAGAAGCCTGTGGGTAAGTCAACATCACTTTCAATGGGGTGGCACCTGCTCCCGTTTGACCTTTTAAGAGTCTTTCTGCTCAAGTATAGTCAGGAAGAGACCTGAAGACCCTGATGCTGGGAAAGATTGAGGGCAGGAGGAGAAGGGGACGACAGAAGATGAGATGGTTGGATGGCATCATCTATTCAATGGACATGCTACTACTGCTGCTAAGTCACTTCAGTCGTGTCCGACTCTGTGCGACCCCATGGATGGCAGCCCACCAAGCTCTTCCATCCCTGGGATTCTCCAGGCAAGAACACTGGAGTGGGTTGCCATTTCCTTTTCCAATGCATGAAAGTGAAAAGTGAAAGTGAAGTTGCTCAGTCATGTCCAACTCTTCGCAACCCCATGGACTGCAGCCTACCAGGCTCCTCTGTCCATGGGATTTTCCAGGCAAGAGTACTGGAGTGGGTTGCCATTGCCTTCTCCGCAATGGACATGGGTTTGGGTGAACTCCAGGAGTTGGTGATGGACAGGGAGGCCTGGCGGGCTGTGGTTCATGGGTCACAAACAGTTGGACATGACTGAGCAACTGAACTGAACTGAACTGATAGGAAGGTCTACTTGATTCCAAGAATTGAGGAGTCTCTTTATCTCTTATCTGGGCAAGGCTCAGTTTCTCCTCCATCTTGCTGTTGTCTTTGTCTTGAAGTATATGTCCTCAGGCGAAAAACTCCAGTTGCTCAGCCTGAGGCTCATCTATTTCCTGCCTCACCCACAGCTCCTTTTTCTCTGGGTCCTGGCTCCACAAATTCCACGGACCTCCACAGTCTTGAACTCAGATTTCCGCTTGCTTAGCTTAGGTGGACTTAATTATCTTAGACTCCTGATTTTCATGTGGGCTCCATCTTCCTGTGCCATGGTTGAGAGAGTTCCCCAAGGCAGAAATTCCTGTATTAGTTAACTGTGCTTTTGAAAAAAAGATGTATTGCCATAGTAGCTACCACGAGGTATAAAACTTTCTGCAAACACAATGGATTTTGCTTCCTTTAGCAGTAGGGTTTAAGGAAAAATCTTGCTACCATTTTGAAGATGGAGATCTCTCTCTATGTATATATATATAGTCAACTCTGAATATACCTTGGAATGACTGATGCTGATGCTGAAACTCCAGTACTTTTGGCCACCTGATGTGAAGAGCCAACTCATTGGATAAAATCCTGATGCTGAGAAAGATTGAGGGCAGGAGTAGAAGAGGGTGACAAAAGATGAGATGGTTGGATGGCATCACTGATTCAATGGACTTGAGTTTGATGAACTCCAGGAGATAGTGAAGGACAGGGAAACCTGGCATGCTGCAGTTCATGGGGTTGTGAAGAGTTGGACACAATTTAATGACTGAATAACAACAGCAATATATATATGTATATATACATAAGATACATATGGACAGCTAGATTTTATATCTCAGATATCTCAATATAGGCTTCCCTGGTGGCTCAGATGGTAGAGAGTCTGCATAAATGAAGGAGACCTGAATTTGATCCCTGGGTTGGCAAGATCTCCTGGAGAAGGGAATGCTTACCACTTCAGAATCTTGGCTGGAGAATCCCCTGGACAGAAGATCCTGGCAGGCTATAGTCCATGGGGTAGCAAAGAACTTTACAAGACTGAGTGACTAACGCTTTCACCATCTCAATATATATTTATGTATGTATATATCAAATATATAAATTGTAATATTTCATTTGTAAGTTATTAGTAAATTAGGATGACACAAATATTTTGGTTAGGATATCTTGAATTATCTCAAAGGTGTTGCCTTCCTTAGCATAAAACAAAAATGCTAATTGCTATATGATATAATCAAGCTAAACTGTGTTGGCCCAGGATATCAGATTACCCACAATATCTTGGGTTAATCAGGACAATCCTCTGAGGCTGAGTTGGGGGTGAGGGCAGTCTCTCTGAAATATGCATACTCCATGAAAGAGAAGTGATACCCGAAAGACAGTTTAGGTACTGGATGTTGGCTTGGCAATAATGTTTAAAGTAGTGTGTACATCTTCACACTGAATAACTAGGAAGTGTTTTCCTGATCTAGAGATGAAGGAACAAGTGCATTATTGTTACTTTATGTATTAAAAAGTAAGCATAATGGTACTTAACAGTAAATGTCAAGTGATATTAAATTGAATGTTTCAGTTGACATATATAAATGCCCGTTTACAACTACTATGAATCACAGAAGAGAAAGTATTTGTTAATTAAGATGACATTGTTATAGATGTTCCTGAATTCCTGCAAACATGTTTAATGTTTATGCTATTACACAGACAATATAATGGCATTTATGTTCTTCTCATTAGGAAATCCATTTTCAATTATTTTCTTTTTCAATAAATTACTGCCCTAAATTGTGAAATCTACTTCCATTTTAAATCTAGAAGTAAAACACAAATTTATAAAGAAATAGACATAGGTTATGGAGGTAAGAAGATAAGATTTGCAGCATCAAGAAATCAACAAAAGAGACATGGAGATTATTTCTAAAGCACGAAGCAAAGCTGGCAGCCAAAAAATTACATGCCATTCTAGAGAGAAAAATAACTTCCTGAGAATTGCAGTGATGATACATAAAGTAAACTTTGAACATACTTATTATCAAAGACTAAGAGTTTTATGTAAACAGAGTTAAGGATTATGACCTGGAAAATTACAGGCCCCAAGGATAAGAACAAACTTAGATAAAACAGTCATGGTTTTGGGAGCCCAAAGAATCAAATATTATAGACTGTTGTTTGAACAAATGATTTCATTCTCAATGTGCTACTCATTAAAATTAAACTGAATTTGTTTAATTTTCTAAGTTACATATGATATGGCAAGATTGTCCATAGATGTGGGCATATTTTCTTGTTCAATTCTCAGTCCTGTTTGACTCTTTGTCACCCAAAGAACTGCAGCATGCCAGGCTTCTCTGTCCTTCACTGTTTCCAGGAGTTTGCTGAAACTCATGTCCATTGATGCCATCCAACCATCTTATCCACTGTTGCCCCTTTCTCTTGCCTTCAATCCTTCCCAGCATCAGGATCTTTTCCAATGAGTTGTCTCTTCACATATGGTGGCCAAAGTACTGGAGCTTCAGCTTCAGCATCAGTCCTTCCAGTGAGTATGAAATCCATTACAAAATCATCTATAATGAATTTGTTGAACATCTTTGAGCACACATCTCATGAGTACATTCAGTGGAGTCGATTAGTACATCCTAAAATAGTACTACCACTGCTAATATTTTACAAGTACCTGCAAGGTTCATTTAGGTTAAAAGCCACTGAGAAGGGTACGGATATTAACATTTCCTTTCATAAGACAAAGTTTTCCAAAATAATTATATTTTTAATTATTTCTCCCCTATTCTGAACACTTCCATAAATCCAAGTACCTGCAGGATGCTGGAACGCTGTAAGAACTCTCTATATTCAGGATCTGAGCAAGTTGGTGCTGAAAGACTCAGAGACCATTTCATTAACAGCTGGATCTACTCCTGCTTCTGCTTTCAACTCTCTTCAAGTATTTGTGGTCTTTCTGAGAGAGTATCATAGATGCCTTTGTTTAGAAAACATTGGTGTCATTTATTTCAACATTAAGATCTGCTTAACTCTAGGGAAAATTCTCTAGGCATTTCTAACCCCCTTCATAAATATTTCATGTTAATTTTACCTGTAGTTTCAAAAATTCCAGGTTAGAATTCAGAGAAACCTAGTGTAAATTTTCCAGCTTGTGCATTATACAGGTGCTTTAACCTCCATAGTTGTGTGATGGTTTGAAATATAACCCTTGGGCTTCTGTTTCTTCATTTAGAAAGTAAAAATAATTTTACTAACTCTAAGGCTGTTGTATAGTTCAAAGAAGTTAATTCATAGAGAATTCAGAATATTCAGTTCAGTTCAATTCAGTCGCTCAGTCGTGTCCAACTCTTTGCGACCCCATGAATTGCAGCACACCAGGCCTCCCTGTCCATCACCATCTCCCGGAGTTCACTCAAACTCATGTCCATTGAGTCAGTGATGCCATCCAGCCATCTCATCTTCTATCTTCCCCTTCTCCTCCTGCCCCCAATCCCTCCCAGCATCAGAGTCTTTTCCAGTGAGTCAACTCTTTGCATGAGGTGGGCAAAGTACTGGAGCTTCAGTTTTAGCATCATTCCTACCAGTCATATAATAAGTGCTCAACAGGGACTGATAAAGCAGTCATATTTAGCATCCAAATGGAAACAACTTTGAGACTCAAGCAATACAACTCATAACATACCATGACAGAGGATACAAAATGGAACCACGAAGAGCAAATGGGGCTGTATGGTCATCTTTTTTATTTGCTATAATATCTAAGAAATCAAGTCCTTCAAAGTAGCATTTATGATTCAGCACTCCCAACTGAACTTGTTTGAATCTATCAAATATCTATTTTATTTCCCAGTATGAATGTCCATGAATGGTAGTCCATCTGACTTGCTTGCCAAAAAATAGTCACCTGCAACTTAATGAAACCATTATCATTCCTACTATGAAAGACTTCAGACAGGAGATCACAGAGGTTTAAAATAGCCATGGAAGAGATTGGGCATAGTCAGGGCCTCAAAGACTGACAGAATTTGAACCTATTGAAGGAAAAAGAGGGCATTTCTAGGGAAACAATGCCCAAGAGTATGTACTGATAACAGAGCACATTATACAATTGCAGAGTAGGCTACTAGCAGGGGGTATGTTTTTGCAGGTAAAGTGAAGTTTGATTACAAAGGGACTAAATGAAGCAGAAAATTTGGGATTTAGTGAAACAAGGAATCTATATTTTAGGTGTTTCGATCTGGAGAACCACATCATGACTATATTCTAGAAAGCTGCAATATTCTACAGGAAGACAATGGTTGAAATAAAAATCTGATCCTTATTAAAAAGTCATCTTGTTACTTCAAACCTGGAATCAAGGGCATTGAAAATTACTCTTCTTTTGTGCATTTCCTCATAATCTACTTTCAATTTGTTTTTGGCCAATTATTTGAGGGTTATCCTTGCTGCTTATTTTTATGTGTCCTCTTAACTGATACAGCACGTATTCTATCCTTAGATTCTTAGCCCTACACATTCATGTCAGAGAAGAATGCTGGAAAACAAAGACATTAATTTTATAAGCTCAGTGTAGCTATTTCTCCAATATTCAATTTAGGGAGAGAATTTTACATGAATTTCTGCAAAGTACTGATTGAATAGCCATCTGGTAAGTCTTTAGCATTATCTAATTTCTTCCCATCATGTATGGCGCTGCTGAGACACCTCGGGGATTGTTTGAATAACATCGTTGCTGCAGGCCATGGAAAATTCTCTGCACAGCTTTCCATACGTGTTTGGTTACAGCTGGTTCTGATTTGGGTGTTTTGGGGTTTTCCAATGCAATTACTGCCAACTTTATATATACCAAATGTGTCTGCCTTTTTCTGTTTCAACTAAAGGCTTTTTAAACTAGAGTTTAAACAGTGAATACTGTGATGAGAAAATAAAAATGCCCAGATAAACTGAAGGAAACTCAGAAAGACCTGGGTGGTGCGGGGGGAGACATTATGTTTTCCTGAGCAGAAACTATTACTGCTGCTGCTGCTAATAATAATAATGAAACAAAACAACAAAAAAGTAATTTCTTTTTTATGTTCAAGATTCTATTATATTCCTTTGTGAGTATGTGTACTGTCGTCTCAAGTGTTTCATTGGAGGGAATGATTATTTTCCTTTTCTGCAGAAAGAATTCTCCCACCAAGAACATGATGTATTCTGCCCGGACCTGACAGATTCATCCTTTTCTCTCTAGATCAATATGGGCCTCAGTCTTGCAGTCACCATGGCTTCTGTTCGATTCGATCTCAGTAATTCTGAGACTGACTCCCCATAAAGGCAGTAAGGAGGAGCCAATTACCCCTCACAGCTACAGACTTGTTCTTGCTGTATACAATTATTGGAAGAGCTGTGTGCAGCGTCACCCCAGGGATGGCACCAAAAGAAATGGTTTTTTTTCTCCCCTCATCATTATAGTCTCAATAAAATCAGATAGGACTCCATCAAAGAGCTTTTGAAATGGTTTATATCACTTCATAGAAAAGTTGTGCAAAATGCGTGGCCGCTGACAGAGCAAGTCTGTGCCTTCCATGTGTGCAGGCACAGTATTCCACACAGGACTCTGTTCTTCCCAAGGCTGAAGAGACTGCTGACAGCAAGCGCAGTGCTATTCAAATGTATCGGCCCTTTCAGTGCTATTGAAAGGGCCTGTCGATGTAATGATGGTGTGCCCTTGGGACACTCTGTACTGTTTTTCTGGCACACGCGTGTGTAGCACAAGCAAACGCTGACTAGTTATACATTATCAACAGGGTGAGGATGCCAGTGATACAATCTCTCTCTTAAGATAACTATGTAACAGGCATTTAACTTGCTTACCTCCAGATTTCCAAATAAATATGCCAATTGACTCTAACAATGGAAAGGAAAAAAAAAACCACAAAAAACATTCAGAAGAAAAAAGAAAAGCCCGATTACCAAGAACTGTAAAACATTTCTGCAGGATCCACTTTGTGTGAGAGTGTGGAATGAAGTGGGTAGTTCTTCTCATAGGAGAGACCTGTGTAGCGAGGAAGCAAGGGGAGAAAATGTGGCAGAATGCGGCTGATATTTCTGAACAATGGCATTTGACAGCTTGAGGTGTAGGTGTGTCTGTGTGTGTGTGTGTGATGTCAGGGGAAGCCTGGGCCTTGGGAACAGGAGGAGGTAAGCGTTCTGAGGAATAATACCTGGGTCCCCTCAGGGCCTCTGGAAACAAATGTTGGTTCTAGATACATGAAGCCTGGAGGCTATAGAGGTACTTATCACATGTTTACACCTGCCATGGCTTTTTACTCCAGGCAAACAATGATTTTACCAGTGCTGGCTGCGGATGAAGGAAGCTATGCCAGGGGAAGAAAGAAAAGAAAAAAAAAGAAAAGGGCGCCAGTCCAGGGTAGAAACGTTTCCGCACAAGAAATAAAAAATTGTCAGCGTGTGTTTTTCATTAGCTCTCTCCCTCCCTCCCTGCCTCTCCACTTGTGGGTCACTGACCAGGTACAGGAAATACTGTGTTAATTCTAAACCTCACACTTCTCACATCATTTGGGACTGATTTAAACTTTATGTAAAACCTAGCTCAAAACTGTATAAGAAAATAATTGTGGTGGAAGTTGACTAAGTACCTAATTCTATGCATTTAAAGCCTTCTGCAATTAAATATTAAGGTACTTTGAATCAGCCAATAATTAAAAAAAAATTAAAGTTACATTTCACTTACATTCTTTCTCAGAAAATTTCCATATGGGTTGATACATTAAATACAGGAAAAAAAAATAGCAGGGGAAAATGCAGATTAATATTTAATTTAGGGGAAGAAAAAGACCCTTTGTAAATATGAAAGTGAATGGGTAGAACAATTGGAAAATACTGGTAGACATAACTACATGATCATAAAAACCATAAATCATCTCAGTGTCTTCAAACTAGGAAACATTTGCTCATAATTGAAGAAAAAATAATATATTCCTTCAATATATAAAGAACTTGTCCAAGATGGAAAACAGGAAATACATGAGAAAAAATACTAATGGCCTCTAAACACACACGCACACATTCATTCTCTTAAATATATTAAAGGAGAAGACAATGGCACCCCACTCTAGTACTCTTGCCTGGAAAATCCCATGGATGGAGGAGCCTGGTAGGCTGCAGTCCATGGGGTCGCTAAGAGTCGGACATGACTGAGTGATTTCACTTTCACTTTTCACTTTCTTGCATTGGAGAAGGAAATGGCAACCCACTCCAGTGTTCTTGCCTGGAGAATCCCAGGGACGGGGAAGCCTGGAGGGCTGCCATCCATGGGGTCACACAGAGCCGGACACGACTGAAGCAACTTAGCAGCAGTAGCAGCAGCAATATGTATTAAAGAAACACAAACTAGAGGTAAAAAACAATTTATCGTCTCTTAAAGTGGCCAAAAGCATTTCCTAAATGTCATAAGGTTGGACAGAATGATAAAAGAGCACTTCTGATGGGGACCATTGCTACTATTTTTTGGGAAAAAAAAAATTTGATCCTATGATGAGGTCATTACAATTGTGTCCATCTAATCAGGTAGGGGCACAAAATTTTCTGTAGCAAGACCCCACCAAGGCATTGTTTATATACAGAAAATTTATACCAGAATGCTTATGGTCAGAGATTTTCTAAACATTGGTCAAAAATCCATACTGAATATTTAATTATTAAGATCATTTCTTAACACAAGTTCGGATGGAATTAAGTTATTCTCAAATACTGAAATAAATCAGAGTAAAAACATCATGTATTTTACATCAATTTTTTAAAGAAAAACAGTGCAGCAAAGTGTCCATGAATCACAGGTGGTCACTGAACACTGGAATGGTGACTAGTCAGAAGGAGATATGCCGTGACTTAAAAATATATACCAATTCTAACAACAAAGCATAAAAAAATTAAAGTTTCTGAACTTTAATAAAAGTTGATATTGACAATTAAAATAGCATGCCGGTTTACATAAAATATATGATTACAGTGAACTTTATCAGCTTCTTATTTCTTCTTTCCATTTGACTATCTGAAAATGTACAATTACCAATGTGGCTTGCATTATAATTCTAGTGGACACACTGTTAGATAATTTGATGGTGTTTTCTGCTGACCTTCCACCTCTATTCTGTCTCCTCTGTCTCCAGCATGTTGGCATTCTCTGTTAAAGTAGCTTTTGCCTCGGAGCAGGGTCTGCAGCTAAGGAGATAGATACAGTGAGTTAGTCAGGCAAGGATTTTAAAATTAAAATCATTTTTGAGAAATTGTTACCCCTGACCTCAGCATTAGGAAACGTTGTTTCACAGAGTTGCTCAAGAGAATGTCAAGTAGAAAATCCTGGAACAGAAGCAGCACTCTGAATTTACCTCCACAGTGACCATGACTGGGAGGTTATTTTATTAATTACTCTTTAATATCTAACTTATCTGATGCTGGGTAAGTCATATGCCTCTTGAACTCAGGGTTTTTTGTCCCCATCACTAAAAGGAAAAAATAAAATAAAAGATCTCATTTGTAAAAACAACAATGAAATTCACCTGTTACTTGTTCAGTCATGTCTGACTCTTTGTGACCTCACAGACTGTGGCTTGCCAGACTCCTCTTTCCACGGGATTTCCCAGGCAAGAATACTGGAGTGGGTTGCCATTTCCTTCTCTAGGGGATCTTCCCAACCCAGAGATCAAACCCACCTCTCTTGCATTGGCAGGCAGATTCTTTGCCACCGAGCCAACTTGGAATCCAAAACTCATATGGTTGCTGTGAAAACTAAATAAGCAAATGAATGTGGATGCTTAAAAGAATGACTAGTATGTATTTAAAATTTTATTATGTGCTATTTCTTAAATTTTATTAAATATGCTGATGTACACTGGGAGCAAGCTGAACATATTAAATAAACTGATCAAAAGTTAAGAATACAGGTGCCATACCAAGTCGCTCTCGCAGTCATGTCTGACTCTTTGTGACCTGGCTTGCCACTTCCTATGCTAGGGGACCTTCCCAACCCAGAGATGGAACCCACATCTCTTGTGTCTCCTGCATTAGGCAGGGAGACTCTACCAGTAGTGCCACCTGGGAAGATAGCCTAAGAGACATCAACATTACAGGCCAGGCTCCAAAACCAATTCTGAATCTTAACAGCATTCATCTTGAGCAAGTTATGTCAAGTCTCCATGTTTCCTCTTCTGGACCATGGAATAATGTAACTCAAGGGGAGGTGGAAAAATAAAATGAATAAATGCACTTAAAATGCTGGCAAGTGTGAAAGTGTTAGTGGCTCAGTCATGTCGGACTCTTTGTAACCCTGTGGATTGAAGCCCACCAGGCTTCTCTGCCCATGGAATTCTCCAGACAAGAATGCTGGCATGGGTAGCCATTCCCTCTCCAGGGGATCCTCCCTACCCAGGGACTGAACCCAGGTTTCCTGCATTGCAGGCAGATTCTTTACCAGCTGAGCGACCAGGGAAGCCCTTGGATGATTAAATAGTTTAATAATTGTTATGTTATTATCCCCAGTAAAGTTGCCAATAAAGTCCCATACCTTCAGATAAAACAAACAAAAAAATCAGACAGTATTTGCAAATATCATATACTCTATGCCAAAAGGAAAATTCTTCTTGGAGGTTAATGATCTTCATAGTGTTTCTGAAGGTGGGAAGATCAGTGGCCTAGAGCAATATTTCTCATGCTTCACATTGTGCAGATAAACGCCCTGGGACCTTGTTAGAATGCAGACTCTGATTCAGTAGGTCTGGGGTGGAGTCCGATTAAGGTTCTGCATATTTAATCAGCTCCATGTGATGCTGAGGCTGCCTCTTCTCCCACTGCATTCAGAATAACAGGGGCTAAAGCAATATTATCTGCTTTGACAGCAGGAGTAATTGAGGTGCAAGATCACAGAACCAGTATCAACATAAGTGCATGAAAAAACAATCCTTTTTGTTTTTACATTGACTATGAGCACAGGGCTAGATTAGCTTCTTTCCCTTTAATTGAATTCCTCTCATTAAGTTAGACAGGGGTCAGGCAGCAACCCCTTTAAAGGGATTATGATTCTATAGCACAGACAATTTATGACATTTACTCTGGGTTTCATGACAAATACATCATAAAGAATAAACAGGCTTTCAAAGTGTAGATTTCTAGAAAATTGTCCTAACACTACATTTTGAATGGTTCCTTCTTCGTGGAGGTTTTAATAGATACCAGTCATTTGGTTAAGAAAATTCCCTTTTAATGGTAGTGTGCAAATAATTCAAATTACAAATAAGTATTAGATAATATCAGACATATGCTTTCTCTTTTAATCTTTTAATATGGATAGTTAAATTTATGGGTTTTTCTAATGCCTACCCTCCCTAGAATTCTTTGGAAAAACTCAACTTGGTCACAACACATATACTGTGGATTTACCTTGCCAGTATTTTGTTTGACCTGCAAGGTACATTTTTGGTTTTGATATCAAGGTTACAAAATTACTTGGAGGTATTCCCTCATTTTTCACCCTCTGGATAAATCTGTACAGGATTACTCTACTGACAGTCACCTTTCTTGTCCTCTTCCCATCATAGGAATTTCTTCAGTGTCCTAGAAGACTCGGAAGTTCACAGACTTTTGTTGAATTCTCTACTTATAGAAAGCCTACATGTCTAATACATTTTAGTTACCAGTGTGTATCAGATACAATAAAACTTAATACCAAGAGTTAGCATAATCTCATGGACAATGAACACATATGAAGGAACATTTAGGTAAATAATGAGTGAACTCCGGGAGATGGTGATGGACAGGGAGGCCTGGCGTGCTGCGATTCATACGGTCGCAAAGAGTCGGACATGACTGAGTGACTGAACTGAACTGAACTGAATGTAGTAAATTATAACCATACAGAGTTTTATTTCTCATTATGAATTTAATTTTAATACATGCATCATTGATCTGTGCCCTTGTAGACATTACATCGATCTCTTAAATATACCAGAGAAATTATCACAGATGCAGAATCCTCCTATTTCAAAAGGACAAGGGAAGTCAGTTTCTGAAGGAAGAAGTATCTCAGGATTCTAGGCTCCTGGGTCTTTTATAACACAGTTGTCATTGTTTATTAAATTGACCATGTTCTACAGACTTGATTCTTGTTAATGGCTTATTTATTCTTCACAATAACCCTGAAAAAAATGATTATCGTTCTCATCCTACATGAGCTTGAACTTCTGAATGGCAATTTCCTAAGGTATAAATGATTTCCAGCTCAAATATGGCTGACACCAAAATTCAGATACCTTGAACCGTGGTGTTTTCTCCCTTGTAATTTTAGTTTTCAATTCAGTGCAGATAGTTTTGAGATTCTCCCAGAAGCCCAGGAATCTCTATCGTGTCCCAGATTTGGGGTGAAAGGGTCATTAACTAGAATTTTTCATAAAGTTTCTTCATTCCTCATATCCATCTGCTCAGCCTCACTGTTCATCTTATAACTATTATTTCTTGATCATTTAAAACCCACAATAAGTGAATAGATTGCTTAAAATCAGGACAGTTTGCTCATTCACTAATTCAAGTTCTTGTTTGTTCATTTCACACACATTTCTAGCTGACAAATTCTCCATGTTTAAATCCTACAGTCTTCCGTCCCCTATTGTACTTAAAATGTTGAAATCTGAAAAATATATTTCTCTGAAATGAATAACAACTGCATATAAAATGACAAAAAAGTAGCATTAGAGAACTAAAACAATTTCAATATGTAAAAATCATTTAGAATATATGCTTGATCAAAATGAACAAAGGTATTGGTTATACCAAGAAAAATGGCTTTAAATACCACAAATATTTAACCTGCCTTCTCAGTAATGTGTTTTCTAATTTCAAACACCATTGCATTTGTATTCCAGCCAATTTCCATACTATAAATGTCAGTCAACATAGGCTGATTATGCCTAAGAATGATTTAAAAAGAACCTTAACAACAGTAAAAGTCGTGTCCGTATTTTCATTATGCATCTGAGCCTCTGGATTGTAAATATTCCCTCTGAGCTAATATTTTAGAATTCAAGGTCATATACAGGAGATTTTTTCCTTCCTAATTAGAAAATAGATTACTTCACTTGAAATTATGTAGGTGGAAATTCTTCCCTGAGGAATTTATCTCTTTCAGATGTGTTTGATCAGTTCAATATTTTTTTAACTATATTATATTTGCTTTTCCTCTCTCACCTACCAAATATGATGCATAGAATGCTTAAGGATTTGACTTATTATTCTGACATTAGTAATAAAGTTATATTAAAAATAATGTACTAGGAGTCTTTCACCTGCATACAATTTTGCTTATTAGATTTGCTTGTTATTTCACTTGTCAAATTTCACAACGTCTAATGTTTCCTCTGTATATTTATAAAAATACTTTATTGCAGATGAGTCTAATCACTATGTAAATTAGGTAATTATTTGGTGAATATTAACAATCTTTCCCATACAAAATAATACATATATTTTGAATCATCTTTCCTTGCTTTTGGGAGAATATAGCAATTAAAATAGTTATTGAACCCTTATTTGCATGTAAATGAGGCAAGTGCAGTAGCATACCAGGATATGCAAAAATATATTTAATTTTCAATTGCAAACGTATTTCTTATTAGTTAGACTGCATGGTTTTCAATTTGGCTTTCTTCTGGCATGTCAGAACCATGTATCAGAAAAAGCCTTCCTGGTAACTACTTGCTAGCATACATGGCTTTTCATCTTTCTGGATTCTTCTATGGCAAGACAAAATGAATCTTTAAAAGAGAAGAAAAAAATCAACATGTTGCTGAATTATATGACTAACAGATGGGATACAATAGGTATTTAACATTATATTGAATGGGTGATTTGAAGTTCAGTTCAGTTCAGTTGCTCAGTCGTGTCCGACTCTTTGCGACCCCATGAATCGCAGCACGCCAGGCCTCCCTGTCCATCACCAACTCCCGGAGTTCACTCAGACTCACGTCCATGAGTCCGTGATGCCATCCAGCCATCTCATCCTCGGTCGTCCCCTTCTCCTCCTGCCCCCAATCCCTCCCCGCATCAGGGTCTTTTCCAATGAGTCAACTCTTCGCATGAGGTGGCCAAAGTACTGGAGCTTCAGCTTTAGCATCATTCCTTCCAAAGAAATCCCAGGGTTGATCTCCTTCAGAATGGACTGGTTGATCTCCTTGCAGTCCAAGGGACTCTCAAGAGTCTTCTCCAACACCACAGTTCAAAAGCATCAACTCTTCTGCGCTCAGCCTTCTTCACACTCCAACTCTCACATCCATACATGACCACAGGAAAAACCATAGCCTTGACTAGATGGACCTTAGTCGGCAAAGTAATGTCTCTGCTTTTGAATATGCTATCTAGGTTGGTCATAACTTTTCTTCCAAGGAGTAAGCGTCTTTTAATTTGAAAGGTAACGTTAATAATAAAGTAATTATAAAGAAATATGCTGATGTTTCTACTACAAGGTAATCATAAAAACATTATTGAACACAGAACTGAATCTGAAAGAAAACAATAAATATGTTCCTGGGTAAATTGTGAGATTATCAGATAGGCTAAGACTTTTCTGGTAAAAATGAAAACTGATGTTAATGATATGTCTGAAAGTGAAAGTGTTCGTCACTCAATCGTGTCCAACTCTGTGTGACCCCACGGACTGTAGCCCACCAGGCTCCTCTGTCCACGGAATTCTCCAGGCAAGAATGCTGGAGTGGGTGCCATTTCCTTCCCAGGGGAATTTCCTCACCTGGGGATTGAACCTGGATCTCCTGCATTGAAGGCAAACTGTTTACTGAGTGAGCCACTAGGGAAGCCAGCATACTGGAGTGAGTTGCTTTGCCCTCCTCCAGGGACTCTTCCAAGCCCAGGGATCAAACCCAGGTCTCCCACATTGCAGGTGAATTCTTTACCATCTGAGCCACCGGGGAAGCCCAATGATGTGTCCAATAAACACAAATGGTCTAGAAACAATAAATACTTAGTTTTCAAATATTATAACTGCACAGGGATTATGGTAACTCGATATTTAAGGAAAACAGTTATGACAGGAAATAAAAAGCAGTACAATATTAAATGAGTGATAAATTGAAAAATATTACACCCCAAGTGTAGTGAATATATTCAACATGGATATAATTTTTAGATCTAACTTTCAATAATTAGCTATTATGAAAGTTTAGGGTGTGTCCTCACTCTTTAAGGCTGATGGCTTGGAGTACACACACCCACACACATTCTATAGCCTTAAAGCAGACATCAAAATCTGGCTATTGAAGTTCATTGTCTGGATTTAGTGCAATATTCCTTCGATTCTTAGAATGAGACAAAAGAGTTAATAAAAAATGAAAGAATGTTTCAAACCATAATATTTTTGTTGGATATTGGGTGTGCGTTATGATTAACTCTCTTTGTAACGGCACTTACTAAAAAGGATAAGACATTATTTCCAGTTATCATAGATGTGTCCTTGTTTTCTCTTAAACTAAATATCTTATTCACTCATTCACTCACTCATTCATTTATTTTGCCTCTTAGATCATTCTCTGGTCCTCCTCTGTGACTGGAATGCTTCTCTTTGACTTAGCTACTTTGGCTCTCCATATGACCTTATTTCTGCACCCTTTCTTTTAAAAAAATTAATTTATTTTTGTCTATATCAAATCTTAGTTGCAAGCACATGGATTCTCTTATTAAGGTAAATGGGCTTAGTAGTTACAGAGTGTGGGCTTAGTTGCCCTGTGGCATGTGGGATCTTAGTTCCTGGAACAGGGATTGAACCCACTTCCCCTGCTTTGGAAAGTGGACTCTTAACCACTTGACCACCAGGGAAGTCCCCTCTGCACCCTTTCTTAATTTCTGTGACTAATCAAAACCTGATCGATAACCCTTCTGGTCATGTTAAAAAATGTGTCTGTTTTCCCACCAGCATCTGGTAGGCAGGGTTAAATCCAAGCTCTGACTCTTTTTGCTCACCATTATATTACCAGAGCCTGGCATGCAGTCAATGTCGATTGAATTAACTACTGAATCTCAGTTTAAATCAATTATGTTTGTTTGGTTCAAGCAGTTAATATTAATAGTGTGATGCTAGTTCAGTCATTTAACTACTTAATGTCTGTTTATTGCTTTGCAAATGACTATGAGAGCAATAAAAATCACAACTGAAAACAATATGGGGATGTTAGCCATTTTAATTAACACAGCTATAACACCAATGTAAAGGCTGTTATGAAAGTGATCAAATGCAGCTTACTTATTTTTGGTTGGTTTGTTTGTTACATATTTTCCTTCCTTTTGCTGCAGTGAATTTGAAACAGAATCAGCATTCCCGAAACACATGTGTTTTTAGCTCTGCATTAGCTAACAGAATGTTAGAAATGGTCACGTTAACATCAGTGCAACCATACTTATTTCTTTCATGTATATGAGATTGTTTTAAAGAAAAGATTCAGCAAATTGATACTACCAGTGTGCTGTACACACAATAAGTTTCATCTCCTAGTTGGGATACTGCTTACTCTGTGCTGTACGCTGTGCTCAGTCGCTCAGTTGCATCCGACTCTTTGAGACCCCGTTGACTGTAGCTGCCAGGCTCCTCTGTCCATGCGGAGTCTTCAACCAAGAAAGAATACTGGAGTGGGTTGCCATGTCCTCCTCCAGGGGATCTTCCCATCCCAGAGATCGAACCTAGGTATCCTTCATTGAAGGTGGATTCCTTACCATCTGAGCCAACAGGGAAGCCCAAGGATACTGGGGTGGGTAGCCTAGCCCTTCTCTAGGGGATCTTTCCCAACCCAGGAGTCAAACTGGGGTCTCCTGCATTGCTGGCGGATTCTTTTCCAGCTGAGCTATTAGGGAAGCCCCACAGCTCACTCTGCAAGACTACAACTGATGAGCCAATTTCTGAGGAAGAAACATGGGTTTGTTAACAAGGGCTTGAAGCAGGCTTCCCAAACTGAGAACCTGGAAAGGGACTGTTCTGTGCAGGAAAATAAAGTCTACAAGAGTTGAAGGTAATGAAAATCTTTGACAGTTGTTGAGTCTATCCCCAGACTTCAGTTTTTCAGTTACAAAATATGTTTGGAGAGTTTAGGGACAAGAAAGAAAGAGCTAACCTGGGGCAAACTGAAAGAAGAGGGATGAAAAAGGAATGTTCTCTGAAACAACAAATGACAGCAGGAAATAATAACCAGGAATGGAAATGATTTGGTCTGAATTTTGTCCCCCTCAAAATTGTATATTGAAGCCCGAACCCCCAGTGTGACTGTACTTGGAGATAATACCTTTAAGGAGGTAATTTAGGTTAAGTGAGATCATAAAGATAGGACTCTAATCCAAGAGGATTGATGTCCTGATAAGGAAAGGAAGAGACAGCAGCATGTAACATACAGATAAAAGACTGTGAGGACATAGCAAGAAGGCAGCTGTTCAGAAGCCAACAAGAGAGGCTTCACCAGAAACCAACCCTGCCAGTCATTATCTTAGACTTCTGCTAGGTCGCTTCAGTTGTGTCCGACTCTGTGTGACCCCATAGACGGCAGCCCACCAGGCTACCCCATCCCTGGGATTCTCCAGGCAAGAACACTGGAGTGGGTTGCCATTGCCTTCTCCAATGCATGAAAGTGAAAAGTGAAAGTGAAGTCACTCAGTCATGTCTGACTCTTAGCGACCACATGGACTGCAGCCCACCATGCTCCTCCATCCATGGGATTTTCCAGGCAAGAGTACTGGAGTGGGGTGCCATTGCCTTCTCCCATCTTGGACTTCTAGCCTCCAGAATTTTGAGAAAATACATTTCTCTTGTTTAAGCCACCCAGTCCTTGGTATTTTGTTATGGCAGCTGAAATAGACTAATACAGAAAAAGACAATTTAATTTTTCTAGGCTTAAAAATGAAGAATTCATGTTTCTGGATAATTCGCTAAGAATAGCACTTTATTGTCAGGTTCAGTTCAGTTCAGAAGTGTCTGACTCTTTGCAACCCCATGGACTTCAGCACACCAGGCCTCCCTGTCCCTCACCAGCTCCCGAAGTTTACTCAAACTTATGTCTATCGAGGTGGTGATGCCATCCAACCATCTCATCCTCTGTAGTCCCCTTTCCCTCCTGCCTTCAATCTTTCCCAGCATCAGGGTCTTTTCCAATGAGTCAGTTCTTCGCATCAGGTGGCCAAAGTATTGGAGTTTCAGCTTCAGCATCAGTCCTTCCAATGAATATTCAGGACTGATTTCCTTTATGATGGACTGGTTGGATCTCCTGCAATCCAAGGAACTCTCAAGAGTCTTTTCCAAGACCACAGTTCAAAAACATCAATTCTTTGGCACTTAGCTTTCTTTATAGTCCAAATCTCACATCCATACATGACTACTGGAAAAACCATAGCTTTGACTAGACAGACCTTTGTTGGCAAAGTAATGTCTCTGCTTTTTAATATGCTGTCTAGTTTGGTCATAAATTTTCTTCTAAGGAACAAGTCTTTTAATTCCATGGCTGCAGTCACCACAGATGGTAAATAAATGAGGCAATGGATTTCAAACCTTTTTATGTAGAAGTAGAAATAAATAAAATATTTAAGCAAGTGAGGTTTCTCACAATATTGAGCAAAGAAAAATTTTTTAATATAGTTTTCTCTGATCTTATACACAGATCAATCTTTGCACAAAGTTTTTAATAGAGCCCTATAAATAGCACGCAGTAAATTGGTAATCCACAGATCTCAGGTCTAGTTAAGCCTATGACAGAATTGGAGAACTCATGGATGAAGGTACAGATTATCTTTGGCTGTGGTTTCCTCATTTTTAAGTGAGTTGGATTAGATTAACACTACTAACAAGTAATTGAATTTTATTTCAGTTTGACCACAACAGAGAACTGTAATGTAGTATATTTGAGGAAGGATGGGCCAAGCAAAATTGAATAGAATTATCAGTTACAGTACTTCTTGGAGCATTTACATGCTAATGTGTTTTACAAACCTCTAAGAAGATATAGAATGCCGTATTCCTCAGCATCTTTTCTCAAACAACACTGGAAGATGCTCACTAGGATCCACTCTGGGTCTCAAAATCATAATATCCTTTGACCATGATTGTTCTTGTTTTGTTGCTCAGTCGTGTCCGACTCTTTTGTGACCTCATGGACTGTAACCCCAGGCTCCTCTGCCCATAGAATTTCCCAGGTAAGAGTACTGGAGTGGGTTACCATTTCCTTCTCCAGGGGATCTTCCCAACTCAGGCATCAAATCCATCTCTCTGGCATTCTCAGACAGATTCTTTACCCCTGAGCCACCAGGGAAGCCCTTGACCATGATTAGGGTCACATAAAAAGCCTCCTGGTGGTTCTTTGGCTGCTCATCCTCTAAGAAAGAGAGATCATGAAGAATCTTCTAAGATGTTGACACCTCAAACAAAATGTTTTAAGAAAATGCAATTATGCTGTACACTCCAGAGAATATGTGATTTAAGGAAGAGTTGGTGAAGGATTTACAATGTCGCTCTTAATGCCAGAGACCATTCTTCCCATTATCAAGAGACTTTTCTGTTAGCTGAGAGAACCATCCCTATTTCAGTTTATTAATCTTAAAGTTTATTAATCTTTATAAATTTATAAATTTATTAATTTCCTCTTTATAAATATATAATGTGCTCTTTGTTTTGATGTTGTTCTTTGCATAGAATACTGTATCTATATAAACAATGAAATGTACTCCAAAATTATTTGGAGGGAATTTAAGAAACAGGGGGCAAGTGACTATAAATAGGAGTTCATCGGGATTATCTAAGAGACAACTGAAGCACAGTCAGAACTCCCAATCCTAGTGAACAATGTTCTATTGGAGGAAGTATTATCGGCTGGCATTTTGGTTCTCATCATGGAGGTATAATACAAAACAGACAAGTCCTTCCTTAGGATTGATGCTGAACTGTATACTATAGCTCACTTAATTTAATCTATATTAAATGGTGCACAATTTACTAGGTTTCCTTATCCTCCCTTTTCTTAGCCTTAGTAGAAACCACTTCAGATGGACTCATTGACCGTTGATCATAAATCAGCCTTTTACTGGTGAAGAGGTGAAGTGGGTTAACAATGGATTTACTTGTAAATTGAGAAGAGATAAATCTTTGCTCCCTCAAGGGTAACAGTGTATTTATGGGTTGGAAGGCAGCACCACTTTTCAAAAAGCACTTTATCGGAAGGTAAAGTCTTCAAGGCCTTGGGTGTTTATGATCTCTGAAGCTTGTGTATCTGCAGAATTGTTGTAAAATACACTAATAAAACAAAATAGGATGTTGCTTTATTTTTCCTGAATTACCACTTGAAGTACTTGTACAGGTAGAATAGAGGCTCTATAAAATAAACTCATAAGCTGAAATTTAATTCTTTGGGGAAATCTGCCACTTTTATTTACAGGTCTGTAAGCCTAGCAGATAAAAATAACTAAGAGAAAATATTACAAATATACTTCATATCACTTTGCTGTCAAGGTTCGTGGATGGTCTGTAAGCATTTCCATCCCATAAACCTGGCAATCATTGTTGTCTTGAATATGTGAAATTAACCTCCTCATCAGTGATAATCTAAATCTACTTAGAAGAAAATAGAAATATGGGAAGGCTGAGTCTTTAGCTCATTTATGACTGTATATGACACACTGAAATGTTCTTCTTGACTACAAAATGACAGAATAATTAATTTAGAAATTTGCAATATAGAAAGCAAATAAACTTGGGATATGAAATAATGATAGAGATTTCAGAGCAATATTAGAGTCCAAATTACATTTTAAAAAATAAGAAACATGGAGAGTTTTTTCTAACAAAAATCAAACACATTAAACATTTTGAAAGAATAGGCTAAGTGAGCTTTTGGATATTCTGGTCTATTTACATTCCATCCAACTTAGCTTTTTGGATATCCTAAGGTATTTCTATTTCATCATAGGACATACAAACAAAAACACATTTGGTAGAATCTCAAGAATTTGAATATGAACTGATTAAATATGTAATATGTTCTGCTCAGATACACCACACTGAGTCATTCATTCACATACTAATGGGATGAGTTTTGTTATTAGGTAGAAGACTGACAATGCGCTCCATGCTGGCAACTCTCGACACCTCTGACTTAAATCACTTAGAGCTGACTTCCTAATCTGCATACTCTCTTGGACACCTACTCCACCCACAGCCTTCCCACCTTAGCTGATGCCAGTTTCATCTTTCTAGTTGCTCAGGCCAAATATCTTGATGTTATTCTTTGCTTTTTTCCCCTCACACACATGTTGATAGGTCATCAAATCCTGTTTCATTTTTAAAACGCATCCTAATGTGCTACACCTCCTCGGTTCAGCCTCCACCATCTCTGACCTTACCTAGCATGGCTTTCTTTTTGTACTCCTTCACCCACAGATAGAGTAACCCTTGCAACACAATAGACAAAGTGATCTTTATAAAGCTCAAGTCACTTCATGTGTCGCCTCTGTTTAAATTTCCCTAGTGACTCCCCATCACACTCAGAAGCAGCAGCCAATGAACTGTCACCTCTCTATCCCTCCATTCTTGTCATCTTCTACTCTCTCCTGGTCCCTCTGATCCAGTCACCTTGGTGTTCTTGTTCTATATCACATACTCTCTGGCATTTTGCACCAGCTGTTCTCTTTTTCCTCAAATGTCTAAATGTTTCAACCCCTCAATCTTTTCTCAGCTGTTACCTTCTTAATGTGGTCCATGCTGATAATCAAATTTTAATTACAGTATAACTGCTCATCTTCATGTCAGATCTCCCATTCATTGCTCTATTTTTCTTTGCAAAATAATTACCACTATTGAACATACTATCCTCTTTAATTTATCATTTACTTATTATGTTTACTGCTCAATAGGTTTTTCTTCTTATTAGAACATAAGCTTCTTGAAGGCTAAGTTTTTCTGTTTGTTTTTTCCTCGCAGTTTGGAAGAACTTCATTTCCTTGTGTGCTTTAGTTGCTCACTCGTATCTGACTCTGCGACCCTTTGGACTGTAGCTCGCCAGGTTCCTCTGTCTGTGGGATTTTTCATGCAAGAATACTGAAATGGGCTGCCATTTCCTGCTCCAGGGGATCTTCCCCACCCAGGGATCGAACCAGCATCTCCTGTGTCTTCTGCATTGCAGGCAGATTCTTTACTGGGTGAGCCATTGAGGAAACCCTCATTTACTTGTCCTAGGTATTTAAAACTGTATTTTGCATATAGTAGGTACTCAACAAATTCCTATCGAATAATAAAATGAATACTGAAAATATCTAAGAGCTGTGCTCCAAAGCAATTGATTTTTAAAATTTTTCCATTTTTTTTGGACTGCATTTTGACTGCTATAACCAGGCTCAAACCAAAAAACACCAGATATTTCTAGAAGGAAAATCTGAACTTCAGAATTTTTGATTTTTAAGATGTTCACAAACATAGTTTCTCATTAGGCTCATAAAATATCATAAAGGACCAAAAATGTTTATGGTCTAATAAAGACAATAAAAATCACTGGAGCTGGACATAGATCCATGTAATGTACTAATGCCGCCAGCAGAGAATTCACATCTCTTACCTTCTGCTTTTTTTGACAGGTCTCTCCCTCTGGTGAGGTTGTGCCCTCAGTGTGGTTATTCTGATCTGTGTTTCTGGGAGAGTTTTTGTGCAAGTTTGCCCCTCAGTTGAGACTGGTTTCTAATCTACACATGTTCCAAGATCTTGATGACAGCAAATAGCATTGTACCTCATTCATCTTTTCAAGCCAGAAGTCCAGCTAACCCTGATTTTGTCTTTTATCCATGTGTACTGCCCCCAGCAGGAAAACATGTAAGAAGTAACAATGTCCTGTTCAGTTCAGTTCATTTCAGTCGCTCAGTCGTGTCTGACTCTTTGTGACCCCATGAATCGCAGCGTATCAGGCCTCCCTGTCCATCACCAACTCCTGGAGTTTACCCAAACTCATGTCCATTGAGTCGGTGATGCCATCCAGCCATCTCATCCTCTGTCGTTCCCTTCTCTTCCTGCCCCCACCCCCTCCCAGCATCAGGGTCTTTTCCAATGAGTCAACTCTTTGCACAAGGTGGCCAAAGTATTGGAGTTTCAGCTTCAGCATCAGTCCTTAAAGTCCTATTAGTGTTTACTAAATTCTTCTTGATTGCATCCACCAATTTCACTCTCTTTGCTATTTCCCTAATTCAGAAAATAGGCACCTCTCTTAGCTTTCTGGGAAGAATACGTAACTTTTTCTTCCTTTCTGTTGCAATAAAGGGGCCATGTATTTTTCCAACTCAAGGTGACTTTCTCTGTGTACAATGTGGATCCAACCCTCCCTTCTTTTCAAGTACGTTTGGTATTATGATCTTTTCCTCTCTTTATCCTTTTCTTCTTAACTGATCTTCTCCAATGGCTTGGAAACAGGTGTCAATCCTCCTTTACTACAAACTAAAATAAAGGCAAATAAATACTTTCTGTCTTTATAAAACTTTTTGCCACACCATGTCGCTTGTGGGATTTTAGTTCCCCAAGCAAGGATGGAATGTGGGGCCTTGGCAATGAAAGCATAGAGTCCTATCCACTGGTCTACCAGGGAATTCCCATAATCACACTTTCCTAAATGACATCCTTTTCCATTCACTACCATATCTCCTTTCTGGAAAAAAAGTTGCTATTGACCATCTCTGTCTTCATTTTATCACTTCTTGCTCTTTTCTCAACCATCTCCAATCTGACTTCTACCCTTATTACCTCTCTGAAGCAGCTTCTGCTATATCATCATACAATTTATATGTCAAAAATCAAACAGCTATTCTCAATTTTTTAAACTTACTTGATTTCCCTTCTTTAAAATTTTATTAAATATTGAGGAAATATAAATATGTATTGATGTGTGAGAAATATTTAATAGCAATATACCAAACACAGAATTTGACAAATACAATTCTATGATGTTTGAAGTCCCCTTCACTTCTCTCCTCAAATGCATTTATCCAAAAAAAAAAAAATTTAAAGCATATAAACAGCTTAATTCCATTTGACAGTTTTAAGAAATTTCTTATTTCTGGTGATTATCATTTCTATTAAGTAATCTTACAGTGTTCTTGTTCTTGTTCACTTGCTGAGTCCTATCCAACTCTTTACAATCCCATGGACTGTACCACACCAAGCTCCTCCGTCCTATGTTAAGTCCAAATCTCACGTCTGTACATGACTACTGGAAAAACCATAACTTTGACTATACAGACTTCTGTTGGCAAAGTGATGTCTCTGCTTTTAAATACGCTATCTAGGTTTGTCATAGCTTTCCTTCCAAGGGGCAAGTGTCTTAATTTCATGGCTGCACTCACCATCTGCAGTGATTTTGGAGCCCAAGGCAGTAAGATTGTCACTGCTTCCAGTGTTTCTCATCTATTTGCCTTGAAGTGATAGGACTGGATGCCATGATCTTAATTTTTTGAATGTTGAGTTTCAAGCCAGCTTTTTCACTCTCCTCTTTCACCTGCCTCTTGAGAAAACTGTATGCAGGTCAGGAAGTAACAGTTAGAACTGGACATGAAACAACAAACTAGTTCCAAATAGGAAAAGGAGTACATCAAGGCTATATATTGTCACCCTGCTTATTTAACTTGTAGGCAGAGTACATCATGAGAAACACTGGGCTGGAAGAAGCACAAGCTGGAATCAAGATTGCTGGGAGAAATATCATAACCTCAGATATGCAGATGATACCACCCTTATGGCAGAAAGTGAAGAGGAACTAAAGAGCCTCTTGATGAAAGTGAAAGAGGAGAGTGAAAAAGTTGGCTTAAAGCTCAACATTCAAAAAGCTAAGATCATGGCATCTGGTCCCATCACTTCATGGCAAATAGAGGGGGAAACAGTGGCTGACTTTATTTTTTGGGGCTCCAAAATCACTGCAGATGGTGACTGCAGCCATGAAATTAAAAGACGCTTACTCCTTGGAAGGAAAGTTATGACCAACCTAGATAGCATATTCAAAAGCAGAGACATTACTTTGTCCACAAAGGTCCATCTAGACAAGGCTATGGTTTTTCCGGTAGTCATGTATGGGTGTGAGAGTTGGACTATAAAGGCTGAGTGCCGAAGAATTGCTGCTTTTGAACTGTGGTGTTGGAGAAGACTCTTTAGAGTCCCTTGAACTGTAGGAGAACCAACCAGTCCATCCCAAAGGAGATCAGTCCTGGGTGTTCATTGGAAGGACTGATGTAGAAGCTGAAATTCCAATATTTTGGCCACCTGATGTGAAGAGCTGATTCCTTTGAAAAAACCCTGATGTTGGGAAAGATTGCAGGCAGGATGACAGAGAATGCGATGGTTAGATGGCATCACCGACTCAATGGACATGAGTTTGGGTAAACTCCGGGAGTTGGTGATGGACAGAGGCTGGCATGCTGCGATTCACGGGGTCGCAAAGAGTCGGACATGACTGAGTGATTGAAGTCACTCTTTCACCTTCATCAAGAGGCTCTTTAGTTCCTCTTCACTTTCTGCCTTTAGAGTGATATCATCTACATACATGAGGTTGTTACTTCTGGCAATCTTGATTCCAGCTTGTGCTTTATTCAGCTTGGCATTTCTCATGTTACATTCTACATTGAAGTTAAATAAGCAGGGAAGTTAAATAAGAAGTTAAAAGTGACAGTCTTGTCATAATCCTTTCTCAATTTGGAGCCAGTGTGTTGTTCCATGTCTGGTTCCAGCTGTTTCTTCTTGATTTGCATACAGGTTTCTCAGGAGACAGATAAGGTGGTCTGGTATTCCCATGTCTTTAAGAATTCTCCACAGTTTATTGTGATCCACACAGAGTCTTTAGCATAATCAATGAAGCAGAAGTAGATGTTTTTCTGAAATTCCCTTGCTTTCTCTATGATCCGGCAGGTGTCGGTAACTGGATCTCTGGTTCCTCTGCCTTTTCTAAACCCAGTTTGCACACACTGCAACACTTCCACAGTGTTCTTGTGGAAGTGTTCTTATATTAATTGTTTCAAAAATATATTTATCTTACTTTTTTTGAATTTGAATTTAATAATAGTGTTGCAGAAGCCTTAAAATATATGTTTTTATTGACTGTTATTATGTGATCAGTATTTCAAAATAAATCTATCCAGTTAACTTGCTTGAGCTGAGCTGAATGAACCTGTCTTCAAACTTGATGACAAATAAGAAGCTTCTCAATAAATAAATGAGGTGCTGCCCTCAGGAAGACAATTACAATCCCTCCTGTTTTAAAATACAGTTTTCTCCGATGAGACTAACATTCTAACCTAATTTCATTTCAAAACTATTAACATTCTCTTCTTTCTGTATGTTGCCAAACATCTGGGATGAAACCGGGAGGGAGGAGGGAACTCATTCATATTTTCCTCCTCTATTCCAGAAAGAAGATTAACACTTTAAACATAAAATGCCAAATAAAATTGACAACATTCAACCATGTATTTGGCAAGATTTGCAGACATTGCTGCCATGGAAATAAATAGCAAGACAATGCAGGAAAAAGACATGTAATTCCCTGTATTAATCAGCTTTTCCCAGGTTATTCTATAGTAAAAAAAAAAAAAGTTATATCCATGGTAACAAATACCCTGTAAAATTCAATATCTTACAACAACTATAATTTATTTCTTGACCACAATATGTATTCATCACGAGTAGGCTGAGGTTCTATTTTAAAATTCTTCATTCTAAATCCATAGAGCTCAGCCCCTATTGGGTTATTTTGGCCTTGTGGAAAAAGAAAAGAAAAAAGAAGAAACTACACAATTTCTCTTAAGACTTTTGGTGGAAAGTGATATATTTCAGGTTCATTCACATTTCACTGGGCAAAGCCTGTCTGACGTCCATGTCTCAGGGAGGTATAATTCTCCCACAAGAAGAGGAAGCATGTGATGGTGAACAGTAATAAAATTTGACACACATCATGCGATGTAGAAGATTATGATTATTACTTCAAGTTCACAAAAAATTTTAAAGTCAGTTTTTTCCCTAGAGGCTGAATCAAAAAAGTGGTTTCAACTAGTGGTATTGCTGGTAATATTTAGCTCACTATTAGTAAGTAATGATGGTTGACTCCATGCTGGGCACAGTGTTAGTGCATTCCATTCAGAACTAGTATTAGTTCTGATAAAATGACACCTCTATTTTTCGGTGAGGACAAAGACTTAATGTCCAGGTCAGTTGTCTAAGGAAATATAGAAAATAAATGATAGCGTCTGAGATTATACCCAGGCAGACTATTTTTCTTAATCCATCTGAACCTTAGCAGGTCATAAAACCAATAAAATAAAATAATTGAACAAGATGATTTCTAAGTTATCCTTGGTTTTGAAAATCTATATCACTGAAACACTCATAATACATGGTGGATTTGTTGGTTTCCTTACTAAGTCATGTCCAATTCTTGTGACCCCAAGCACTGTAGTCAATTCTTCTCCATTCATAATATATATTGGCTTTCAAATGGATGAGTTTAGACTTTATAGAGTAAATATGTCTTTGACTAATTATTAAAACACAAGCCATCTCTTTTGAATCTGTTTTGATGCCCAGAAATAAACTCTGTAGGCCGTGAGAAAATGGCATTGATTCACCGTCTTAAGTGTCTTTCATACGTTTCACTTCCTAGCACATTTCTAGGCAAAGAAGAGGTACTCAGTCAATCTTTATGGAATAGAAGGAGAATATGAATTAATAAAAGAATGCCTGATGAAATACATATATAATTACTCTCTCCTTAGGTCCAAATACATATATAAGTGAAAGTAAAAGTGAAGTCGCTCAGTCGTGTCCAACTCTTTGTGACTCCATGGACTCTAGCCCACCAGGCTCCTCTGTCCATGGCATTTTCCAGGCAAGAGTACTGGAGTGGGTTGCCATTTCCTTCTCCAGGGGGATCTTCCTGACCCAGGGATTGAACCCTGGTCTCCCGCATTTCAGGCAGACGTTTTTACCGTCTGAGCCACCAGGGAAGTCAATGTGCTATATTCAGAACCACAAAACACCAAAATATATTGAAGGATTAATAGCTATTAACAGCAATATAGCCATAGTAGTTTTTCTTTATCATTTTCCAGCAAATAAATGAGTACTAACAGGCTCAGAAATAGGTCTGAAAAAGAGAATCTTTCAGAAAAGTTATGCCTTAATAGTTGCAATTATTGGAAAACCAAGAATCAAGTGAAAGAAATGTATAAAGGTAAATTAAAGCTTTATGAGGAATTGGATATAAAACATACATAAAATTAAAAAAATTACAGTTTCTTTAACACTTATCAATTATACTTTATACAAATTATAAACATTTATATCTAATTTTTATATCTTATATATCAATATACATTACATATGTCATATGTATTTTGTATGTATAATATATATAACAGGAACAAGCAAATGGAAAATATGGTTAAAGAATTATATCTATGTACAACAGCATTCAAGGATAACAAATTCTAAGAATCTAATGTGTTTTGAAATAAAATACAAATGTGCTTCTACAAATAAAATAAAATATATTAAGATATATTCAAAATAATTGGAGAGATAAGTCATTTTAAGAAGAAGATTATATGTTTAATAGTTTGGTCCTTCTGAAAGTCAGTGAAATGCAAATCAAGATCAAAATGCAATGCCATTTTATACCAATCTCTTGCATAAAAATTAAAAACTGTGACAATACAACTCATACAAAACAGCTGAAAGTTTTTCTGAAGAACTGAATAGATATTTTTCCAAAGAAGACATATAGATGTCCAACAGGCACATGAGAAGATACTCAGTATTGCTCATCAACAGAGAAATGCAAATCATAACCACAATGAGATACCACTTCACACCTGTCAGAATGGCTATCATCAAAAAGTCTGCAAATAACAAATGTTGGTAAGGGTGTGGGGAAGAGGGAATCCCTGTACATGTTGGTGCTAAAGTAAATTGGTGCAACCACTAGGAAAAAAGCATGGAGGGGCCTCAAAAAAAGTAATAGAACTACCGTATCTACTTCTGGGTATATATCCAAAGAAATAAAGTCACTATAAATAAAGAGATATCTACTTTCCCATGTTCACAGCAGTATTATTTACAATAGCTAATACATGGAAACAACTTAAGTGCCCATCAATGGATAAATGGGTAAAGAAAATATGGCCTACATATATAATGAAATATTATTTAGCCATTATGTGTCAGTCATTCAGTCACGTCCATCCAACTCTTTGTGATCCCATGGACTATAGCCCACCAGGCTCCTCTGTCCATAGGATTCTCCAGGCAAGAATACTGGCATGGGTTGCCATTTTCTTCTCTAGGAAATCTTCCCAAACTAGGTATCAAACCTGGTATTCTGCATTGCAGGCAGATTCTTTACCATTTGAGTCACCTATATAATCAAATATTCTTCAGCAAGAAGGAAATCTTGTCATTTGTGACAACATGAATTGAGAACATTATGCTAAGTGAAATAAAATAGACAATAAAGGTAAATATTATATGATTCCACATGTGGTATCTATTAATAAAAAATCAAACTCATAGAAAAGGAGAACAGATTGGTGGCTGCTAAAAGTTGGGGTGGGGGGTAATGAGTGAAGGTGGTCAAAAGATACAAATTTCTAGTTATAAATATGTTCTCAGGCTTTAATGCACAGTCTAGTGACTAAAGATAACAAAACTGTATTGTGCATTTGAAAGTTGCTAAGATAGTAGTCAGTCTTAAAGTTATCACAAGAAAAACTGTAATTATCTGAGGTGGTGGATATTAACCAAACTTAGTATGATCATCATTTTATAACTTATAGGTATATTAAATCATTATTTTGTACACATTAAAGTTATACAATGTTATATGTCAATTGCATCTAAATAAAACTAAGGGGGAAAAACATGCAGCTCATTTTATGTCAATTACATCTCAATAAAGCTGTGAAAAAAAATGAAAGAAAAGATTAATATATATTTGGGAGGATGCTGACTCCAGTAGAGAGAGCTGGATGTATACACTGTGAGAAGACTTTATGGTTAACTGCACTTTATCATTAAGATTCTAGCTTTTGTGTTAAGTGGTATGTTCATAGATGTTTTTATATTATTAAAAATAATATAATGATTAGAAAATAGCAGGACAGAATGATTCAGTGATGAGATTATATTTTAAAACAATGATTATAATGTTAATCTGATTCTCTACATATCCTCTTAAAAGATAATGATAATTTTCAGAACCTAGTCAAAAGTTGTTAAAACTTCACAGTAAATTACAGCAACAAATTAAGTTTCACATTATCTTGGAGTAGATGATTATTTTGAATCCTACTTCAAATTTTGATCTGGAGGGAAATAATAAAAACTGTACTCAGTTTCTTCAAGGATATGTTTTTAAGTATTTTGGCAGTTATACTCGAGGATGTTTTTGTGTTTTTTAATAGTCAAGTCTAGTACAAGGAGAATGCCACATGAAAAATTGCTTTTTAAAATGGGTTGCAGGATGATGTAGCTCACTATGACCTATGCCATTTGTTTGTGCATTCAGACATGAAACTTAACAATCTCATCTGAGAAGAAGGGCTTTTAATGCTCCAACTTTGGAAAAGGTGGAAAGATATTAGCCTTGTATTGCCTTACTTTTTTCTGGTGGTAAAGGGTGGAGTGACATGCGGATGTGAGATATTTTTCTGAGGCTTCTGGCAAGTATCACACCTCTGACCATGATCTCTCCCATGATCTCAACCTGGGGACTTGAGCCAAATATTCCCCCGTTGGTTTTTCTCCTCTAATATATGGGCTTGTAGCAGACCTTAAATCATGGTTTGGTAATGTATTTAAAGCTATGACTTTAATAGTCCTGAAATGCTCAGGTTTTGCTAGAAAGATAATGAAATAAACTAATAGCTATGAACTCTTCAAAACAGATGTTGGTGTAGGTCTTTTATTATTACACAAATCCAGGCAGAAACTCACATAGAATACAATCTGGAAGATGGCCCTGGAGTTGTAAACCATTCAGCCTTGGATTGTTAGAGAACAGCTTAAACCATATCAGAAGTCAGTGTATGTTGATTACTAAATTTTATTCTCCAGGAGTAAAATTAATTGCTCATCAGGAAATCATTGCAGAAGCTTTCTGATTTTATGAATCTTTATAATTGGTATTTTTAGTAAAATGAATTGGCAAAATGATTTCCTAACAAGTCTTGAACACATAACTTACTGTTCTCAATTTTGAAAACACTCAAAATCTTGCACAAGAAATCATGAAAATAGATCATCATTTTATACCCATCAGTGTTGCCATTTCTTCCCACCATTTTTCAATTAATAAGTGATTTAACCTATGTTTTTAAAACAAACAAAATAAAAATAAACAATCTCAGCAGCTGAGAATAGAGTTCTGAGATGGGGCACAAGAGGTTCAGTCCAATGTTGCCTGCTCCTTCCATGTATATCTTGTCTATCAGATGGCCTGCTACATGGAATGATCATGCTTTGATCATTACAGAAGACACAGAAAAGAATTAGTGGACAGATACAGTCTCCTCTAATACAACTGGCCTTGTGCCATACTCGATACTCGTCTATATGTCTAATGCTCATCTTATTTTTAATTATTTCATTGGGTTAAGCAAGGAAGTGCTTATTGCTAGAGACAGAATTACTATATATAATGAAATTTATGTTTTTATGTCATTAGCTTTTTTAAATTGCCCATTGGAAAAGTTATACTTCATTGATGGTAAATGAAAAACCAGTCTTCAACTCTAACCAGCACTGAGCCTTGTCATTTTTTCCACTTTTATTTAATTTACAGATAAATTAAGTTATTAGGTAGCTTGGTCATGTGTCTTCTACTACTATAATTATGAAAAACTCTCTAATTGACTAGCACTTGAATATGAAGTTTGGTATTTATATATCAAAGTGTAATGGAAATATTTACCCAGAGTTTTCTAGCACTTGGTAGAAATTCTTAGTTTAGGAGATCAAGAATTCAGATCCTTTCACTCTTTGTCAACTTGATATCTCTTATTCTTTAACAAGATAATTTCTACTTTCCTTAAGAAATAATTTTTAGTGTTGACTGATACAGTGTATGTGAATATGCATTACTTACAAGTCTAATAACCAACATGTGCTCCACCTACTATCTGATAGCAACATACAGTGCCCCACAGTGATGAAAACTCATCAGGATATTGCAGAGAAACTGGTATCAAAATTAAGTAAGTCTAATAAAAATTCATATTGGATTAAATAATAAAAATGAAAATAATATTCAGTAAGAAATTAAACCTTATGACCCAGCAATCCCACTGCTGGGCATACACATCAAGAAAACTAGAATTGAAAGAGACACATGTATCCCAGTGTTCGCTGCAGCACTGTTTATAATAGCCAGGACATGGAAGCAACCTAGATGTCCATCAGGAGATGAATGGATAAGAAAGCTGTGTTACATATACACAATGGAGTATTACTCAGCCATTAAAAAGAATACTTTTGAATCAGTTCTAATGAAGTGGATGAAACTGGAGCCGATTATACAGATGAAGTAAGCCAGAAAGAAAAACACCAATACAGTATACTAACACATATATATGGAATTCAGAAAGATGGTAATGATAAGCCTGTACGCGAGACAGCAAAAGAGACACAGATGTATAGAACAGTCTTTTGGACTCTGTGGGAGAGGGTGAGGGTGGGATGATTCAGGAGAATGGCATTGAAACATGTATCATATATGAAATGAATATAATATAATATATTATCATATCATATCATATATGAAATGAATCACCAGTCCAGGTTCGATGCATGATACTGGATGCTTGGGGCTGGTGCACTGAGATGATCCAGAGGGATGGTATGGGGAGGGAGCAGAGAGGGGTGTTCAGGATGGAGAACACATGTGTACCTGTGGCGGATTCATGTTGATGTATGGCAAAACCAATACAATATTGTAAAGTAATTAACCTCCAATTAAAATAAATAAATTTATATTTAAAAAAAGAAATTAAACCTTAGTCTTTAAGCTTCTCAGCAAGATTGTTAAATTGCAATGACATGAGTATGGAAGAAGTCACAGAAAATAATGACGTTAGTTAGATTCCCTTTCTGCTAGAATTTTTACATAAATAATCAGTGAAATATTTATGCACATGTACAAGGATATTCACATGTGTGGAAGTGAGAAATAGATTCAAGGGATTAGATCTGATAGATAGAGTGCCTGAGAAACTATGGACAGAGTTTCATGACATTGTATAAGAGGCAGTGATCAAGACCATCCCCAAGAAAAAGAAATACAAAAAGGCAAAATGATTGTCTGAGAAGGCCTTACAAACATTTATGAAAAGAAAAGAAGCAAAAGGCAAAGGAGAAAAAGAAAGATATACCCATTTGAATGCAGAGTTCCAAAGAATAGCAAGAAGAGATAAGAAAGCCTTCCTCAGTGATCAGTGCAAAGAAAGAGAAAAATAATAGAATGGGAAAGACTAGAGATCTCTTCAAGAAAATTAGAGATGCCAAGGGAATTTTCATGCAAATATGGGCACAATAAAGGACAGAAGGGTATGGACTTAACAGAAGCAGAAGATAATAAGAAGAGGAGGCAAGAATACACAGAAGAACTATACAAAAAAGATCTTCATGACCCAGATAATCACAATGATGTGATCACTCACCTAAACTCGGACATCCTGGAATGTGAAGTCAAACGGGCCTTAGAAAGCATCACTACAAACAAAGCTAGTGGAGGTGATGGAATTCCAGTTGAGCTGTTTCAAATCCTGAAAGATGATGCTGTGCAAGTGCTGCATTCAATATGCCAACAAATTTGGAAAACTCAGCAGTAGTCATAGGACTGGAAAAGGTCAGTTTTCATTCCAATCCCAAAAAAAGGCAATGCCAAAGTTGCTCAAACTACCGCACAGTTGCACTGTGTGAGTAACGGTAGTTACTCACATGCTAGTAAAGTAATGCTCAAAATTCCTAAATCCAGGCTTCAACAGTACATGAACCATGAACTTCCAGATGTTCAAGCTGTATTTAGAAAGGCATAGGAACCAGAGATTAAATTGCCAACATCCATTGGATCATCCAAAAAGCAAGAGAGTTCCAGAAAAACATCTACTTCTGCTTTATTGACTATGCCAAAGTCTTTGACTGTGTGGATCGCAACAAACTGTGAAAAATTCTTAAAGAGATGCGAATACCAGACCACTTGACCTGCGTCCTGAGATATCTGTATGCAGGTCAGGAAGCAACAGTTAGAACTGGACATGGAACAACAGACGATTTCCAAACTGGGAAAGGAGTACTTCAAGGCTGTATATTATCACCCTGCTTATTTAACTTACATGCAGAGTATATCATGAGAAATGCTGGGATGGATGAAGCACAAGCTGGAATCAAGATTGCTGGGAGAAATATCAATAGCCTCAGATATGCAGATGACACCACTCTTATGCCAGAAAGTGAAGAAGAACTAAAGAGCTTCTTGTTAAAAGTGAAAGAAGAGAGTGAAAAAATTAGCTTAAAGCTCAACATTCAGAAAAGTAAGATCATGGCATCTGGTCCCATCATTTCACGGAAATAGATGGGGAAACAGTGCAAACAGTGACAGGCCTTATCTTTTGGGGCTCCAAAATAACTGCAGATAGTGACTGTAGCCATGAAACTAAAAGACACTTTTTCCTTGGAAGGAACATTATGACCAACCTAGATAGCATATTCAAAAGCAGAGACATTATTTTGCCAACAAAGGTCTGTCTAGTCAATGCTATTTTTCTAGTAGTCATGTATGGATGTGAAAATTGGACTATAAAGAAAGCTGAGCATCAAAGAATTGACACTTTTGAACTGTGGTGTTGGAGAAGACCCTTGAGAGTCCCTTGGACTGCAAGGAGATACAATCTGTCCATCATAAGGGAAACCAGTCCTGAATATTCACTGGAAGAACTGATGCTGAAGCTGAAACTCCAATACTTTGGCCTCCTGATGCAAAGCACTGACTCACTGGAAAAGACTCTGATGCTGGAAAAGATTGAGGGCAGGAGGAGAAGGGAATGACAGAGGATGAGATGGTTGGATGGCATCACTGACTCAATAGACATGAGTTTGAGTAAACTCTGGGAGTTGGTGATGGACAGGGAGGCCTGGAGTGCTTCAGTCCATGGGGTCGCAAAGAGTTGGACATGACTGAGCAACTGAACTAAACTGAACACACATGCATAGACACACATACTATCTCAAAACTCCAAATATCATCTTCCTAAATTTTTATCTTTTGTTGGACAAAACACAAATCAACCTTTTTTCAGTTCTGTATTAAATCTTGGGTATCTTTTGTACTTGATAAGCATTCTAGAAAAGGATGACTTAAATATTTATGTATGTCCATAACATTTATTCTCCCTTGTATCTAACATAAATCTGATTTTTGAAATCATTCCTTTGCTACCTTTTTCTTTCCATGATGTTGAGTTTTCTCCAGTGAGTAGTTTAAGTCATCCATTCTGCCTTTTTTATTATCAGTGAAATTGCTAAGTAAGGTGCTATGGATGATTGCTTCAAAAGTATCAAAAATATTGCTATAATTAGAATGCTTAAATTTATTCTGGACAGACCAATATTTAGGTAGGAAAGGCTACATCATATATTCTATGATACAGGACTTTGAAATATTTACCAAACTATTTAGGTGGGATGGATGAGAAGGAGTTTAATTGAGAAATACCCATAAATAGGTAAATTCTCCTATTTCATTTCTCGTATTTCTAAAGGGTTTATTATTATTAGAACTAAAACAAGGATACACATTTGCACCTTCTTTCATTCCTTGAGTATTTATACATGGCTGTAGCATTCCTATTTTCTCAGAGGAATTTTGTTTCTTAGTTTCCATTTATAGATAGAAATCTTGGAAAAAGAAAATTAGGCAACTTATAATTATTAAGAGAACTAGGTAATTGGCCCCCAAAGTTCAAATATTCTTGGAGTGCTGGAGTTTTTTGTGTTTTGAGAAAGAACAATCAGTGACCCACTTCTGGTATAACTAAGAAATCTACAGGATCTAATCCTGCTGCAGGTAAGAACTATGAACTCTGGACAATCTTTTAAAGTGAATTATGATGCTAAAATTGAACAACAGCAGACAGTATTTCAGGAATAAAATTTTTGAGAAAAAGGATAACTCCTATGATTTTCTATTTCTAAGGTTTTTTGTGTCAAAGTTACCTGCATATAAAGCAACTAAAATTTTGATAGAAAACATAGGAACTTTTTGCTTTGAAGAATCAGAGAACAGAGTTTGAGGCAACTAACAGCCATTTAAAAGTGAGAAGGATTCAACAAAGGTGAGAACTAGTGATAGAAATAAACTTTGTATAAACTGTGTATAAACTTTGCCTAAATCATTTCACTCCTGAGCCACAGATGCTTTTGATAGCCTCCAGAAAAAAACAGAGAGACAAAACTAAGCTGAGATCTGAGATACAGAATTTGGAGTTGAATTCCTACAAGTAAACTTCCTGCTAAAATAACAAAATTTTAATTTTTTTCAAATGAATAAAACAGATTCCCCAACTTCACAGCATATCAGTGTTCAAAATATAATCCAAAATTACTCTGCATGTAAGAACCAAAAAGATTTGACCCATTTTGAGTAGAAAAGACAATCTTGAAATAACCCATATTTTACAATTAGCAGGTAAGTATTTTTAATAGCAACTATAAAAGTATTCAAGAATATAAAGGGAATTATGGTCACAATGAATGGGTAAGAAATAGAAACTATAGAAAGAAACAAATGGACATTATTTACATGAAACATAATATCTAAAATTAAAATAAATAATAATATGGAGGAAAGAAAATCAGTGAACATGGAGAGAAAAAATAGAGAAAATTTTGGGGGAAAAAAAAAACAGAGAACCTCAAGAAAATGTGGAACTATATCAAAATATCTCACATACATGTACTTGGAGTCCCACAGAAGATAAGACAGAGAATTGAGCAAACAATGTGTTTGAAGAAATAGTGTCCATCATTGTCTTCATTTGGTGATGTATATAAATTTAAACAGGCATGAAGTTTTGCAAGCATCAAGAGGGATAAATATGAAGAAAACCATGCCCAAGGCACATCATAGTCAAAACACTAAATACTAAAGATAGAAACAGTCTTGAAAGGAGACAAAAATAAAACAGCACGTTACCTACAGAGGAGAAATAGCGTGAATTTCTTCTCAGAAAATATAAAAGTGAGGAAGCAATGAACCAATGTCTTGAAAGTTATTAAAGAAAACAATGAATTGTATATTCTAAAAAAGATTATCTTTTAAGAATAAATGTAAAATGAAACCATTTTCAAATAAAGGAGAAAAATTAAGATAATTTATATCCAGCAGACCATCACTACAAGAAATGCTAAAGAAATCTTCAAAACTGTTTAGAGAAAACATTACTACATTGTCCTGCGGAGCTTATATTTTCATGTATGTGTAATATACAAGACAAATATAGCTTTAAGAAATGGCTGCACGATTTCTCCATTTTACATAAAATGGTGTAATATTAGCATTAAGTAGAATGAAAAATAACATTTACTGAAATCCTTAGAGCAACTACTAAAAATAATGTAAAGTTCAGTTCCGTTCGTCGCTCAGTCGTGTCCGACTCT
>SJXQ01002299.1:0-125698 GCA_006408695.1 Aepyceros melampus
CACTTCCCATGCTGGGAAGATTCTTGTCATCCCTCACATATTTTATCCACAGAAAAGGCTGCCCTGCCCTGGGCTTGGTGATTGAGGCTGTGCTCCTGGTGTGCCACTCTATCAGTGGTTCCCAAGGCTGTCTAGCCTGGGAAAAGCTGCATGGACGCGGTCCAAAATCAGCATCACATGCATCATTGTTCTTACTCTCCCTGATTAGAGCGCACACAATGAAAACAACAGCAACAGCCTCGTTTTCTAGCCCTCCTCCCAGCACAAGGCAGTCCTGTCTGTTTTTCTTTCTCTGGGTCTTCCTCCAAGTTAACCACTTCAGTGCTGGGGGAGTCTCAGACCTCACAGCAGCTGCCCCGGAGAGCTCTCTGTGCTTCGGGAGGTCATCCGCAGCTCTGGGGGCAGTGGGGAAGCGGGCAGGCTTTTCCTTCTTCTGGAAATCTGGGCAGAGCAACTGACTAACGGGCGAAAAGTCAAAAGCTGTGTGTGGTGCCCTGCGTTGGCTGGGGGCTTCTATTCCGGGACGGCCATTCATAGCCTTGGGGTTGGCTAAGCGCTCAGCAAATGTGGGGACAGATGTAAAGATGTGAGTGGGGGTCCTGGTGTTTTAATTCTGAAAGCCACAAAAATCTGTCTGCGTTAAATCTGTTGACTTTAGCTGTTGAGTCTCAATTATCCAAATGAAACGCTTCTCAACCTTCTTTGGAACTTCTGAATAAAATCTTTGTAAACATTTGCAAGTATGTGAAGATATTGAACATTTGCAAGATTAAGCAATTTTTACTTTAAAAGCCATAGGGAAAATCCAAGTCCTTTTACCAAAAAAAAAGAAAAAAAAATGGTTAGTAGTAAAGAACCTGCTTGGCAATGCCCAAGACGTCGTAAGAGATGCAGGTTCAATACCTGGGTCAGGAAGAGCCCCTGGAAAAGGGAATGGCTACCCACCCCAGTATTCTTGCCTGGAGACTCCCATGGACAGAGGAGCCTGGCAAGTTACAGTCCATAAGGTTGCAAAGAGTTGGACACCACTGAAGCGACTTTACACACACAACACACACACTCTCAAAAAAAAAAAAAAAGAAAGAAAGGAAAAATAAAACCTTCTAACATGTAACTTGTGACTTCTTTATTTAAAATAATGGATGATTTATGACATACCAGTCAAGAATTTGGATATCCTCTGGATTATATTGTAACATAATTGACCTGAATTTTATTTAAGGGTATGAGTGGATGAGGAGCCTGGTGGGCCACAGTCCATAGGGTCACAAAAAGCTGGACACGACTGAAGTGACTTAGCATGCATGCATGAGTGGATGAAATGTGGAGAAGGCTATGTGACCATGGGTCAGTACTTTAAAAGCAACAACTCAAACTCTTCATCAACTGGCAAACATCCTTAGGCTGGAGAAGTCTTCCACACACTCAGTCACAGCTCTAATGGAGAAGGTTTTTAATGCAGATGGAGAGACAGACTTTATTTGCTGTGTTTCTGGTGTCTGTCTTGAGACCAAACGTGACGTACATTTATGACCTGGGTGGAGGTTTGGTCGTGAATTTGCCTTCAGCCCAGTCAGAAAGATGAAAGGCTGAGGTTTTCCTTTGAGCCACTATCCTTGACTTTTAAGTACTTATAGGAGATAAAATAGATAGAGAATGACCCTACGCTTTGTTAACTCTTAGAAATGTCATGCCTCACTGCTGCGGTGCCAAGGACTCCTCCTGATTGAGACTGGAGGTGACTCTCGTGCCTCTTTAATGAAGTTCCATAAGATTGCTAGTAGAAACCACTGTCATTTATGAATCTGTACAAGGAACCACTATCATTTATTGTTGATCTGTGCAAATTGAGAGGCTTCCTTCCTCTTCCTCCTCTCCCCTCTCCTTCCTTCTTCCATGCATGGCGCAGCTGTAATTAACATAATCCCATTAGCCAATTTCTGATAAATGGCATTTGGGGCCATACATCACACTATTTCAAGAAGCTAATTCCTCCTCTTCTGTTTAATCGTTAGTCAACTATTTGTCTCCCTGCAACTACCTACATGAGCTTTTTAGTGCCTCAAAAATTAAGTAAATAAATAAAAACTCCAAATCAACAACAAAAATGGAATTGTGTCACTTGCCTAAGGCATGATTTTTCTCAGCAACCATAAACATCCCACAGTAAGAAGGGAGATAGTAAATTATAGGATGATGGGTGAAGCAAGAGGAGACCCCTGCTTGTCTTAGAGAAGCTGAGTTGGTTCTGGTTTCCAAGGCTATAAATATCCCTTTTTATATAAAGAAAGCTTATTTTTTCAGGCTTGGGAGAGACAGCTAGGGAGGAGATGTAACAACATGTCATTTCACGGGCTCTTTTTTCTGCTCAAGTCCCTGAATATAAATATCTGTTGGAATGAATTAGACTGTTATAATATTACATTGTATCACTAGCTTTTCTTTCCTGGAAGTAGACCTGCTTGCTGGCACTTGCAGTAGTACCTCAAGTTTACTCTTCTTGAATACATCCTTAAGCAATTGCAGGGCAGGGATCTTCCTTGTCTGTAACCTCAGTTTATCCTGAGTGATTCTCAGCAGGCGTAAGCCGTGAGAGTCGCTGCTGGGGCAGAACGAAGGCAACAGCATGGCATTTGATTTTCATTTCATCACAGGGTAACTTTGGAACAAGCAGTGGTTTTTCCATGATTACCACCTTCCAGAACTGGGATGAGGGTTGCATGAGATAATCAATGGAGATGCTTTATAAAGGATACTCAGCTTTTACTTTCTAAAATCTTTTCATTCTGTGAAAACTGTGATAATGAGATTTACTGTCAAATCAAACTGACTTACAATGTGTAAAATTTATAGTCATCTTTTTTTTTTTAAGGTAGCTCTGCGTTATACATTATCTTTGAAGTTATTTAAGTTTACCCACACACACAAGCACAACATTCAAATCTTAGCAATATCTGAATTAGTTTCTTAGGGTTACCTAGTTTCCTAGGGCTGTTTTTTTTTTAAATTTTTATTGTTGTGTTAGTTTCAGGTGTATATGAAGTGATTCAGCTAAACATATATCAGTTCAGTTCAGTCACTCAGTCGTGTCCGACTCTTTGCAACCCCCTGAATCGCAGCACGCCAGGCCTCCCTGTCCATCACCAACTCCTGGAGTTCACTCAGACTCACATCCATTGAGTCAGTGATGCCATCCAGCCATCTCATCCTCTATATATAAGCAAATTTAAGATTCTTTTACATTATAGGTTACTATGAGATATTAAATAGAGTTCCCTTTGTTATACAGTAGGTCCTTGTATACACAGTAGTGTGTACATGTTAAGCCCAAACTCCTAATTAATTCCACTCCCCTTTCCCTTTGGTACCTAAGGCTGTTTTAAGCTACTGTAATAGGTATCTTAAAATAGCAGAAGTTTACTCTTAGTTGTTAGGCTAAAGTTTGAAATCAAAGTATTGGCAGGGCTCTGCTCCCTCTGAGATTCTGGGTGGAGTCTTCTTTCTTTCTGACTTCTGGTAGTGGCCATAATCCTTGGCCTTCCTGGGCTTGCAGCTGAGTAGCTCCTATCTCTGTTTCCATCTTCCCATGACATTCTCCCATGTCTCATCTTCTCATGGCATTTTCCTTCTTGAAAGGTTACTAGTCCTATTGGATTAAGGCCCACTCTAGTGAGTTCATCTTGATTATACCTGCAAAGATGCTGTTGCTGAAAAAGGTCACATTCATAGGTACTGAGGGCTTCAGACTTCTTCAATATTTCTTGTTTGGGGTACATAATTCAACCCATAATAATACCCCACAAAACAACCCAGCTTTTCACTGGCCAGGGACCTGGCTTCCAGGCTAGAATTTGCCATTAGCCAACTCACCTGTAGGTAAATGAGGGTGGTGGGATGGACCTCTTTGGATAGTTTTCAATTTGAATGTTCTATAATTCTATCATTTTAGTATTCTTCCATTCTTCCTAACCATGAGAGTTTCTTTTTTACACACCAAATAATCTGTGTACAACAAGCCCCAAAGTCCAGCTGCAGAAGGAAAGGGGAAACTTGCAGTTTCTTTGAGTCCATCCAGGAGAATTCCTGGTGGCTCAGATGGTAAAGAATTCACCTGCAATGCAGGAGACCCAGGTTCAATCCCAGGGACCCATCCTTGGGTCAGGAAGATCCCCTGGAGAAGGGAATGGCTACCCACTTCAGTATTCTTGCCTGGAGAATCTCATGGACAGAGGAGCCCGGTGGGCTATAGTCCATGAGATCGTTAAGAGTCATGACTGAGCAACTAACACTTTCAGTATCATCATGGTGAAGAATGCCTGGACTATTGTAGTAGCCTCTCAGCAGCTTGAGTCTCCTTCTCCTATGGACCTCCAGCAGGGGCTGCCAGACTCATGTCACACCCTGGAAAACACCCTTTAAATCTCCCCATGGGCACTGCATGAGTTACAGTTCCAGCATGACACCCCAGGCTTTATCAACACGACTTACCCACCCTGGCTCATTTGTTCAAGAGTTACTCTCCATAAATCTAATCTACTCATTTTTCTCCCATTGTATTTTGCTTTTCATACTCTGGCTCATTACAGTCCCTCTGTTTGTTAGAACTTTTCTCTTTCTCATCTGCCTAGAGAATTTTCATTTGTACTACAAATTTCACTTCAAATAGCATCACCTTTGGGAAGCCATTTTTGACTATCTGGAGTAGTCTGAAGTACCCATCCTTTCTTCTGGTTCACCACTTCGTGTTTATTTCTATTTCTGCATGTATCATTGAATTGTAATGTGTGTGTGTTTATTACCACATAAGATATTGTTTACCAGTCGCAATGATGTTTTTGTCTTTGGGTCATGGGCTCTATCTTTTTTATTTTCAGATGTCAAACACGTGTGTGTGTGTGTGTGTGTGTGTGTGTGTAGTTAGTTGCTCAGTCATGTCCGGCTCTTCGCAACCCCATGTTGTGTAGCCTGCCAGCCTTCTCTGTCCGTTGGATTCTCTAGGTAAGAATACTGGAGTGGGTTTGCCATTCCCTTCTCCAGGAGATCTTCCTAACCCAGGAATTGAACCTTGGTCTCCTGCATTGCAGTCAGATTCTTTACCATCTGAGCTACCATGGAAGCCTGAACAAAAACACATGTTGGGTACATAGAAACATTTTAGGAAATTGAATTAAATAACCAGTTCTTGACAAAGAACTGAAGCCAGCAGTCAGGGTCACACAGTTTATTTATTTATTTATTTTTTAATGTGAGTTGCTTTTGAATTAATGAAACAGTAAGACATGCTTTGGCACAGCTCTCTGGCATACCTGGGTTAAGTTCTAGTGCAAACAGCTGCGTTGCTGTAACTTGCTGTAAAACACCCACTTCACACAGGGCTGTGTGCTGTGGGGCCTATGGAAGGCGGCCAGGCCCAGGGCTGGCAGTTACCTGAAAACACTTGGGTTAAGTTTCTATTGCCATGGCAGTTAGACAGCTTTTATAATTATTCCCTTCAACTGGCAGGCTTGCCTCCCAGGACATATTCTAATAGGGCTGGACTCCTGGACAGGCACCCATCTGCTTGCCACCTTAAATGTTTCACTGCTGAGTACAGTCCCCAGGTTGCCTGGGAACTGCCTTGCAAATAATCTAAGCCCATGTCACAAGACCACAAGCTCTAAATTATCAAGTGTGTGGATAGACATGGTGACTGGTTAGAAGAAGGGAGCCCCTAGTTGGGGTTATCACTACGGGTGTGCTCACTTCTCTCCTGTTAGATTGGCCCCTTTCTAATCCCACTGTGGAGCTCTGACAGTGAAAGATCGATCAAACTCCCATAAAGACTTAGGCTGAGCCAGGGTTAGGGAAAGAAAGGAGTAAAGCCTTGGACACTCCTGGGGATGATGGAGGAGAAAACACCCATGGCTCCAAAAGAACGACAGTCTTGATTTTTGGCTTTAAATCATATGATGAATGAGATAGTTGTTATTGTTTAGTTGCTAAGTCGTGTCTGACTCTTGCGACCTCATGAACTGTAGCCCACCAGGCTCCTCTGTCCATGAGATTTTGCATGCAAGAGTACTGGAGTGGGTTGCCATTTTCTTCTCCAGGGCATCTTCCCAACCCAGGGATCAAACCCATGTCTCCTGCACTGCCGGCACCTTCTTCACCATCTGTGCCACCAGGGAAGCCCGATGAATGAGATAGTCTCATTTATATCCCCCATTCCCTAAAGAACAGATGAACACATGCAATTGTCAACCTCTTTGTTGTCAAGAAAAGTATCTGAATCCCTGCTTCTAGAGCAGCACCTTCAAACATCACTGATAAGTGCCACTGCCTGTATTTGTGTTTTTCTTGATTCCACAATGAGACTGAAACTCTCTGAGCGCAGGACTCACATCTCATACATTTCTCTTTTCTAACAGAGTGTCTCCTACCTGGTCACACATGAAAACTATTGAGATTGGAGAACCTTGAGCGTCAGTATTGCAAGTGTGGACCCTCGTCATCTAAGGGAATGGACCTCTTAAAAGCAGCGAAGTAACAACGATGGTTATGGAGGAGAATGCTAATTTAGTGGGTAAGAGAGCACCTATGGCTTTATTCTACTGCTGCTATTGGCAATGAAGGTACCATAATCATGCAATTTTTTAGAAGCCCTATTAGGAATGACCATGGCCTCCCTGGTGGCTCAGGTGGTAAGGAATCTGCCTGCATTGCAGTAGATGGGGATTTAATCCCTGGGTTGGGGGGATTCCCTGGAGAAGGAAATGGCAACCCACTCTAGCATTCTTGCCTGGGAAATCCCATGGGTAGAGGAACCTGGTAGGCTACAGTCCTTGGGGGTTGCAGAGTCGGACACGACTGAGCAACTAACACTTTCACTTTTCAAAATGGAAAAAAAAATCACAGTGGATAAGTAGGTCCTTAGAGGTATATGTTATCAGAGAGCACAGGATTTATTTTATCTTACATGTTCCAACTTGGTAAATGCATGGATTTGTTGAAAACTCTTATTTAATAATAAGCCCCACTAAGTTGACTCATTGGAAAAGACCCTGATGCTGGGAGGGATTGGGGGCAGGAGGAGAAGGGGACGACAGAGGATGAGATGGCTGGGAGGCATCACCAACTCGATGGACGTGAGTCTGAGTAAACTCCGGAAGTTGGTGATGGACAGGGAGGCCTGGTGTGCTGCGATTCATGGGGTCGCAAAGAGTCGGACACGACTGAGCCACTGAACTGAACTGAAGTGTAAGTTGCTGTGCTCAGTCTTATTTGAAAGGGTTAAGAGGACTTCCCTGGTGGCCCAGTGGTTGAGATTCCAGGCTTCCACTGCAGGGTCATGGGATTGATCCCTGGTTGGAAAATTTAGCATGCTGCATGGTGTGGCCAAAAAGAAAAAAAAAATTTTTTTTTCAAATTAAAATAAAGGAGTTAAGAGAATAAGCACCCTGGAGGTCCTGTTTCTAAAAGTCTTCTGTACAAAAATGTCATGCTACAGGAAAGAACCTCACCTAAACACAGGCCTCAAGTCGTTGGCAAGGAGCGCTTGTCAGGTGAGCAGCATGGCCCTCCCCATACTAATGGGTGCCCAGTGATGCTTCTCATCTAACAAAGCCGACAAGATACAACAAGCTGGTGGTACCTACAAATCATTTCCTTCCTGCTGCAAAATGCCAGTGCTGTCTGACCGCCTTTCACACACCACAAACCGTTTCAGCACTCTGTCATAGTCGGAAGCCTGCCTGTCATAAAGGCCTATGGAGTCCATCCTATGAAATGTCAAAATATTGTAAATATTAGTGATGGGCCAACCTCAGAAGTGTTGGAGGTTTAGTCTGGGAAAAGGTCCAAGACTTTGTGTGCTTATAGAAACACTTTTGATCTTGAAAAATTGGTCTGCAAATCTTGCAAGAACAAGTTCCCTCCCAAGGCTTACAGTATTATCTTGGTTTGGTGTACCTTGAGTAGTATTTTTTGGAGAAATTTTACTATTTATTCCTTTTCTATGTTTTGCATTCTGACCAAAGCAAAATGCACCAAGATACATGTATTTTTATATGAAAAAATAAATGAGTCTTCACTTTGCATGACAGTAACTTTATCTCTGAACACTGGGCAAGAAGTTACTCACCAATTCTCATCTTACTAAAATTAATTCAATATTTCTGGTGACTTAAAATGCATACATTAAACTTAGGAAGCAAATAGATAGCCTTGAGGCTCTCATGGATAGGAGCAGATATAAACTGATATTAAGGCTGAAACAAAATGACCCAATCAAAAAATGGGCCAAAGAACTAAATAGACATTTCTCCAAAGAAGACATACAGATGGCTAACAAACACATGAAAAGATGCTCAACATCACTCATTATCAGAGAAATGCAAATCAAAACCACAATGAGGTACCATTTCACACCAGTCAGAATGGCTGCGATCCAAAAGTCAACAAGCAATAAATGCTGGAGAGGGTGTGGAGAAAAGGGAACCCTCTTACACTGTTGGTGGGAATGCAAATTAGTACAGCCACTATGGAGAACAGTGTGGAGATTCCTTAAAAAATTGCAAATAGAACTTCTTTATGATCCAGCTATCCCACTGTTGGGCATACACACCGAGGAAACCAGAATTGAAAGAGACACGTGTACCCCAATGTTCATCGCAGCACTATTTATAATAGCCAGGACATGGAAGCAACCTAGATGTCCATCAGCAGATGAATGGATAAGAAAGCTGTGGTACATATACACAATGGAGTATTACTCAGCCATTAAAAAGAATACATTTGAATCAGTTCTAATGAGGTGGATGACGCTGGAGCTGATTATACAGAGTGAAGTAAGCCAGAAAGAAAAACACCAGTACAGTATACTTACACATATATATGGAATTTAGAACGATGGTAATGATAATGCTGTATGCAAGACAGCAAAAGAGACACAGATGTATAGAACAGCCTTTTGGACTCTGGGAGAGGGAGAGGGTGGGATGGGTTGGCAGAGTGGCAGTGTAACACGTATGATATCATAGGTGAAACGAATCTCCAGTCTAGGTTCGATGCAGGATGCAGGATGCTTGGGACTGATGCACGGGGATAATCCAGAGAGAGGGTGTGGGGCAGGAGGGGGGGGCGGGATTGGGAGTTCATGTACACTGGTGGCTGATTCATGTCGAGGTATAGCAAAACGAATACAGTATTGTAAAGCAAAACAAACTAAAAAATAAAAATTAATTTCAAAAAAAAAGGCTGAAACAATATATTGTTAGCATTTTGTATATTGCTTTGATTTACACTTATTTGGACATATGTCTATAATATTTTCTGTGACATTCAAACATAATATGTATTTGTAAATAATCCATCTGGTCTAACACATCACTGAGAGTACATTGCTCAAGTCCTATTTATATATAAACCATGGAAATGTGGTTTTTTTAAAAAAGGTCCTACTGGAGTTCAGTGTCATATCTAGTAAAGTCTAGAGGAGGAGAAGCTATAGTGCAGAATCTCTCAAGTGTGTTCTTTGGGACATAGATGTATAAGGCATGAGTAGTATTCTAAGGCATAAGTTTTGGAACTGTAGGTAAACACAGTTCTTTACTCTGACTTTTCAGAACTTGTAAAATGTGAATGTTCAGTTGGGTTTTTCAAGTGGAGGATTTTCCTGAGACACTCAGTGTTCATGAACCAAATTGACAGCATGATGGTACAGTGGGAAGTGCATTATAACAAAGATTTTAAATGTAAGACTCATGTCCTGATTCTGCCATTTAATTGCAGTGTGGCTTTGAGGAAGCTTCTAACTCTAAAACAAAGAAGTTAGATGGGATGATCTAACTTTAGGACAAGATGCTAAAGAATCTTGTACTAGGTTTCTGTACTAGGGCTATATGCTATTTTCTTTATTCCTTGGAGGCCTAGCATAGCACCTTACACTTAGTAGGGCTTTGATAAATGTTGATTAAATCAAACATAGCCTTTTAAATTTTTAAAATTTCTTTTAAATTGGAGATTAGTTGCTTTAGAATGTTATGCAGGTTTCTGCTGTACAACATGAATCAGCCATAAGTGTACATATATCACCCCCGCCTGGAACTTCCCTCCCGCCGCTCCCATCCCACCCCTCTAGGCGTCACTGAGCACCAGGCTGAGCTCCCTGTTAGGCACTACCTTCCCACTGGCTGTCTGTTTCACCTACGGTAATGTACAGGTTTCCATGCTACTCTCTCCATTTGTCCCACCTCCTCCTTCCGCCACTGGGTCCTCAAGTCCCTAAGTCTGTGCCTTTTAATTTTTAAGAATCATTAATCCAGCTAACTTTTTACTAGCGGCATTGTTTTGAACAAATCATTTATTCTCTCTCAACTTCAGTTTCCTCACTTATAAAATTTAGGCATTTATCTATTGGATTTCAGGGCTTTCTTACTGTTAGTAATATTATCAGTATTCCTATAGCACATGTAGCCTTTCAAATGAAACCTCACACAGAAGTCCAGAGTGTAAACCAAATGAAAAGTGGAGCTGCCCTGGTTTAGTTTAGAGACTCCACTAGTTGTCTCCACCCAGCCCAACCTGAACTGATTTCTTTCCCCCTGCTCTTCAGGAGTGTCTGAGAAACCCCTAGAGCTCCTTTGAGCAATACTGATATTAATAATCCCTGAAGCTTCTCTTAGATCAAACACCTTATATCTTTTTCTGGGAAAATATACAATTCTATTCCCAAGATTAATAAGCTTTAGAGAACATCAGATGTAATCAAACCCTCTCCCTACTTGTAAAAAACTTTGCCCTGTCGTGAACCACAGTCTGAAACAAATGCAACAAAAATCAAGCAAATATAAAAACTAAAAATGATAAATCCCATCTTGGTTTAAATAATATTTTTGAAAATCTAAAAAGATATTTTTATTTCATTATGTATAAATGATCAGTAATCCATAAGAACTCTATCCTTGGAATAATCTTTATGCCAAAATTGAAAAAAATTGTTGTACTTTATCATGGTTTAGTAGTCCCTCATTACTATAATTCATATAACCAAGAGGAGAAATAGAGATTTATAAAACCAGAAGTGGAAGTCAGTTTATTAATTATCAGATCATATCAGGATGGCTGAAAATTTAGCTCAGCATTTCCATTAATATCTGATGAAATGCTGGTGGAAAAAGCTATTTCAGGGAAAAATAGCTAGTGAGAAATCACTAGGAAATATCTCAGTGACATTTTTACAAGAAACCTTAGGGCTTTTTTGTGGATGCATATTTTAAAAAAAGAAAAGATAAACAAGACTAGACTCTGTCTGAATCAGCCGCTTGGAAGAAGACAGCTCTGTGAGATGCAGGGGCGATTGTCCCTGATTCTGCAGTGGAGAGAAGCCCTGATTAAAACCAAGGACCCCGGGCTGTCTGACTCCACCCCCACCTCCCACCCGAGCAGTGGGAACCCTGTGTTGTTTATGTATCTCTGCTTTCCTCCCTCTAGATAAAGCAGAGTTGAGGCAGGGCTGGTTATGTCACTGAAGAAATCAACTCATCCAGCCCAGTTTTCCCACATGCAAATGACATATTTATGTTAGGAGCTTGTTGATTTAGAAAACAACTGGCCTAGGGCTTTGCAGATGATATTTTTATTTTTATATGAAATTTTGCAGCTACACTTGTGGACTGAGCTATGACATACCCAGAGAGGGGCATTATTACCAAGTCACTGTGGTATCCTGGGGAGACAGCTTATTCTCAGGTTATGATCCTGGCATTGTGTTTAAAATATTAGACATAGGAAAAGAGTGAACACAAAGGATTCAGATACCTCCAAAGTGAGGGACAGGCAAAAACCAAGCCCACCTAGGTCTGAGATTAAGGGGAAAAGGCAAAGTGGTTAATTTAAGAAGAAAACCAGACCATGCATTTGTCAATTTTAATCTGGATATGCAAAAAAAAAAAGAGAGAGAGAGAGGCACAAATAAAATCTGGAGATTATCTTTTGTGCTAAAGAGGCAATGTGTTAAAGTGCTTTTTGAGAACAATATGTGGAATTTAGAATATAAGAAGGGAAGGTAGGACTCTTTATTAAATCATCTCCATGTCTTACTCAGTTTTGGTAAGTGTCTGTTTCTGGGCTTGAGAGAAACAGAAGACTTGGAGGGTTTTCAAAAGTAATTAAAAGTGTGGAAAATTAATGTTTTAAAAAAAGGATTAAGGAAGTGGGCATGAATTTAAAGGAAAAGAAAGGCACTTCCCTGGCAGTCCAGTGGTTAAGACTTCAGCGTTCAGTACAGGGGGTGTGGGTTCAATCCCTGGTTGGGGGACTAAGATCCCACATGCCTTGGGGCATGGCCAAAGAAAAAACAAAATATTAAAATAAAGGAAAGGAAAAGCCCTTTGAACTTGAGCATATTTAAATAATTTTAATGACTTCATTTTGGCCTCTCTACAGATTATTTTATAGAAAATTTCTGTTCGATAGAAGATCACTAATGTGTTACAATAATTTTACAACCAACGTGTGAGTAACCAAACACACCAATGAATTAAAGTAAGTTCCAGATGTACCAACTATAGCTTTGCATTAATTATTTGTGTAGAACATGGAATTTGCAACCTTGTAGTTGATGAGCATTAAAGTATGTTTATACCATGGTATCTGATAGTTGGATCTGCTCTCCTACAGTTATATTGTGTTCAGATACTGTATCAGGTTAACTTCTCTATGTGTTAGTATCAATTGACAACAGACCAAGAGAAAAATGATTCAGAAATTACTTTAAAAAAATCTGTATAACATCTTAGAAGCAATCCAACTCTAAGAATTAGTTAGATGAAGCAACATCCACCAGAAATAAAATTAGTTTTCTATGACTTATGCAATACAGCCAAGAAGGGTGGAGGAAGCTATACACAGATGAAGTTCTCGGTATGAATCTTGGTTCTTGATCCTTGGCCTTGAACAAGGTGCTCAAAATTCTCTGAACCCTCGAATTATCATTTATATAGTAAGAATTACCATGTAAATCCATGAAATTTTTCTTGGTTAATGAGATGAAATGTCTCATAGGATTGATGCAAGAATTAAATTAATTAATTCAGATAAAGTATTTCAACAATGCCTGGCAGATATATACTAGACAATAAATATAATAATAATAAATATTAGGCATTATTATTATCATCATTGGAGAAGGAAATGGCAACCCACTCCAGTACTCTTGCCTGGAGAATCCCGTGGAGGGAGGAGCCTGGTAGGATACAGTCCATGGGGTCGCAAAGAGTCAGACTCGACTGAACGACTTCACTTTCACTTTATTATCATCATATGAGAAAGACTTTAACACAATGCCCACCACATAGTAGAAACTCAGAAGTACTAGTTAAATCTAAATCTAATAGAATAGATGTTAAAAAGTAGAGGGCTTCTTTAACACAGAAATGTAAGTATTAAAGGGAATACATTAAGATGAAGTTCATAGCATACCTTTGCCTGCTGGGGCTGTTGTCACTGAGGATAATGTGCCAGTCCAGTCTGACACTGGAACCCTGGGTGGAGGAATCTGACTCCGTTTGATTTTACTCTCATAGGAAGGATGACCATTCTCAGGCATTGCTATGATAGATCACCTTAGGACATTGGTCTCCGAGGATGGCAGACGGAAACTTCCGGGGTGGGTTTTATAAGAACTTCTTGCAAGCTGACTTCAGTGGATACTTTTCAAGTACAGACAGGTAACTAACATTTGGGCAGCCTACCTCTCTGTCTAGCTGGATATAAGATTAGCTTTTGAATCAATTATATTAAGAAGAAGGGAAAGGAACAATGGATATATAAAAAGCCTTCCTCTAAAAAAAAAAGAGAAATTTGAGGTTAAAGACAATGAAACATGCTAACCAGCAAACCTAAGAGATGACTCCAAAAAAATCTCCCTAGTCCTGATTCATAACTCAAGTGGTTATTTTAACCATGGATCTGCATTATATCAAATATTTATCTTAGTCTGGAAGAAAAGACTAAGAATGGTATTAAAAAGATAGAAAAAAGAAAGAATAGGACAGTGAATTCATGACCTTTCTGCAGAAATGTTAATCACTTTAATAACATTTGAGAAATAGCAAGCAGAGATCATCAGAACAATCAGTGAGGAAAATAAGTCAACAAAAGAAGTTGCTCCTTTAACCCAGTACTCAGAATTGGACAAAAGTCACATTTAAGAATTGTTTCCAAAGTGCCATGGCCATCCTTGCAGAAAGCCAGGGGAAGGAAGGGGTAGCAAAAATTATAGCTGGTGCCTGTGGGTTTCCAATCTGTAACACAGAGTTTCTCTTGCCACACCTTAGGATTAACCTTCACCAATGTGGAGAGTAATGCCTGTATGTATTTTTAAGCTTCCTACTCCCACAATCATAATAAAAAGAACCACGCCAAAGAGTCAGAACAAACAGTAGATAGCTGGAAGCACTCCCGTCAATCATTTGCATTCTGGTTGGCTTCCAGGTCTTGTCTAGGTCATATTATGACTCCTTTATTAGTGTTTTAGGTCACCAGGAGACAGGCAAGTGCATCCTATATCAGGAAGTGGAGTGAGCCCCGGGAGTGAGATATTTGGCTTTAGTAGGCATGGTGGCTGTGACTCGGAAATCCAGGGAAATGAGTTAAGCTCGGTCAGACTCCAGGCGCCGCGCTGCCTCCCAGCAGATAGAATGAAGTAGAATAATAGAAGCTTTCCTGCCATTCTCCACATTAGGCTGAATTCCGGTCAGCCCTTCCAGTTGAGTTTCTGGAGGCTGTTTTCTATTCAGCCCCCAGGCTGCAGCTGTAATTCACAAGAAGGGGCTCCAGGGAAAGGCTGGCCCCAAGTTCAGGCAGGATGGTGCCAGGGCAGCCCTCCTGCAGGAAGACAGATTAAGGGGCAAGTGTGCCCATTTGGTGGGTGAGGGCGAAATTTAGTGCCTACTTTAGGCTCCAGAGAAATGACTGCCTGGCTGACTGAGACCTGGCAACACACATAAGCTTGAATACTTACATTTCTACCCGCTCCCTTACACAGTGACTAACCACATCTGCTTAACTCTAATGCAGAAGGAAAGAAAGGCAGCCGGGCCATCTCCTCCACCCACTGGGGACTCCATGTCCTGGTAAGATAAGCTCTTAGCTCGCCTAGTACGAGCCAGGCTCATTCTTTTCACAACACCATTCCTATTTAAGGTCTTAAAACTTCAGATGACCTCACTGCCACATGAATCAGTCGCCTGAAAACTTTTCCTTTATGGTATGATAGTAAAATGCAGTTGTCAAGGGAAATGGAAAAGCTAGCAAAAGTCAGTTCAAAAAGAAGCTTTCCATTTCTGTAAACTGATAAAAGTAAATATCACAAAGGCAAAGTTACCTGGATTACTACCTTCTCATTTACAAGAATTCCATATTCACCAGTAAAATATTCAACATGCAGATGGTTGAGATGTGATGCTGCACTGTGATATTTGCAGTGCCAGACTTCATACAAATGTTCATACATTTGGTTTCGATGCTGCAAAAGATAAATGACTTTAAGCGAAGGAAACTGTTTTCAAGAGAAAGCAGGAAGGACTTGTGACCAATGCTCACTTGGCCCTTTACCTCTTGTCTGCTTTGCCTCCATGTGCAATTTTTTTTTTTTTTGGTAAGTAATTCAGAAGCTTAAATATAGTCCTTTTAAAAACAAAAACGGAAGAAAAAAGAATCTTTTTGCTGTTAGCCAGCCTCTTTTTAAGAGGTGTTTCATCAGCCACCTCTCCCTCTCTGTGGTGTTTCTCTGCTGCTCTCGGTAGTATAAGGTTCTATGCTGGCTGGCAGGAGCTCACTTGTAAACTGAATAGAGTTAATCCACATACATTGATCAATATAGGTTTTATTTATTTCCTGGGAAATCCAAAATGCCATCCAGAGAGTCTTGGTCAGATAGGAAAACTAATAGAGCTCTATAGTTCACAAATCAAGACAAGAGGGTCATCACAGCAGCAAGATTTATTGATAGGAGCCTTACAAATGAAAGCGAGTTCTCCAAAGTTATCTGAGACAAACTGGCAACCTCGGAAACTCTTTGCTTATTCGCAGTTGACGTCACTAGTTGGCTTATAAGGACAGAGCAGTGATAGAGAAGGGAATGGATGCATACCTCTTGCAGGGATAAGTTTACTTGCCCTCTGAAAACCTCAGGGCCTAGCAAGGTGTCTAACAGAAGGGAGGTGCTCAGCAAAGATCTGTTGAATGGAGAAGCTGACTAAGGCCATGACCATACATCAATAATATTTAAAAGAAAGAGAAAATGCAGAAATAAATGCACAGTGTACCCTTTGCAGCTATAAGAGACGATAAAGATTACATGATCTTCAAGGCCACTTCTGGTGCTAAAATTCTGCATTGTTTTTTGGACACAGTAGACTGCATTTTCTCCCCATCATGAGAGAGAGTTGAGCATTCTGGGATCTTCTTTGGAGGACTTTGAGAGAGGCCAGTCCTTGAGAAGATGGTATTAAGTTTCCTATTGGTAGGATTTGCAAGGGCATGAGCATGTTGTTTTCCTGATACAGCAGGGCTTACTGAGTCAAGAGCTTGTTTTAAAGTCATCCTAAAGAGACTGCACGCATGCGCGATGAGAAACCTTGTCTGGGGGCCCCTTTACGTCTGCATGTGCTACGGGCGTGGGAGTGGCTGTGGCATTGTGTGCGAGTACTGGATGAAAGAGGTTTCACAACTCTGCTCCCGGCGCCTAGAGACATCCATTGTGGACACAGACCTCAAGCCAGGGGACAGTGCAGAGTGTGTGGTCTGGCCTCCTGAGCAGTCGGGGCCCAATGTGCACGCACAGCCCCCAGCACCTGCCACCCCAAGCCTCTCACTTTGTCACACTCTAAAATCGTGACTATGGAGGGCTGAAAGCTCTGACATTTGGTCAAGTACTCATTTCTGCTCATTTAAAACGAAGTCAGGTAAATAAAATAGAACTTCTTGAGTACGGCCAGGGCTATGGAGGGGCAGACAGGCAGGCAGGGGGGAATCTTTCTAATGACCTGAAAACCCACAAGGCATTCTGGACATCAAACATCAATTGCAAAGTACCACTTTGATGAGCTAAGAGTAAGTGAATCAGAACCAGATGGATTAAATTCCCCTTGAAATACACCCAGGATTAAAAATTAAGAGAAGTAGTGCGAGACACACTACACGGTTTCAAATGCTCTGGCGAGCATTCAGAATCACTAGAGAAAAAAAAAATTCACTAGAGATATTTGACAGTTAAGTGACTGGCCAGCCACCACTAGACCCTATTTTGGCTGTCTAAATAGCTGGTGAGAATTTTGTGTGTATGAAATATAGAAATGTTTATGCAATCTCAAGAGTGGGCAAAAGAGGAAAAATTCTTTCAATGTGTATTTTATTTACTTAGGTAAATAAGTTAACATGAAATTTCGTAGAGAGTGTTTATTAAGCTACAGTGGGTAGAAAAGAACAGTTGCATATGTGTGGATACAAACTGGCCCAGGCACTTAATTCAAGACACTTGATCATGTTTGACAGGTCTGAATAGGTACTTAAAATGCGCGCACACACGCCAAGGCATCTACATGTCCATGTGATGCGTCCTGACCCTGAAGTGTTGATCAGCCCTTCAGAGAGTTGCTTTTCTTAGTGATTACTCATTGACACATGACCCTCCACACGAGCTGCCTGTTCCGCTTGTGACAGCAGGCACGGCTGAACTGCAGGCGCTTCTCAAGCCTGATCTTGGCATCTCAGGACCCTCTGGCTTCCACGCACAGGCTGTGAATAAACAAACAAGGGGTTCCAATTTTATGCCTAGTAGCCTTGGTCGTGTTCCTGCAACAGGGTTTGTTCTGTTATTTACTCACAAGGCTCCCTTGGGAATGTCTGAGGCAAAGGTTTTAGATTCCCAGACAGTCCCTAAAGAGATAGTGATTCTTGCCTTATTAGTCCTATGCATAAAATGGTAGTTTATATACATGAGGATGATACCAAAAGTACAGGCAACAAAATAAAAAAATAAGTAAACTAGACTTCATTTAAATTAAAATGACTCTGGATCAAAGGGCACAATCAACAGAGCACAAAGGCAATCCAGAGAGTGGGAGAAAGTATTTGTAAAACATATATCTGATAAGAAGCAAATATCAAAATATATATAAAGAACTTCTACAACTCAACCAAAAAAGAAACTCAAACAATCTGATTTTAAAATGAACAAAGGACTTGAGAAGACATTTCTTTGAGAGAAGACATAGAAATGGCCCCAAAACACATGAAAAGATGCTCAATATCATTAATCAGTAGGAAAATGAAAATCAAAACCACACTGAGATGGTTCATTAGCCATCCTAATCATACTCATTAGGATGGCTACTATCAACAAAACCAGAAAATAAAAACAAATGTTAGTGACAATGTAGAGAAATTTGAACCCTTGTGAACTCTTGCTAGGAATGTAAAATATTAATGGTATGGAAAACAGTATGGTAGTTTCTCAAAAAATTAAAAACAGAATGATCATATAACCAGTAATTCTATTTCTGGTTATATACCCCAAAGAATTGAAAACAGTCCTCAAAAAAATATTTTTATGCTTATGTTCATAGCAAGATTATTCACAATAGTCAAAAGAGGAAGCAATGCAAGTATTCATTGACAAATAAATGAACAAACAAAATGTGGTAAGTGCACACAATGGAATATTATTTGCTCTTAAAAAAGAAGGAAATTCTCACCCATGATACAACATGGATGACCATGTTAAGGACATTATGCTAAGGGGAAAAAGCCAGTCAAAAAAAGGACAAACACAGTACAGTTACTCATGGGATGTATTAGAGTAGCCTGTTCACAGAGATAGAAAGTAGAGTGGTGACGGCAGGGACTGGAAGAGGGAAGTATTTTTGTGCATGCAGAGTTTCAGTTTTACAAGGTAAAAACTTCTGGAGATGGACTGTGCAGCAACGTGAATGTATTTTAACACTACTGAACTGTACGCTTAGAAGTGGCTAAGATGAATATTACTCAGCCGTGAAAAAGAAGGGATCTGAGTCAGTTTTTCTAGTGAGGTGGATGAACCTAGAGCCTGTTACACAGAGTGAAGTAAGTCAGAAAGAGAAAAACAAATATCATACATGGATGCATGCATATGGAGTCTAGAAAAATGGCACTGACGGGCAGCAGTAGAAAGGCAGACAGAGAACCTGTGGACACAGCTGGGGAGGGAAAGGGTGGGATGGATTGAGAGAGTAGCGCTGGAACGTGTACATCACCATGTGCAAAACAGGCAGCCAGTGGGACTCGCTGTGTGACGCAGGGAGCTCAGCCCACGGCTCTGTGACAACCCAGCGGGGAGGGAGGGCAGCTCAGGAGGGAGGGGGCATATGTATACCTATGGCTGATTCGTGTTGCTGTACAGCAGAAACCAACACAACAGTGTAAAGCAATCATCCTCAATTAAATACATAAAATTTTAAAATCGACTAAGATGGTGACTTGTGTGTGTGTGTGTGTGTGCACACGCGCGTGTGTGTTCAGTCACTCAGTTGTGTTCGACTCTTTGCGACCCCATGGACTGTGGCCTGCCAGGCTCCTCTGTCCAGGGGATTCTCCAGGCAAGAATACTGGAATGGGTTGCCATTTCCTCCTCCAGGGGGGTCTTCCCAACCCAGGGATCAAATCTGTGTCTCCTGCATTGGCAGATGGGTTCTCTACCACTGAGCCACCTGGGAAGCCCATGTTATGTGTATTCTGCTACAGTCTTAAAAAAACTCAGTTTATTTGAGAGGCAAATTTTTTATTTATCTAGTTTTAATTGAAGGATAATTGCTTTACAGTACTGTGTTGTTTTTTTTACCAAACATCAACATGGATCAGCCATAGGTTTACCCATTTCCCCCCCACCTCCCTCCCCATCCCACCCCTCCAGGTTGTTACAGAGCCCTGGATTGAGTTCCCTGAGTCATACAGCAAATTCCCATGGCTATCTATTTTGCACATGATAATGCATGTTTCCACGTTACTTTCTCCATACATCCCACCCTCAATTTGAGAGGGAAATTTTAACAGAGCTTTAAAAACAGACTTTTAATCCATCATGAAGAGACTCTAGCATCATGGGATGTCTTTACTCAAAATGGATGATTCTCAAAGAATGTTAGCCTTTTAATATCAAGAAATAAAATTGAAGGTAGAATTAAATTTCTGGGGTTTTTTTTGGTGTGTGTGTGCCACACATATGTGGCAAGAAACAAATACAGTTCAGGAATTTATATAGAGTTCAAATTTTAGAAATTGGGGGAAAGGGAATTGGTAGCATGCTTTACATTCACTATCTTAAACCTCCATAATCCTATCAGTAAGTATTGCCTTCAGGCTATAGGTATGACTGCTCTAGGAGTTCAGTCCCTTGGCCAAAGTCACACAGGTGATCAGCTGTGGAAATAGGACTTGGACCAAGGGCCTCTATTGCTACGGCGCATTATAACCAAGGAGGGAGGCAGACCTAGAACTCTGGACAGTAGTGGAGGCTGACATCTATGAACATGTTAGAAATGTAACTGACAGATGAGCAACTGTGACTTGCAGCTGGAGAGATGAAAGATATAAACACTAGAGTCAATTTATCAAGAGTCATCCACGAGGTGCTATGAGGCAAGGTCAGTGCATGTTGACCAAAGCCAGGGCTGAAGCTGTGGTCCTCTGGGGCCTCTGTCTAGCTGCTTCTCTGAAGTCTGATCTACTTTGGCTGAGATTCCCCTGGACTCAGTCAGAGTCAGATAACCAGAAACAGTGATCAGCATGTAGGCTCTGGAGCCAGATCGCTGGGTTCAGATTCTGTCTCTGACTGTAGCTGTGTGATTCAGGGCAAATTATGTACTTCCCTGTGCATTCTTCCTCATCTACAGAATGGGGATTATAAAGCACCTTGCTCCTAAATGATTTGAGGAGTCAATGAATCAATGCACATAATGTACTGAAATAGTTCCTGGGGCTTCCCTGGTGGCTCAGATGGTAAAGACTCTGCTTGCAATGCAGGAGACCCGGGTTCAATACCTGGGTTGGGAAGTTCCCCTGGAGAAGGAAATGTAACCCACTCCAGTATTCTTTCCTGAAGAATTCCAAAGAATTCCTTGCGGGCTACAGTCCATGGGGTCACAAAAAGTTGGACATGACTGAGTGACTAACATTTCCATTTCCTAACACACAGCAAATCCTTCGTAGGTGTTAAATATTATTCTCTACCAATTGTTAGGGTTTCCCTGGTGGCTCAATGGTAAAGAATTTCCCTGCCAGTGCAGGAGGTGCAGATCTGATCCCTGGGTCAGGAAGATCCTGTGGAGAAGGAAATGGCAACCCACTCCAGTATCCTTGCCTCAGAAATCTTCTGGACAGAGGAGCCTGGCGAGCTACAGACCATGGGGTCACAAAAGAGTCAGACACAACTTAGTGACTTATAAATGACAACAAACCAATTGTTAGAGACGTATCACGTGTCAGACATGATACCTAGGAAATACTCTGTTTTTTTTTTCTGGTTTCTAGTAATTCAAAAGTATCTACACCAACAGAACAAATATGTTTATTGTATAAGTTATACATATAGTTCTACAGCCTGACGAAACAAAAGAAAACAAAGATATAGTATATGAACAACTTTTAAACATGTCTACACATAAAAGCATGTTCCTCAACTTAAGCATGTTACTAAACTCTGTTCCAGTAGTCTTCCTCAGCATTAAAAACTTCTGCTTGACTTATTATATCAGTTTGTCTCTCTGAAAAGCTAGAGCAATTTGCCCAGAATTTCAAAAGAAAGAAAGAAAAGAAAGTTGCTCAGTTGTGTCCTACTCTTTGTGGGCCCATGGACTGTAGCCCAGCAGGCTGCTCCGTCCGTGGGATTCCCAGGCTGGAGTGGATCTTCCCCACCCAGGGATCGAACAAGGTCTCCTGCATTTCAGGCAGATTCTTTACTGTCTGAGCCACCTGGGAAGCCCATAGGTCGTGGCTTATTCCAGGTATAGCGTGGGTTCTATTTACTCTTGGCCAGGTGATTTTGATTTTGCATATCTTTTCCCTGAGAGACATGATAAATGATTAAATGATGAGAAAGATCTTCTTTGGTGGCTGCCCTCCTCCTTTCCCATCCTCACAGCCACACTTCTTTTCATGAGGAGAAGGCAGTAAAATCAGCCAAGTAAACTTTGGGTTATGAACAACCAACTAATCAAGCCCTTTGTGGGGGGTGGTTGTACGTTGTGTGTGTAGTCAGCTTACATTTATAGTAATGTAAATTGTCTACCAAGAGAAAGTAAGCATTCTGGAAGTAGAGATATGATTAAGATTTTTTCATTGGCCTCTGAATTCTATGTTATTATTTTTTATTTTAAAAAATCATGTTTTGAGCCTTTATCATGTCCCAGATGGTATGCTAGGGATTTTACAAATATTAATAATATGGTAGGGAACACAATTGGAAGAGGGCATGGCAGCCTAGTCCAATATTCTTGCCTGGAGAATCCCATGGATAGAGGAGCCTGGTGGGCTACAGTCCATAGGGTCGCAAAGAGTCGGACACGACTCTAGTGACTTAGCATATGTAACACAATAACACTGTAAAAGAGGTTTCATTGCTTCTATTTACAGTTGAAGAGACTAAAGCTTGCAGACTTAAATGACACAACTGGTAAGCTTTGGAATCACTGGGCCAAAGATCTGATGCTAAAAATGAACTCCCAACCTATATGTTCTACCATTTCTCATTTATATTCTACAGTCATTGGCAGGACTTAAAGTGGGTTCAGAAAGCAGATAATCAGTTATCGAAGTCTGTATAACCAAAACTGCAGTTACCCTAAGAAAAAATTCTCAAAGAAGATAAAATGCATTATAAAACACTGATGAAAGAAATCAAAGAGGACACTAATAGATGGAGAAATATGCCATGTTCATGGATTGGAAGAATACTAGAGCTAATCAATGAATATAGTAAAGTTGCAGGATATAAAATCAAGACACAGAAATCCCTTGCATTCCTATACACTAATAATGAGAAACTAGAAAAAGAAATTAATGAAACAATTCCATTTACCATTGCAACAAAAAGAATAAAATACTTAGGAATATACCTACCTAAAGAAACTAAAGACCTTTAGTTTCTTTTCTATAAAAGACCTTTCTTTTTATATAGAAAATTATAAAACACTGATGAAAGAAATCAAAGAGGACACTAATAGATGGAGAAATATACCATGTTCATGGATCGGAAGACTTAATATAGTGAAAATGAGTATACTACCCAAAGCAATCTACAGATTCAGTGCAATTCCTATCAAGATACCAGCGGTGTTTTTCACAGAGCTAGAACAAATAATTTCACAATTTGTATGGAAACACAAAAAAACCTCGAATAGCCAAAGCCATCTTGAGAAAGAAGAATGGAACTGGAGGAATCAACCTGCCTGACTTCAGGCTCTACTACAACGCCACAGTCATCAAGACAGTATGGTACTGGCACAAAGACAGAAATATAGATCAATGGAACAAAATAGAAAGCCCAGAGATAAATCCACACACCTATGGACAGCTTATCTTCGACAAAGGAAGCAAGAATATACAATGGATTAAAGACAATCTCTTTAACAAGTGGTGTTGGGAAAACTGGTCAACCACTTGTAAAAGAATGAAATTAGATCACTTTCTAACACCATACACAAAAATAAACTCAAAATGGATTAAAGATCTAAACATAAGACCAGAAACTATAAAACTCCTAGAGGAGAACATAGGCAAAACACTCTCTGACATAAATGTCCTTGGTTTTAGAGTTCACTGTAGAGCTTAGAGGGAAACCTGCAAGTGAAAAGAGAAAGCAACTTTCAGTGACAGAGGATAATCTAAACAGCCCAGGGCTATAAAGTCAGACTTACTGGAATGCAAGTACCCCAGAATGCACATTGTGCTTTCTCTATTTCCTCAAGAATGTCCTACTTTGTGCTTCATCTATTTCAGGGAGGAGGAATACTAATTGTAAAAATGATGCCAAGCATGGGTTCAACATGAAGATGAAAAGGTATCCATGAAGCAGACAAAAAGGAGGTAATTGATAGCCATTATAAGAGCATTTTGAACAAATGGTGAGTTTCAAAGCTGGAGAGAACTGGATTGATGACAGACATAGGAAAAGTGGGAAAAATTAAAAAATTTTTTTGCCAGACAAAATAGTATTTTTAAAAGGGGAGTTACCCAAAAAGATATAAAATTCAAGAAGGAACATGATAGATATTCAAACACAGTTATATATTATTGGGAATATTTCATAAAAAAGTAAAATGTGTTTCAAGATTAAGCAGACTACAAGGCAAGAATCCAGTGCTTCAGCAAGTGAAATAAGGTAGAATTTAGGGCATTAGTATGGCAACCCACTCCAGTGTTCTTGCCTGGAGAATCTCAAGGATGGGGGAGCCTGGTGGGCTGCCGTCTATGGGATCGCACAGAGTCGGACACGACTGAAGTGACTTAGCAGGGAATTAGTAGGAGAGAATTTTGTTAACAGGAGTAAAACAACAAATATGGTAACAAATGATGGTAAGGTAGTGATTTAGTGGTAAGAATTTTAAGGTTAAGTTTAAGGTTGGTTTATTGAGAGGAATCTGATTCTCCTTTCACATGCACAGGGAAAAAACTAAGAATATGAGATATAGTTGGAGTCATGCAATGACCTCTGCCCAAATGCAACACTCACCATGGTTCTGTCCTGCAAGATGGCTCATCAAGTAGGATTTACCCATACAATACAGTTCTACAATGGCTACTACCACCACTGGATGAGAAATCTTCTCAATAGTCTCTGTAGCTTCCTGGTTCACTGACAATTGCACATTGTCATTTTCTACCAGAGAAATAAGGGCCATCATGTCCCGCCCAGATGCCATGGCTACTTGCCAACTTAAAAGAGTCTCCCTGTAGAAACCAAATACAGAATTATTCTCCAATTCCAAGTTATTCAAAGCACACACCCATTTAGGACTGAGTGAGACTTCCTTAATTTCCATGAAACAGAATGTAACCTAGAAATAGCATACTGCAGAGGGAATCTTATATCATTCTCCCAAACCACTGATGATGTCATTAATAAAAGAAAAGGCAACATTACTCTCCATAATTTCACTTCAATAGCAAGAATATAATTCACACAGTTGTTACCATGCACTGAAGGCCTCCAATGTGCCAAATCCTATGATACATACCTGACAATGCTGCTGTTGCTGCTGCTAAGTCGCTTCAGTCGTGTCCGACTCTGCGACCCCATGGGCAGCAGCCCACCAGGCTCCCCTGTCTCTGGGATTCTTCAGGCAAGAACACTGGAGTGGGTTACCATTGCCTTCTCCAATGCATGAAAGTGGAAAGTGAAAATTGAAAGTGAAGTCGCTCAGTCGTGTCTGACTCAATAGCCAACTATTAATACACTGGTACTTATGGGAATCTACAAATTAGAAATTATTATATACCTTTGCCAAGGAGATAAATGGGCCTCACAAAATCTGAGTGAGTAAGTAATAGCACCAGGATTATATTTTAGACAATTGAGCAAATGGCAGACTGGAAAGCTCTAAACCCTTGCTTCTCCAAGCGGACATCAAAAACAACCAAACTGTTGGCTAGAATAACTTTCTGGTAGTTCTATTAAACAGCTGAGAGTCTAAATCAAATAAACACCCAGTCAAGAAGCCACATTTAAAATGGTACAAAAATTAGTGGTGTTTTTGCTTGACTTTAGCCCAACAACTCCAGGGTGGTGCAGTCTTTGTCAAAAGGAGGAGATAACCCATTCTCCAGTTTCATTTTTTTTATCCAGAAGAAATGGAGCAGATCTTATTTAAAACATTATAACTGTAAGTGCATGGTCATAGGGGCCTCAGAAAAAGAGGAACTTATTTTAGAATTTCAACTGTTTCATAGAACAACCAGATGTTATTCCAGCCAACAACTTGGTTGTTTGCTGTCTCCTTGGGGACATAAGAGTTTTGTGCTGTTGTTCAATTGCTAAGTCTTGTCTGACTCTTTGTGATCTCATGGACTGCAGGAGGCCAGGCTTCCCTGTCTTTCATGATCTCCCAGAGTTTGCTCCAATATATGTCCATTGAGTCAATGATGCCATCTGACTGTCTTATCCTCTGCCGCACCCATCTTGTCTTGCCCTCAATCTTTCCCCTGCATCAGGGTCATTTCCAATGAGTCAGTTCTTTGCATCAGGTAGCCAAATATTGGAGCTTAAGCTTCAGCATCAGTTCTTCCAATGAATATTCAGAGTTGATTTCCTTTAGGATTGACTGGTTTGACTTTCTTGCTGTCTTCTCCAAGAGTCTTCTTCAGCACCACAATTTGAAATCATCAGTTTTTTGAAGTTCAACCTTCTTTATGGTCTAACACTCACATCCGTACATAAATATTGGAAAGACCATAGCTTTGACTATATGAACTTTTGTGGCCAAAATGGTGTCTCTGCTTTCATAGCAAACAGCCTCTTCCAAAACACAAGACATGATTCTAGGCATGGACATCACCAGATGGTCAATACCAAAATCAGATTGAGTATATTCTTTGCAGCTGAAGATGGAGAAGCTCTATGCAGTCAGCAAAACACAAGACAAAGAGCCAACTATGGCTCAGCTCACAAACTCCTTATTGAAAAACTCAGGCTTAAATTGATGAAAGTAGGGAAAAACACCAGATCTTGCAGGTATGATGTAAATCAAATCATTTATGATTATACAGTGGAAGTGACAAATAGATTCAAGGGACTAGATCTGATAGAGTGCTTGAAGAACTGTGGACAGAGGTGGGTAACATTGTATAGGAGGTGGTGATCAAAACCATATGTAAGAAAAAGAAATGCAAAAAGGCAAAATGGTTGTCTAAAAAGATCTTACAAATAGCTGAGAAAACAAGAGAAATGAAAGGCAAAGGAGAAAAAGAAAGATACATCCATCTGAATGCTGAGTGCCAAAGAACAGCAAGGGAGATAGAAAGCCTTCTTCAGTGATCAATGCAAAGAAAAAGAGGAAAACAATAGAATGAGAAAGACTAGAGATCTCTTCAAGAAAATTAGAGATACCAAAGGAACATTTCATGCAAAGATAAGCACAATAAAGGAAAGAAATGGTATGGATCTAAAAAAAAGCAGAAGATATTAAGAAGAGGTGGTAAAAACAAACTAAAAAATAAAAATTAATTAAAATTAAAAAAAAAAAAGAAAAATCTTTAGAAGAGGTGGTAAAAATACACTGAAAAACTATACAAAAAAGACCTTCATGACCTAGGTAACCACAATGGTGTGATAACTCACCTAGAACCAAACATCCTGGAGTGCAAAGTCAAATGGGAAGCATCACTACGAGCAAAGCTAGTGGAGGTGATGGAATTCCAGTTGAGTTATTTCAAATCTTAAAAGATGATGCTGTGAAAGTGCTGCACTCAATATGCCAGCAAATCTGGAAAACTCAGTAGGGGTCATGGGACTGGAAAAGGTCAGTTTTCATTCCAGTCCAAAGAAAAGCAGTGCCAAAGAAAGTTCAAACTACCACACAATTGCACTCATCTCACATGTTAGCAAAGTAATGCTCAAAATTCTCCAAGTCAAGCTTCAACAGTAAGTAAACTGTGAAATTCCAGATGTTCAAGCTGGATTTATAAAAGACAGAGGAACCAGAGATCAAGTTGCCAATATCCATTGGATCATAGAAAAATCAAGAGAGTTCCAGAAAAACATGTGCTTCATTGACTATGCTAAAGCCTTTGACTATGTGGATCACAATAAACTCTGGAAAAATCTGAAAGAGGTGAGAATATCAGACCACCTGACCTGCCTCCGGAGAAATCTGTATGCAGATCAAGAAGCAACAGCTAGAACCAGACATGGAACAAAGGATTGGTTCCAAGTTGGGAAAGGAGTACATCAAGGCTGTATATTGTCACTCTGCTTTTTTGATGTATATGCAGAGTACATCATGTGAAATGCAGACTGGATGAAGCAAAGGCTGGATCAAGATTGCAGGGAAAAATATCAATAACCTCAGATATGCAGACGACACCACCCTTAAGGCAGAAAGTGAAGAGAAACTAAAGAGCGTCTTGATGAAAGTGAAAGATGAGAGTGAAAAACCTGGCTTAAAACTCAACATTCAGAAAACTAAGATCATGGCATCCAGTCCCATCATTTCATCGCAAATAGATGGAGAAACAGTGGCTGACTTTATTTTTCTGGGCTCCAATTCACTGCAAATGGTAACTGCAGCCATGAAATTAAAACACACTTGCTCCTTGGAAGAAAAGCTATGACAAAACTAAACAGCATATTAAAAAGCAGAGATGATTACTTTGCTGACAAAGGTCTATCTAGTCAAAGCTATGCTTTTTCCAGTAGTCATGTATGAATGTGAGAGTTGAACTATAAAGAAAGCTGAGTGCCAAGGAATTTATGCTTTTGAACTGTGGTATTGGAGATGACTCTTGAGAGTCCCTTGGACTGCAAGGAAATCCAAACAGTCCATTCTAAAGGAAATCAGTCCTGAATATTCATTGAAAAGACTGATTCTGAAGCTAAAAATCCAGTACTTTGGTCACCTGATGTGCAGAACTGAATCACTGGAAAAGACCCTGATGCTGGGAAAGATTGAAGGCAAGAGGAGAAGGGGATGACAAAGGATGAAATGGTTGGGTGGCATCACTGACTTAATGGACATGAGTTTGAGCAAGCTCTGAGAGTTGATGATAGACAGGGAATCCTGGCATGCTGCAGTCCATGGGATCACAAAGAGTTGGATACGACTAAGCAACTGAACAAATTGATGGTCTGTCATGGTTTTACTTCCAAGAAGCAAATATCTTTTAATTTTGTGGCTGCAGTCACCATCTGCAGTGATTTTCGAGCCCAAGAAAATAAAAGCTGTCAGTACTTCCACTTTTTCCCCTTCCATTTGCCATTAAGTGATGGTACCAAATGCCATGATCTTAGTTTGAATGTCTAGTTTTAAGGAGTTTTTTACTCTCTTCTTTTATTCTCAGCTCTTCAATTTCTGCCTTAGGGTTGTATCACCGGCATATCTAAGATTTTTTATATTTCTTCCAGCAATCTTGATTCCAGCTTGTAAGCCATCCAGTCCAGCATTTTGCATGATGTACTCCACATATAAGTTAAATAATCAGGGTGACAATATACAGCCTTGACGTTCCTCTTTCCCAATTTGAAACCAGGGCATTGTTCCATGTTTGGTTGTAACTGGTATTTCTTGTCCTGCGTACAGTTTTCTCAGGAGGCAGGTAAGGTGGTCTAATATTCCCATCTGTTTAAGAATTTTCCAGTTTGTTGTGATCCACACAGTCAAAGGCTTTAGCATAGTCAGTGAAGCAGAAATTGATGTATCTTTGGAATTCCCTTGCTTTTTCTATGATCTAGCTGATGTTGGCAATTTGATCTCTGGTTCCTGTGTCTTTTCTAAATATCAGCTTGTACATCTGAAAGTTGTAGTTTCATGTACTGTTGAAGTCTACCTTGAAGGATTTTGAGCATTATCTTGCTAGCATGTGAAATGAGCGCAATTGTACGGTAAATTGAACATTCTTTGGCACTGCCTTTCTTTGGGACTGGAATGAAAACTGACCTTTTCCAGTCCTGTGGCCACTGCTGAGTCTTACAAATTTGCTGACATATTGAGTGTAGAATTTTAACAGCATCATCTTTTAGAATTTTAAATACCTTAGCTGAAATTCCATCACCTCCACTTGCTTTGTTCGTAGTGATGTTTCCTAAGGCCCACTTGACTTCACTTTCCAGGATGTCTGGCTCTAGGTTACGGACCACACATCATAGTTATCTGAGTCATTAAGACCTATTTTTGGTATAGTTCTTCAGTGTATTCTTACTACCTCTTCTTAATATCTTCAGCTTCTCTTAGGTCCTTGCCATTTCTGTCCTTTATTGTGCCCATCTTTGCATGAAGTATTCCCTTGGTATCTCTGATTTTCTTGAAGAGCTCTCTAGTGTTTCACATTCTATTGCTTTCCTTTGTTTTTTTGCATAGTTCATTAAGGAAGACTTTCTTATCTCTCCTTGCTACTCTCTGGAACTTTGCATTAAGTTGAGTATATGTTTCCCTCTCCTTTGCCTTTTAATTTTCTTCTTTCCTCAGATATTTTTAAGGCCTCCTCAGACAACATTTTCCTTTTTACATTTCTTTTTCTTGGGGAGAACTTTGGTTACCACTTCCTGTACAATGTTGGGAACCTCTGTCCATAGTTCTTCAGGCACTCCGTCTACCAGATCTAATCCTTTGAATCTATTATTCACTTCTACTGTATAATTGTAATAAATTTAGGTTATACCTTAAAGGCCTATTGGTTTTTCCCTACTTTCTCCCATTTAAGCCTGAATTTTTGCAATAAGGATCCGATGATCTGAGCTACAGCCAGATCCTGATATTGATTTTGCTGCCTGTATAGAGCTTCTCCATCTTCAGCTGCAAATATAATCAGTTGATTTCAGTACTGACCATCTGGTGAGTCCATGTGTAAAGTCAACTCAAGAGTGTTTGCTATGACCAGTGTATTTTCTTGGCAAAACTCTGTTAACATTTGCACTGGTTCATTTTATACTCCAGAGCCAAATTTGCCTGTTCCTCCAGGTATCTTGACTTCCTACTTTTGCATTCTAATTCTCTATGATGAAAAAAAGATCTGTTTTTTGTGTTAATTCTAGAAGGTCTTGTAGGTCTTCATAGAATTGTTCAAAGAAAGAGCTTAGAGCTACACTGACATAAGATAAATCATTTTTTATCTGTCATTTTGTGATATAAATCTGGCCACTGTGCTTCCTCTTGAATAGATTTCAGTAATTAATGATGTTAAGGTAAGTGAAAGAATGCAGGAACAAAGCAAAAACTGTTGCAAAAATAGTTCAGCAATAAAACATAATCCTAGATCCTACTCAAGAAATATACATACCAATCTGATACATATTTTTGAGTCCAACAGCAACTAGCACCACCACCCAAGTGGAGGATGGTAGCTACATGATGAGACCCTAGAATGGTCAGAACTTAAGGAAAGGTGTTTTCACCTTTTCTGACCCTTGTGAATTCCATCAACTAAGCTTGAACTCTGTCAACCTTGCCCTAATTTTGTGTTGAATTCTCCTCTACTCAAGCCCCTTCATGAATATGCATATACCCTTAGCTTAAAACTTCTCCAAGTTTGCTGTTCAAGGAGACACTGCTTTGGGAAATATCCTCCATGTTCTCCTTTATTGTTGCATGTAATAAATCCTTCTCCCAGTCTTTGTCTTCATTGTCTTTTGGCTACAGACCCACCAAGAGGCAAACCAAGGATTTGTGTAATATAACCTGTCTAAAGGCTACATTTTCATATCTTTGTCTACCTTACATGGATCTCAGGCAGGGATGGAGGAGGAGTAGGTAACAACGTAACTTAGATATAGTTGGAAAGAAGCAATGAAAATTGCTCAAGAAAAACACAAGGAAACAGATTCACAAAGATTGGGGCAAGAGATAACTGTTAGGACACAAAAAAGACCATCTAAGGCAGCATTTTAGTTTCCAATTCCCTTCTTCAAACCAAATAAAACTGAGTGAACAGTATTTACAATGTTTTAACCTGTCACAGGCAACCTGAGGGACTGGTCTCAGTTTCATCTACTATTCTAGGAAATTATTGTGCCTGAGGAAAAGATGATGGGAAAATTCAATTTATAGCCAGTTAGAAGCATAGGAAAAATCAGAACTTGTAATAGGCATCTGAACTCGGTGATAGTCTTGTGGAACTGAACTCTTAACCAGAAGCTTATGGAATAACTTTAGTAATTAGTGTTAGAATTGCATGGTTTGACCAAGGAAACCAGAATTGAAAGAGACACATCTATCACAATGTTCATCACAGCACTATTTACGATAGCTAGGACATGGAAGAAACCTAGACGTTCATCAATGTATGAATGGATAAAAAAGTTGTGGTATATATACACAAGGGAATATTACTCAGCTATTAAAAAGAATGCATTTGAGTCAGTTCTAATGAGGTGGATGAAACTGGAGCCTATTCTACAAAGTAAAGTAAGTAAAAAGAAAAACACCAATACAGTACATTAACGCATATATATGGAATTTAGAAAGATGGTAAGGATGACCCTATATGCAAGGCAGCAAAAGAGACACAGATATAAGAACAGAATTTTGGACTCTGTGGGAGAGGGCGAGGGTGGGATGATTTCAGAGAATAACACTGAAACATATATATTACCATATGTGAAATAGATGACCAGTCCAAGTTCAATGCATGAAACAGGACACTCAAGGCTGGTGCACTGGGACAACTCAGAGAGATGGAATGGGGAGGGAAATGGGAAGGGGTTCAGGACAGAGAGACACATATACACCTATGGCTGATTCATGTCAGTGTATGGCAAAAACCACCATAATATTGTAAAGTAATTAGCATCCAATCAAAATAAATTAATTAACTAAAAAAATTTTTAAAAAATCGCTTGGTGTGAAATAAATACCTATACATCTAGTGACATCCTAGAGTTAGACATCCTGGAATGTGAAGTCAAGTGGGCCTTAGAAAGCATCACTACAAACAAAGCTAACGGAGGTGATGGAATTCCAGTAAAACTATTTCAAATCCTGAAAGATGATGCTGTGAAAGTGCTGCACTCAATATGCCAGCAAATTTGAAAGACTCAGTGGTGGCCACAGGACTGGAAAAGGTCAGTTTTCATTCCAATCCCAAAGAAAGGCAATGCCAAAGAATGCTCAAAGTATGACACTGTTGCACTCACCTCACATGCTAGTAAAGTAATGCTCAAACTTCTCCAAGCCAGACTTCAGCAATACGTGAACTGTGAACTTCTTGATGTTGAAGCTGGTTTTAGAAAAGGCAGAGGAACCAGAGATCAAATTGCCAACATCCACTGGATCATGGAAAACGCAATAGAGTTCCAGAAAAACATCTATTTCTACTTTATTGACTATGCCAAAGCCTCTGTGTGGATCACAAGAAACTGTGGAAAGTTCTGAAAGAGATGGGAATACCAGACCACCTGACCTGCCTCTGGAGAAATCTGTATGCAAGTCAGGAACAACAGTTAGAACTGGACATGGAACAACAGACTGGTTCCAAAAGGAAAAGGAGTATGTCAAAGCTGTATATTGTCACCCTGCTTATTTAATTATATGCAGAGTACATCATGAGAAACACTGGGCTGGAAGAAGCAAAAGCTGGAATCAAGATTGCTGGGAGAAATATCAATAACTTCAGATACACAAATGACACCACTCTTATGGCAGAAAGTGAAGAGAAACTAAAAAGCCTCTTGATGAAAGTGAAAGGGAAGAGTGAAAAAGTTGGCTTAAAGCTCAACATTCAGAAAACAAAGATCATGGCATCCTGTCCCATCACTTCATGGGAAATAGATGGGGAAACAGTGGAAACAGTATCAGACTTTATTTTGGGGGGCTCCAAAATCATGCAGATGGTGACTACAGCCATGAAATTAAAAGATTCTTGCACCCTGGAAGAAAAGTTATAACCAACCTAGATAGCATATTGAAAAGCAGAGACATTACTTTGCCAACAAAGGTGGGTCTAGTCAAGGCTATGGTTTTTCCAGTGGTCATGTATGGATGTGACAGTTGGACTGTGAAGAAAGCTGAGCGCTGAAGAATTGATGCTTTTGAACTATGGTGCTGGAGAAGACTCTTGAGAGTCTCTTGGACTGCAAGGAGATCCAACCAGTCTATTCTGAAGGAGACCAGCCCTGGGTGTTCTTTGGAGGGAATGATGCTGAAGCTGAAACTCTGGTACTTTTGCTGCCTCATAAGAAGAGTTGACTCATTGGAAAAGATTCTGATGCTGGGAAGGATTGGGGCAGGAGGAGAAGGGGACGACAGCGGATGAGATGGCTGGATGGCATCACTGACTCAATGGATGTGAGTCTGAGTGAACTCCGGGAGTTGGTGATGGACAGGAAGGCCTGGCATGCTGCAATTCATGGAGTCGCAAAGAGTCGGACATGACTGAGAGACTGAACTGAACTGAACACCTATATAGACTTTGACTATCTTTGTTTTGTAATCACCTGTCTGACCCTAGACTAGAGGTCATGGGGCAGGGATTTTATCTACTTTATTCACTTCTGGACACTGAGGACTTAGAACAAAGCCCAGTACATGGTAAGTACTCCACAAAAATGAGACATAATCTTATCTCAGAACTCCTACAGCCATCACCTGCATGTCCCATCCGGCCTTTGCTCACCCCCAAAATGTTAGTGTTCTCAAGTGTCCACTGTATGTCCTTTGCTTTCTCAGTCTTTCATTTTATGCATCACATGTGTGTGCATGTATTCTATGTTACTTCAGTTGTATCCAACTCTGTGTGACCCTGTAGACTGTGTAGCTTGCCGGGCTCCTCTGTCTATGAAATTCTTCCAGCAAGAATACTGGAGTGGGTTTGCCATGCCCCTCTCCAGGGGGTCTTCCTGACCCAGGGATTGAACTCTTGTCCCCTGCATTGGGAATCAGGTTGTTTACCACATAGGAAGCCCTTATGCATCACAGGGACATCGCTAAAACATAAACAATTCTGTTGTCTAACAAATCCTGCCTATTTGGGCATTCATGGTGTCATTATGGGTTCTGAATCGAGGTTTCAAGACAGTCTTCACTGCTATGCTATGGGAAACCTGTTTCAGAACTGGACTCAGGTGATGACTCAGTGTTCACCATCCTGTGATGCCAGCTTCTCCATTTCATTGGCCTCCTCTTAGCATGGACACAAATAAGGAAAAGGAAGTGCTGCATGATGGCAAATAGGAATATAGATTTCTTATCTCAGCCTTCTCATAAATTCTGCTTATGCATGCCTGGTTGATCATCTAGAGGCAGATAAAAATGTATAGGTTAATAGAGGTTACATTAATTCTGCAATTATGGAGTTGATTTAATGGTATAGCTTATAATCTGGTATAGAAACTCATGCTACAAAACTAAAAAGGGAGTTACTTTTGTTTAGCTTTTTCTTTTTTTTAATTGATTTTTATTTTTTTAGTTTGTTTTGCTTTACAATACTGTATTCGTTTTGCTATACATTGACATGAATCAGCCATGAGTGTACATGAAAATTTCTTATTTTTAAATGATTAACAAAGAAACAACTATTAGGTTTTGAATGCAGAGTTATTCTTTTCTACAATGAAGTTTAACTAATAAAAATGTATTTGGTTTACTCCTTTGTTGCACTGCAGTGTGGGAACTACAGAGTGAATTGACATAAATACTCCACTTAATATGCTTGAGTCTCATATGCTCGTGGTCCCCTATGAAGCTGCAGTTTGAGTAAAAAACTACTACTTATCAGCACTTGCCTAACTGTGGAAGGAGGTATTCTCCATGCTGATGGGAAATGAAGGGAAGATTCAATGGAAAAAACGGTCCCAAGGCAACCAGAACAAGCAGGTTTATTAACGTAGATTCAGTGGCATTAGCTGCTTCCCTGCTTTTTCTCATCATGTAATATTTTGAAACAATGTATAATCTTTTTCACAATGCTAACATATGTGATGCAATCCCTGTATTCCTTACAAATGCAAGGAACATAAAGCAGATGTGAAACACTTTGATGAATGTTTTTATTATATACAGCCAGAGTCTGCAAATTATGGCTTCTGAGTGCCAGCTGTATTTTAGAACAATGTTTTCTTGGAACACAGGCATACCATCCATTTATGTATCATCTGTGGTTGCTTTATGGCAGAGTTGAGGACATACTCATGAATAGTTAGTATCCCAGATTTTACAAAAACATTAGCCAATCATGGCTATATAAACTAAAACATTATACTTTTTTTTTTTAATTAATTTTTATTTTTTAGTTTGTTTTGCTTTACAATACTGTATTCGTTTTGTTACACATTGACATTATACTTTTTTGGTGAAAAACTGTAAAAAATCAGAAATGTAAAGTTCAACGTTTTACATTTTTAATTCCAAATGGAAATAATTCTTCATTGCTCTAAGAAGTTTTAAGCACTTACCTAGGGCTTTTGACAGCTGTGATCCAGTCCTAAGTAATAACAAGAGTATTATTTTACTGATCAAAAAAAGTCAAAAACAACCCATATTCTCTTGGGTGATGAGACTCAAGATTGGGAAACAATAGCCTAAATTTCAGGGTAATGAACAATTTAATAATTAATTTAGCTCAGTTTTCTAACACATCATCTGTCATCATTTCAAGCTCATCTTTGCGAGTTATAAATGGCTACGAAGATGATGTATAATTGTCATCCTGTTATTATGTTTAGTCTAGTGTCACTTAAAGTTCTAAAGTGTCCCATTAAAGTTATTAATTAAAGTAATTAAAATTATAATCTGGGTGAAATGAACAAGAAGGGAAAGTCTCCTTTTTTAGCCCATTTATTTATGATCCAAGTTATAATCATGCTAATGGTTTCTTCCATCTTCCTGTGGAAATTCTGTAGACTTTCTAGATCACTATACAAGGTGATTTGCTTTAGCCTGGGATTCACCAGTAAGCACTGCCCATTCCAGGTATCCAGGAGTCACATCACTACTGACAGACGGTGCAGTCTTGAAACAATGGGACGCCATATACTGCCTTTACTAGAAGCTAGAATGGTTCTTCCCAACCTCTTGTGCATTTGGTCAAACTCATGACCAACTATGTCGCTACACTTTGACCTAAGACTTTGCTTAGTATCCACTTGTCTAACTAGTGGTCATCTGGAAGAAGTTCCTGGGTGGTACCAGCTTACGATACTTCCTGTGCTGGCACAGAGGTAAAGTGCGTCTTGCTACAGAGTTTACAATATTGTGAGGAAGATGCACATGACTTCAATTATAGAACTGCATGTCTTTGCAAATTTTATTGTAGTGAAAATGTGAAACCTAAATATTATCAAGTATGGTGACACTTTTCTTAGTTTTAAACTTCTTGAGTAATGCCTTGGATAAAAGTGACCAGGAAAGCTCTATTCTTTAATTCTTTAGCCTAGGAAACATTCCTTCTTTGGTTTATTCATCTTCTTCTGGAGATTCTGTATTTCATTATAAAGTCGTCTGGTCTCTTCTTGGAATCCTTCCTGTAGTAGTCGGGACTGTTCCTAAAAAAACACAAATGGAAATTGAATAGTGTATATCATTAAGTAATCTCTAACTATCTAGTTTCCACATTCAAGGAGTTTTTTGGTTTTTGTTTTTTGCTTTTTTTTTTGCTTTTCATTTATTTATTTTTTATCGAAGGATAGTTGCTTTACAGAATTTTGCTCTTTTCTGTCAAATCTCAACATGAATCAGCCATAGGTATACATATATCCTATGTATTTTTTGAATACATAGGATATATGTATACCTGGAGGTTCTCCTCCAGGTATACATACATCCTATTTTGAAACTCTCTTCCATCTCCCTCCCTGTCTCACCCCTCTAGGTTGATACAGAGATCCTGTTTGAGTTTCCTGAGCCATACAGCAAATTCCCATTGGCTATCTATTTTACATATGGTAATGTAAGTTTCCATGTTACTCAAAAATATTTAATTTCTTCTTGAAATTTTCTCTATCATTAGTTTTCATTATACTTTCTCTTAAGTCTTCTATCTCTGTAATTGCTTTTCCTGAGTCTCCTTGAGTGAAGAAAGATTTTTTACTTATATCTCCTGACATAAGTTCATACTGATATGTTGATAAATCTCAATTAGCAGTCTTAATTTTTTCTCCCATTATTTGTATACAAGCTATGAGGACAACATAATGAAATGTTTGGCTTTGAGTCTTCTCTATGCATTTTTATTTTTTAATACACACGGATACACACATAACACAGAAATAGAAAGATTTCCAAAATCTGATACATTGTCTGAATCTTAGATCAGGAAATTTGGTCTTGGTGGCAGGAGGACCAAAATATAGGTGAGGGAATCAGGGTTCCAGACTTGACCATACTGGATTTCTGCACAGTTCAATACATACTAGGAGCAGGGCATAGGAAACCAGTAGGAGTGACAGATAGACACAGCAGTGTGAGTTAAGGAGTCCTTGTGCTTATGAAGGATTTCTTATAGCTAAAGGTCATAGAAGTTGTGACAGAAAAAAAAAAAAATCATAGATCCCTCTAAGTGGTGAAGACAGTTCAGATATCTTCCCAAGCACTGTGACCCTATAAAAGTTATTAGTCTTGTCTGAACCTCTCTTTCAAGTCCTAAATTAGGGACATGACAGGTCTTGCTTTGATATGGATAACCTCCCCCCTTTTTTTCTTTTAATGCCTAGCAGATAACAGCTACCTTGATTGACAGATACAGTGATAAAAGACTAGATGTGACATAACTGCAAGTAAAATCTTTTAGTAACCAGACACTGTAGGGGCCAGTTCAGGCAGACAAACAGGGATTGAAAAGTACAAGGAAGCATGCAAGGTCCTTCTTCTGGGCTTCAAGTTCTCACTGCGGGGCCACATTTGTGACCAGGGAGTGCAGAGGGAAAACAGAATAACAGGAACCTCACGGTGTTACAGTTAAATACCTGCAGTTTGAGAGCAAGCGTTCTCTCCTGCTCTTCCAGTAACTGGGCCCTCTCCCTCTCCATCTTCTCAGTCAGTTGTTTCACGTGCTCCTGATGGCTCTTTTCTTTCTGTTCCATCATCTGCTGGTTCTTTATTTGCATTTCCTCCAGCATTTTTGCTGTAGCCTGTGCAGATTCAGCTTTCACGCGTTCCACTGTCAGGAGAAGAGGAAAAAGAAAAATGTATGTGGAGACCAAGTTGCTTCTTTCTTCCATGTACAATTCCCTATCACTGTTGCTACTGGCTACATACACCCTACTCAGAAAAAATACTAGCAAATAAGAGACATCTTTTCTCATGTTGCTATAGTTTAAGGCTCCTTGGTTCACCTAGCTGAATTAGTTAGAACTTTAAAGAGCTTTCGAGGCTGTCTAGTCTCTTGACTTGCTCCTCACCTTCAATCGACTTTTCCTTCTCTGAGAGCGTCTGGTCTGTCTTTAGAATAACATCAGTCACAGACTCCTTGGACTTCAAGTATTCCTGAAGAATCTCCTCAGCCTGGGACCCAGACATAATGGAGTTAGTAGTAGGAAATGACTATAAACACTTATTCATGTTTTCCACCTTTCCCTCTAGGAACTGCTCCTCTTGGCCCTGGTGTGCCTGGTGATCAGATTCCCTGTTACTGGCTGAGCACATGCTCCAGACTGGCCAAGCAAGGCGCCCTCCCAAGCAGAATCCTTTTTAAGAGGTTAATATACATGTAAATAGTGATTCTCTGTTCTTGTAAACTGAGGGCTCTGATTTTGGAGCTGTTGGTGCTGTGGTCCCTTATGGGGTGAGCATGTTGGAGAATAAAGGCATCATGGAGAAAGTAGATCTGAATAAAGTGGGTAGAGGGAGAATGGGAGGGAGGGAAGTGTAGGGCTTGGGGGGAGCCACAGGCAGAGAGATACATGATGACATTATTTGAAATTTTGGATACATCTGGTAACCCATTTGATAACTCAGTTGTTAACTTAGGGTATGCTCTTGGATGAGCACATTGGTTATACCTGGTGTAACAGGCTCCCTGTACGTGTTTATAGAATGAGAGCCTGAATGATGTTGGTCCTGTAATTGCGCATCTGTGTACAAAACGTGGTCACAATGTCACCTCAAGGAGGCATCAGGAGCTTCCCAGAATCAAACTTGGTTACCTGTATTCCCTTTCTGGGCTCCTGAACATACTTCTTCTTTAGCTCTTGCATCTTCTCAGTGAAGAGGTGATAGCCCCCTGGTTTCAAATAAATTCCCTGTTTCACATCTTCTTCTAGAGGACTGAAAATATCCTTCAGTAAAGCAGAGCAATGATCTTCGGATGCTTTAAGATTCTGGTTACAAAAGTCATCTCGCTTTTTATCTAGCTGGGCCTTTAATGTAAAATATAATTATTAATAAACAGAAGAATTAAGAGGTTAGCTTGAGCTCCAAATTTCTGGAAAAGCTTCTCAAAAAACTAAAAGTAAAAAATGTCTGTGACCACTAGAAGAACTCACAGAAATGCAACAAAATCATATCCTTCCTCCTTATCCTGACTTTCTACAGAAGCCCCTTTCTCCATGAGGGTAACCTTTGGAGCAGAGATTACTAGCTACATGCTTCACCTTTGGAGAAAACTCCTAATATTCCAACTGGACAAATGATTGCATGCAAAATAAATGTAGCTGAAATAAACCTGCTCATGGATAACTAAGAATAAAATATTCTTTGCTTTTGGCCAAAATATCCAATCAGTCTGATAAAAATGAGTCTGTGATTTGATTAGAAGCTCTGATTATTACTTGTACACATGTAATGAAATTACAGGGAAGATTATTAGTTTATTCATGAAAGAAAAAAGTTTCAATGCCTCATAATAAAGTATATCATAATAAAATTGGTTCCTCTTATGATAACAAATAATGTTTGTCTAGAAAAATTGCTTTTCACAAAATAAACACATATTTCTTTTTCTAGTAATACTTTACAAGAGCCTAATATGTATTGCAGCACTATTTATAATAGCCAGGAGATGGAAGCAACCTAGATGTCCATCAGCAGATGAATGGATAAGAAAGCTGTGGTACATATACACAATGGAGTATTACTCAGCCATTAAAAAGAATACATTTGAATCAGTTCTAATGAGGTGGATGAGGCTGGAGCCAATTATACAGAGTGAAGTAACCCAGAAAGAAAAACACCAATACAGTATACTTACACATATATATGGAATTTAGAAAGATGGTAATGATAAACCTGTATGCAAGACAGCAAAAGAGACACAGATGTATAGAACAGCCTTTTGAACTCTGTGGGAGAGGGAGAGGGTGGAATGATTTAGGAGAGTGGCAGTGTAAAACGTATGATATCATAAGTGAAACGAATCGCTGGTCTAGGTTCGATGCAGGATGCAGGATGCTTGGGACTGATGCACAGGGATAATCCAGAGAGATGGTGTGGGTTGGGAGGGCAGAGGTGGGGGTCAGGATTGGGAGTTCATGTACACTCGTGGCTGATTCATGTCAATGTATAGCAAAACGAATACATTATTGTAAAGCAAAAGAAACTAAAAAAATAAAAATTAATTAAAATTTAAAAAAAAAAAACTTGAGAAAAATTACCACTAATTCTTTTAGAAATAATTGGTCTATGTCTTTGAAGGAACTCTTCATGAAGACTTCAATGGCCTCTTTCTCACTGGCCCTGTGCGGTCCAGCAGTTCCTGGAGGGTTTCCGAGGGCAGCTGGAGCTTCTGGCTCATCTGTTGGTCATAGTGTTCAATGGCCTTTTGTACTGCGGCTGAGTTCTCTATCTCAGCCAAGGCCAGAACGGCATTCTCCATGCAGGGCAGATCCCCACTGTTGATGGTATTGATATAGGTCTGCACCAGTGTCCCTAGACCTACAATAGAGAACAATGATGATGTTTACTGTAGACAGAGTGAGGAAACTTTCTATTCTGTCTAATTCTAATGTTATTTATTACCAACCATTTACTTTACAGCATCACCCGAAAACTTGCTAAAAATGCAGACTCTCAGCCTCTGCCCCAGTTTGACTGACTTAGATCCTCCTCTTTGGCAAGATCCTCAGGTGGTATACATACATCAACGGTTGAGAACCTTTTGTGTTTATTGACTACATTTACTTCACCTGCAGGGACTGTTAGGCCAGAAACCATCTCTCTCTCATTTATGTCTGTATTATCAGCCCTGGTAAGTCCATGGGAAACATTTGATTAATATTTGTGGAGCAAATCAAAATGAGTCCTCCATTTTGCTTATTCTAGCAGAGCATTATAGGAGACTTTTCTGTGATAATTGAAGTATTCTGTGTGTGCTATCCAAGGTGGAAGCCACTAGCCTCACATAGGTGTGAGCCCTTGAGACATAGCTGTGTGATCAGAATGTTAAATTTCTATATTTTTTATTAGCTACATTTAAACTTAGATAGCCATACCTGTCCATGGACAGCCATGTTGGACAGGGCAGGTCCAGTTTACTAGGACAATTGTCAGCTCTCAGAGCTTTTATTCTTTGCCTTTTGTCTTTTCTCAACTATGAAGTCTGACTAATAAAACCCATCAGAAGTGTTGGTGCCACCTAGAATTTAACACGATAATAGCAGTAGATGTGCATTTTTCAAAGCTGAAGCTACATGGATGTTACCACACCATCCTCTGGTCTTAACAGTGAGAGTGAAGACTGGGAAGAGGACTCACGAGGCCCATCCCCTTGATGCCTCCTGAGAGAGTTTTAGTTTTGGAATTGCTAAAGATGTAGGAACAGAAGGCTGCAGCTTGTTGCACAAATTCAGAGTCCAGCTCATCATCACACAGTTCCTCAAGCCGGCCCAATTTCTTCCTATCAGTGGGCCGATCAAAGATGAAGCATTTCTTATTTGGGAAGAACTTTCGGATACAGAGTCGAGGCAGATTAAAACTTTTATCTTCTGGGCTGGTATCTGGAGGAAGAAAAAAGGAATTTGCCTAATGTAGGGTCTTGCAAACATTTCCCATAAAAGGTCAAACAGTAAATATTTTAGATTTTGCAAGACAGATGGTCTCTTTTCTGAGTACTCAAGTCTCCTATTGTAGCCTAAAAGAGTCATAGAGAAACTATAAATAAATGGGTATGACATTATTCCAATAAAATCTTACAAAACCAACTGGCAGGCTAGATTGGACAACATTTGCCTGTGGCAATCCTTTACCAGCCATGAACTGTGCAGGGTTCATGCTTGTATTTCTTTTCTTCAAATAAATGACCATTCTACTCCTACTCTTTGGCTAATTACAGCACCACAAGCCCTAAGCATGGAGATATCAATCTAATCACAGCACAGGGCAAGGTGAAAGAAAAAGTAGTTTATTCTTAGAGCAGGGAGAAAAATAATCTAAAGCCAAATCTATTATTCAGACAGTAAACAAGCATTGCTGCTGTTGCTAAGTCGCTTCAGTAGTATCTGACTCGATGCAACCCCATAGACGGTAGCCCACCAGGCTCCCCCGTCCCTGGGATTCTCCAGGCAAGAACACTGGAGTGGGTTGCCATTTCCTTCTCCAATGCATGAAAGTGAAAAGAGAAAGTCAAGTCACTCAGTCATGTCTGACTCTTAGCGACCCCATGGACTGCAGCCTACCAGGCTTCTCTGCCCATGGGATTTTCCAGACAAACAAGCATTACTTCTTAGTAATCACCTCTTGAGAAAAAATAGAAACTATAAGTAGAAGACAACTGTTGACAAAAAACTAAGAACAATAGTTTTTAGTGTTTTGTCATCTGTTTACCAATTCTAAGTCCCCTTTACCTTTCTTAAGCTTGAGTGAATTCTCCAGGTACTCGTCTGGTGTGATGGACTCTCCATCTGCTTCCAAGTCTAGGGAGAAATCCCTCAGTGTCCATACGAAGTCTGGAAAGAAGCTCACAAAGTCAGCTGAATCCTCAACCTCATCCACCTCAGGTGAGGATCTTGCCCTGATCCTATTTGTCAGCTCTGTCACATAGCTGAGTAGCAAAATAAGGAAAACTGGCATGAATGAAGAGTACTTCCCCATCCTATATTAGTTCCACATACAAAACCTTTGTTTCTCATTTGTTCTTAACCCAAATATCCCAAGTATCAATTTTTCAGTAGGGCATAGGATTTTCCCCTTGCCATTGAATTCTTTTTTATATTTCTCATGTTTGTTTCACCAGGATTCATAGTTAGTCAGCTGTTTTTTAAATTTTGGTCTCCCCTCTGACTTTGCTGTGGTTTGGATCCCAAAAGGATACTGCAGTTGGTCCATGGCCTGCTGGTTGATAGTTCCCATACTATTGTACACAAAAGTGCTGCTCAAGAGTATTGCTAGGGCAAAGATCCAGGAGTCATTCTGGTTGTCACCCTGGAAATCAAAACATATTATACCAGGATTGTGTTTCACTCTCATGGCACTTTCCTGATCAGCAATAATAAAAGGATGCTCATTTAACTAGAGTTTTTTTTTTTTTTTTCTTTCTTTCCAGGCTGCTGACAAAGAAAACCAAATCCAAGCAAAAATGACTTTGAATAGTTTTCTGATGTGTTATGTTTTACCCTGATTCTCATTAAACCCTCTTATGATCATTGGTAGATAATTGCAAAACAAATAGTCATTGCGGGTGGACAGTCAAAGATCTTAAATGTAATTTAAATTTAATTTTTCTCTTTATTTTTACAGAAAAATTGTCTTAATATTAGGGTACTAATACTTGTTTCTATCTCAGTTAGATATTGTTGTTCACCTAATACTTTCTTTCTTATCTTATAAATATTCCAGACAATACTATGAGGCAAATGTAGATCTAATACACCTGTTTTACAGATCAGAAAGCTGAGGTTAAAAAGGTCAAACAATTTACAAAAGTCACTGAGTTACTAACAGACTTTAAAGTTAAAGCCAGCGGGATAGGGCTTTGGAACCTAAATCCCTAACTAAAGTTCTTTGCAGGATAAAATTCATCCCTTTGAGTTTATCTGTACTCCCTTTATGCATCTGTGTTAACTGGCTTAGCTTATACTGCTGCTACTGCTAAGTTGCTTCAGTCGTGTCAGACTCTGTACGACGCTATAGATGGCAGCCCACCAGGCTCCCCTGTCCCTGGGATTCTCCAGGCAAGAGCACTGGAGTGAGTTGCCATTTCCTTTTCCAATGCATGAAAGTGAAAAGTGAAAGTGAAGTTGCTCAGTCATGTCCTATTCTTAGCGACCCCATGGACTGCAGCCTACCAGGCTCCTCCATCCATGGGATTTTCCAGGCAAGAGTACTGGAGTGGGGTGCCATTGCCTTCTCCAGGCTTAGCTTATAGCTTTTTATTAATTAGGATACTGTCTACTGACCACTATGCTCTTCTTCTAGGATTCTCCTTATGAATATTTTCCTAACCCCTGGTTCCTAACTTGGTTTCATAGCATATAAACAGAAATGAAAAAACATGGTTAAATAAAGGTCTTATTTAAAGGAAAATTAAAAGTGTAGAGGACATTCAGACACCAGGGCTTAGTTCAAACTGGAACCTCATTCCTTACCTTCTGCACATCCCCCAGGCCCTCAGTATCAAGCAGAACTAGAGTACGGTCTGGCTTCTTAGGATGAGGCACACACCACATCCAGATGCCCTTCGTGTGAGACTGCACTGTGGAGCCCAGAGAGAAGCCTGCAAGGGGGCATGGGGAAAAGAGAGGGTGGAATTCTAATATCAGGTGGTTCTGGAAGTTGGGATGCAAGTTAACAAAATCAAGTTTAGGAGAACTGAAACCACAACAAGTATTAATCTTCTTACAATCAGAGAAACAAGGAAATTAGAATATCAAATACTTAAAAAGATGCAAAATCTTTTCATGAGGAAAACAATCAACAAACTAGAAATTTAAGGAAAATCTCAACATAATAGAAGTCATATAAAAAAAAAAAAAAACCCACTGCTACTGCTAAGTCGCTTCAGTCGTGTCAGACTCTGTGTGACCCTATAGATGGCAGCCCACCAGGCTTCCTCGTCCCTGGGATTCTCCAGGCAAGAGCACTGGAGAGGGTTGCCATTTCCTTCTCCAATGCATGAAGGTGAAAAGAGAAAGTGAAGTCACTCAGTCATGTCTGACTCTTAGCGATCCCATGGACTGCAGCCTACCAGGCTCCTCCATCCATGGGATTTTCCAGGCAAGAGTACTGGAGTGGGGTGCCATAGCCAACATAATATTCAACAATGAAAGAGAGAAAGCTTTCCTTCTACAAAAATTAACCCAAATGGATCAAACACCTTAAGAGCTATTAATAAAACTATGAAGGTCGTGGAAGAAAATACAGGAGAAAAACTTCACAATATTGCATTTAGAAAAGATTTCTTGGAAATAATACCAAAAATATAAATAGCAATAAAAATATATAAGTTGGACTTTATTCAAATTAAAACACTTATGTATCAAAGGACACTGCTGCTGCTGCCAAGTCGCTTCAGTCATGTCTGACTCTGTGTGATCTCATAGATGGCAGCCCACCAGGCTCCCCCATCCCTGGGATTCTCCAGGCAAGAGCACTGGAGTGGGCTGCCATTTCCTTCTCCAATGCATGAAAGTGAAAAGTGAAAGTGAAGTCGCTCAGTCGTGTCCGACTCTTAGCGACCCCATGGACTGCAGCATACCAGGCTCCTCCACCCATGGGATTTTCCAGGCAAGAGTACTGGAGTGGGGTGCCATTGCCTTCTCCAATCAAGAACACTATTGAGAGTTAAATAGATGACACACAAATTGGGAGGAAATATTTGCTAGTCATAAATCTGATAAAGGATTGCTATGCAGAATATTAAATAAGTCTTACAATTTAAAACAAAGGTCAACCCAATTCAAAAATGAGCAAATGACTTGATAGACATTTCTCCTGAGAAATTATTCAAAAGACCAATGAACACATGAAAAGATCCTCAACATTACTAGTCATTAGGGAAGTACAAAGCAAAACCACAATGTATTAAAACAACCTATAATGGAAAATAACTTGAAAATATATATATGTATATATAGCTGAATCACTTTGCTGTATGCTTAAAACTAACACAATACTGTAAATCAGCTGTACTTCAAAAAAGGCAACAAAACATAGCATACAGCTTACATGAATCCTGAAAATTAATTGATATTTATAATGAAGTTGGAAAATTTGACACTGAATGAATTTGATAATATTAAAAAATTTTTTTACTTTAAAAAATGACAATAAGATACTACTTCATACCCATTAGGGTGGCCATTATTAAAAAAAAAAACTATAACAAATTTTGGCAAAAGTGTGGAGGAATTAGAACCATGGTGTGTTTCTGGTGGGAATGTAAAATGATAGAGTTTCTGTGGAATATAATATGGTGATTTCTTTAAAAAGCTTAGCATAGAATTATCATATGATCCAGCAATTCCACTTCTTGGTGTATACCCAAAAGAAGTGAGAGCAGGGACAGAACAGATATTTGAACACCCATGTTCTTAGTAACATTATTCACAGTAGCCAAATGAGGAAACAGTCCAAATGTCCATAAACTGGATGACTGGATAAGCAAATGGGTATCACATATAATTACTCAGCTTCAAAATGGAAGAGAATTTGATACACGTTACAACATTGTTGGATCTTGAAGACATCACACTCAGTGAAATAAACCTATCACTGAAGGACAAATAATATACGATTCTTTACATGAGATTCCAAGACTGGTCAAATTTATAGATAATATAGAATTGTGGTTGTCAAAGGCTGGGACATTTTTGTTTATTGGGGTATAGAATTCCTGTTGGGGGAAATTTACGGAGATGGCTATTAGTGATGTTTACACAAAGTGTGAATTTACTTAATACCACAGAATTTTTAAAAATGTTTCAATGGTAAATTTTGTGGTAAATTTTATGTATATGTATCCTGCATGAGGGCATGTGCAGTCGTTTCTGCTGTGTCTGACTCTTTGCAACTCCATGGACCGTAACCCACCAGGTTCCCCTGACCATGAGATTTTCCCAGCAAGGATACTGGAATGGGTTGCCATGCCCTCCTCCAGGCGTCTTCCCTACCCAGGGATCAAACCCGGGTCTCCAGTATCTCTGCATTGCAGGCGGATTCTTTACCTGCTGAGCCATTGGGGAAGCCCAAGTGTAACTTAACAACAGTTAAAAATAAGAAAAGAAATAAGAATAACCAATACAGATTTAAACATTGTTTAAATCTTAAAGATCAATAGAAATGCTCTCACTACATGAATATTTTTGTAAATGTCTTGTGGTTTATTATTACATACATTACTTATTTTTTATTATCACATTTGTCTTTCTAGGAAAGGAAAAAATTGTGCTTTTGAAAAAGAAACTAAGACGAAGTGCAAAGAGCTATAATCTGATACAGGTCGTAGTGTCGATAAGAACATAACTGTGGACTGAAAGTTAGCTTTCAGTATCCCTCCCAGGTCTCTCACTTCCTCTCCTCACATCACTGTGCTGTACGCTGGGGGTGTGGATGGACAGAGGAACTTGGCTGGGCTCTGCTGGTGTCACTCACCCTTGTTCTTCCCAGCCAGCTTGTTCATCAGGTAGGACTTCCCTGTGCGGTAGATGCCCACGATAGCCACCACAACAACAGGCTGCTGGATGGCAGACAGGATCTTCAGAGCTTCTGGATTAACCAGCAGTCGCCCATTAGTGTTCTCAATGAGGCACTCTGGGCCTGGCATGTGGGCCTCTGAGGCCATGTCACCGTGTCTGCAAGGCAAGAGATGGGATGAATTAGAATTTCCAGTCTAAACAGATCAAGAGTAGTCATCAGGTTATTTTGCATTCAGAAGGAGGAATGTCAAAATCCCCACAATATAACTGTGTGCCTAGTTAACACAGTTAACATCAGCAAAGAGAAAGATGATCCTAATGCATCTGGTGATTTTTTGGCCAGTCACAAAAAAACCCTGGCCATTTATGTCAACAGTGAGATATGAGATAAAATCTGTTTCCTTTTGAAAATTGGAGAAGTGTTATCAAAGTAGCTCATTAAAAATATTGATATGACAGTGACTTATCAACATACAATCACCCTCATGAACAAAATCTTCCATTTAATTTATCATTGAAATCTTCTGTTTGGATTCACATTTAAAAATTTATGAAAGTGAAAATTGCTCAGTTGAGTCTGACTCTTTATGACCCCATAGACTATAAAATCCATGGAATTCTCTAGGCCAGACTGCTGGAGTGCATAGCATTCCCTTCTCCAGGGAATCTTCCCAACCCTGGGATCAAACTCAGGTCTCCCGCATTGCAGGTAGATTCTTCACCAGCTGAGCTACCAGGTAAACCCAAGAATACTGGAATGGGTAACCTATCCCTTCTCCAGTGGCTCTTCCTGACCCATGAATCAAACTGTGGTCTCCTGCACTGAGGTGGAATTTATACTAGACATTAAATGTAAAACAGAGGATTCAGAGAAATTTGTTGCATTTCCTAACTTTCTGTGAAGAGTGAATACTTATTTTTTTATTCATTAATTCTTACTATGAATAAATAATTTCATGAATAAAGGTTCATCAATTTATATATGTCTCTGAACAATTTTTAATGATTTGAAATGAATTTTCTCAAGGGGCGCCTAAGATGGGGGANAACCCTTCTTTATTTGTGACACATTTTATATACAGGGACATGGAAATCTGTGTTTCATTTATTGGATTTTTGTAATTTTTGAATTTTGTTTTTAAGGCCTAAGGTATGAATTTATCGTTAATTGAAGTATAGTTGATTTACAATGTTTTTCTAGTTTCTAGTGTCCAGCAAAGTGATTCAGTTTTATATCTGTATCTATATGTATTTTTTCTTTTTCATATCCATTTCTTTTATAGGTTATTAAAAGATATTGAATACAGGTCGCTGTGCTACACAGGTGGACCTTTTTGTTTATATACGTTATATATAGTAGTTTGTATCTGTTAGGAGACTAATTTATCTCCTCCCCACCTAATTTATCCTTTGGTAATCATAAATTTCTTTCCTGTGTCTGTGAGTCTATTTCTGTTTTGTAAATAAGTTTATTTGTATCAGTTTTTTTTAAATTCCACATATGAGTTCAACTATGATATTTGTCTTTCTCTGACTCACTTCACTTAGTATAACAATCTCTAGGTCCATCCATTGCTGCAAATGGCATTGATTTCATTGTTGTTTACAGTTGAGTAGTATTCCATTGTGTATATATACTACATCTTTGCTTTTAATTTTAGTTTTATTGGAGTATACTTTACAATGCTACATTAGTTTCAGGTGTATAGCAAAGTGACTCAGTTCTACATATACATATTATGTTTCTTTTTTAGATTCCTTTTATTTTTAATTGATTTTTATTTTTAGTTTGTTTTGCTTTACAATACTGTATTCATTTTGCTATGGAGTATAGTTGCTTTATACTGCTGTGTCAATTTTCGCTGTACAGAAATATGAATCAGGCATGTGTATACATATATGCCCACTTTTTTGGATTTCCTTTCCTCTTAGGTCAAATTGGAGTATACTCTACATTGCTACGTTAGTTTCAGGTGTATAGCAAAGTGACTCAGTTATACATATTATCTTTCTTTTTTAGATTCCTTTTATTTTTAATTGATTTTTATTTTTTAGTTTGTTTTGCTTTACAATACTGTATTCATTTTGCTATGGAGTACAGTTGCTTTATACTGCTGTGTCAATTTTCACTGTACAGAAATATGAATCAGGCATGTGTATACATATATGCCCACTTTTTTGGATTTCCTTTCCTCTTAGGTCACCACAGAGTACCAAGTAGAGTTCTCTGCGCTATAACAGTAGGTTTTTATTAGTCATCTATTTTATACAAAAAAGTGTATACATGTCAATCCCAATCTCCCAATTCACCCCACCCTCCTGGAAGTCTATGTTTTCAAATGAGACTAGTTATCTTTTTACCTGCTTGAAACAAATTTGACAGTTTCATTATAAAACAGTATGCAACATAAAATGCACAATGCCTGAATTATTAACCATCCAGTTTTCTTAAATTTTTGGAATTTTTATATTTTGACAAACTAGGAATGCAGTATTATAACACATTTGACAACAAATTTATTTACCTAGCATAAAAAAACTGATGTCTATAATAGAAGTATCCAGTTTTTGACACTGATTATGTCACTTATTTATACAATTAAATTAACATTCCATGAAGTAGGATTACAGTAGGTATTTCATTAGTTTAGAGATTATTGATTAAGCAACTGCTATATACAAGGTACAGCATTGTAAGAAATAAATAAGTGAAAAAGTATGTTTTTTTGGTCTTTACTGAGTAAAGTGAAAGTGAACATTTTAAGTTGTGGCTTCCTAAACACAGAAAAGGCTATAAACACTTTAAAACAACTTTATAGCAGTGAAATTTTATTTCTTTATTTTCAGTATATATTTGATTATCTTTAATTTTTAGATCCTTCCTATGTATTAAAATTATATGGAAACTGATATCTTCTATAAATGTCTTCTGACTTTCCTTTCCTTGCCCCTTAGACAGGAAATATTTTCATCTCTAAATTTCTGTAGCATGTAGTCATGTCACTTATTTCACTTTATATTTTATTTTTCTGTATACTTATTTAATTTCCCTAGTAGTTTTTGAATATCTTAAAGCCAGAATCCATTATCAGTCCTTGTCATCATGATTTATTGATAGTGTCTTCCAACACAGAAAATAAAACAAGTCCAATTAACATGTACATTTTCCTTTATATGTAGAGGATTATGATTACTCTTTAAGTTAAATAGTAAAAGTTAGCTTATTCAAATTTTTATCACCAGAAAAATTGTGGAAGTTAGCAATTCTGATATCACTCAATACCAACTCTCAGTCCAGTAATATGTATGCTTATAAAAATAAGAAAAATGTTATTATTAATACAGAACTATAATTTATTGTTTCTGTAGTTCTTCAGTAAGACAATTAGGATAATATCCCAGGGAAATTTTAAAAATAATTACAGTATGTATATTTGCAAGACTCCTTTTATTCACTGAATGATTTTTAAGAGATAGGAAAAGGAGACTTGCTTAGGAAAGGAAAGCCATTTGAGACAACCCAAATTGAATCTTGGTAACAAGACAACACCATATCTTATTTTGATGAAGTAGCTTTTAAAAACATTTTTTTCTAGTTAACTAATGCCTAAATAAAAATGCTACTTTTATTGTGCTTTCGAAAGACACTGAAAATTAATACTTATATCAGTTCAGTTCAGTCGCGCAGTCGTGTCCGACTCTTTGCGACCCCATGAATCGCAGCACGCCAGGCCTCCCTGTCCATCACCAACTCCCGGAGTTCACTCAGACTCACGTCCATTGACTCTGTGATGCCATCCAGCCATCTCATCCTAGATCGCTGAAGAAGGCTTTCTTATCTCTTCTTGCTATTCTTTGGAACTCTGCATTCAGATGCTTATATCTTTCCTTTTCTCCTTTGCTTTTTGCTTCTCTTCTTTTCATAGCTATTTGTAAGGCCTCCCTTTGTAAGATCTGTGGATAGACTACAAATCAAATAAATTCTAGATATCTTTAGGAATTTGGAGTATGATCAACATATTCACAATTGTGAAGTAATTTAATGTAAATAACACTTGTTTATATTCTCAAAACTTGACACTTACAAAAAGCTTACACTTAAACCCTCGCTAAAATGTATTTTATTAAATTGTCAATCTCATTCTTACAGTGTCGTTATTTCATCTAAAACGTCCTCCTTCTAGCCACAAAATAAAATTTAAAACCAGAGGGTGTACTTTGTATTGGCATATTCAAGTTGCCTAATATTTGTCAGACACGACTGAGTGATTGAAATGAACTAGACTGAATATTTGTCAGGTTTAAGAAATATTACACAAACATCTTGATTCTGCTTTAAACAGTTTGTCGTTGCAAAAACCATTTTTTCCCCCTCTGATTATTAGAAGGTATTTTCCATTAGTGTAGTGAACAAGGTTTTCAAAATACTCATTAGGAGGAGGAAAAATTTACATGTTGCTTTTAATAGACCTATTCTTCAAAATGCCAGAGAAAGTTGTGCTATCTGATGAACATTTTATTAAAAAGTGGAGTGAAACAGTAATATCCTGGATTCACAATTTCTTAGTTTTCCCACAAAGATCCCAGGGGAAAGTACTTAACTATATAAGCCTTATTTCTATGAGCCCTTTACTTGGTTTTATACTTACTGAGTCATATGTGTTTTGCTCGAGAGTGCTTTAACTTTTGAGTATCACAACATTGTATCAGTTTAGGCTGAATTTAGAATTTTGGAATATTCTGCACATGGTTATGGGAAAGGTTCAAGGGCTGAATACTGAAATAAAGAACCAACTACATGCCTGTGTCTCTTTTGTCTCTGCATGGGCAGGCGGGTTCTTTACACCTGGCACAACCTGGGAAGCCCTTGTAAGGCTGATACTTAAGAAATAGTTTTTATAAATTAAATGTAGTTCAAAAAGACTAAAATATTAATTTGGTAATTAAAGGTACATTTCAATTCAATAAAACTAAAATTTGTTGCCTAGAACACTCTGCATTGACATAATATCCTCTCAAATTAGCTTATGTAGTTAACACATTATTGATACTAGTGAGAAAGTAGGAACTAGTTTTTGTTTTCTTTTTTTGCCTTTAATATTTCTTCTTGATCCCTTGATATAGTTCCCCTTATTTACCTTCAGAGATGAATTAAAGAATTGGTAATGCCTGATTTGGAAAGGAGTTCAGAACCAGAAATATCAGCTTTATGATAAATTTCATGTTGGCCTTTACCAGGGAATTCTTTCCTTGTTATTTTAATTTATTGAAAAGCAAATATGGTTGACCCTTGAACAACATGGTTTTGAGCTGCATCGGTCCACTTTATATGGATATTTTTTTCAATAAAAAATGTAGCAGAATACTATGCTATCTAAAGTTGGTTGAATTCTCTGATGTGGAGGGTCAACTGTAAAGTTTTGAGTATGTAGAGGGTTCAGTTCAGTTCAGTTGCTCAGTCATGTCCGACTCTTTGTGACTCTTCGTAGCACGCCAGGCCTCCCTGTCCATCACCAACTGCTGGAGTTCACTCAGACTCATGCCCATTGAGTCAGTGATGCCATCCAGCCATCTCATCCTCTGTCATCCCCTTCTCCTCCTACCCCCAATCCCTCCCAGCATCAAAGTCTTTTTCAATGAGTCAACTCTTCGCAAGAGGGTGGGAGTACCTAATCCTTTGTTAGAGTCAGTTGTATATATATTCCTGTTTAGAATATCATCTGTAAACACATAGCTGCCAAATTCTCTTATCTCCCAGAACCCAGTCCATGTGGCAAGTGAATAACATTGAGAACAATGGAAAATAGATCAGAAAGAAGAAAATTTTGCATCAAAAAACTCTATTCTGATTTATTCTAATTCTACTGATAATTCTGAATTTTATACATTATTCTGTATAATGAAATATAACTATTGATTTGGATTACTTAGACAATGTTCAACTTACCTCTTTTCTCAAGTTTTGCTTCATACATTAATTATTTTAGATATAATTAACTTTATTGATATATAATTGACATATAACATTACACTAGTTTCATGTGTAAAAACAGAGTGATTCAACATTTGAATATATTGTAAACTAATAACCACAGTAAGTCTAGCTAACATCTAGTCAAGGCTATGGTTTTTCCAGTAGTCATGTATGGATGTGAGAGCTGGACTGTAAAGAAGGCTGAGCACTGAAGAATTGATGCTTTTGAACTGTGGTGTTGGGGAAGACTCTTGAGAGTCCCTTGGACTGCAAGGAGATCCAACCAGTCCATTCTGAGGGAGATCAACCCTGGGATTTCTTTGGAAGGAATGATGCTAAAGCTGAAACTCCAGTACTTTGGCCACCTCATGCGAAGAGTTGACTCATTGGAAAAGACTTTGATGCTGGGAGGGGTTGGGGGCAGGAGGAGAAGGGGACGACTGAGGGTGAGATGGCTAGATGGCATCACTGACTCGATGGACGCGAGTCTGAGTGAACTCCGGGAGATGGTGATGGACAGGGAGGCCTGGCGTGCTGCGGTTCATGGGGTCGCAAAGAATCGGACACAACTGAGCGACTGAACTGAACTGAACTCAACATCCATCATCACAGTTAAAAGTTTTTTTCTTGTGATGAGTACTTTTAAGATTTACTCTCTTGGCAACTTTCAAATATACAATACAGTATTATTAACTATAGTCACCATGCTGGTCACTAAATCCGATGACTCTTTTGTAGCTGGAAGTTTGTATCTTCTGACCACCTTCACCCATTTCACACACTTCCTATTCACTTCAGGAACCACCAATCTGTTCTCCATACTTAATTTTCTTTTTCTAAAACCTCAGTTCAGTTCAGTTGCTCAGTCATGCCCGACTCTTTGCAATCCCATGAATTGCAGTACGCCAGGCCTCCCTGTCCATCATCAACTAAGTGAGCTCATAGGATGATTGTCTTTATCTGACTTATATCAGTTAGCATAATGCCTCAAGGTATATCCAGTTTATTATTAATGGTAAGAATTTATCTTTTTTTATGATTTGAATAGCATTCCATTGTATATCCAGATGGTCTCTGAATAATGTTGCAATTCACTGTTTTTAAAGTTTATGATGGTGCAAAAGCAATACAAGTTTAGTAGAAACTATATTAATTCAAATTTGAATTTTGATCTTTTCCTAGCTAGTAATATGTATTATGATACTCTTGATACTGGGAAGCAGCAATAAGCTGCAGTTCTCAGTCAGCCTTGTGATGGACCACAAGGGTAAATAACTGATACATGTACAACCATTCACTACCCACACAACCATTTTATTTTTCACTTTCAGTACAATATTCAATATGTTACATGAGATATTCAATCTTTTATTACAAAATATACTTGCGTTAGATAATTTTCCCCAACTGAAGGCTAACGTAAATGTTCTGAACATGTTTATGGGAGAAGACTCTTGAGAGTCCCTTGGACTGCAAGGAGATTCAAGCAGTCCATTCTGAAGGAGATCAGACCTGGGTGTTCATTGAAGGACTGATGCTAAAGCTAAGGTGGTGCTTTGGCCACCTCATGTGAAGAGTTGACTCATTGGAAAAGACTCTGATGCTGGGAGGGATTGAGGGCAGGAGGAGAAGGGGACGACCGAGGATGAGATGGCTGGATGGCATCACCGACTCGATGGACATGAGTTTGAGTGAACTCCGGGAGTTGGTGATGGACAGGGAGGCCTGGCGTGCTGCGATTCATGGGGTCACAAAGAGTCGGACACGACTGAGAAGGAGATCAGACCTGGGTGTTCATTGAAGGACTGATGCTAAAGCTGAGGTGGTGCTTTGGCCACCTCATGTGAAGAGTTGACTCATTGGAAAAGACCCTGATGCTGGGAGGGATTGAGGGCAGGAGGAGATGGGGACAACCGAGGATGAGATGGCTGGATGGCATCACCGACTCGATGGACATGAGTTTGAGTGAACTCCGGGAGTTGGTGATGGACAGGGAGGCCTGGCGTGCTGCGATTCATGGGGTCGCAAAGAGTCGGACACGACTGAGCAACTGAAATGAACTGAAGTTAAACTATGATGTTCAGTAAAGTAAGGGTATTAAATGAATTTTGACTTAAAACATTTCGATATACAATGGATTTATTACAATGAAACTCCATTGTAAGCTGTGGAATATCTGTATGACCATGTTTTCTTCAGCTGTTCTTTCATCAATCGAGTCAGGTTGCTTCCACATCTTGGCTATTGTAAACAGTGCTACAGTGACCATGGTGATGCGTGTATCTTTCCCAGTTAGTGTTTTTGTTTCCTTTGGGTAAATACTCAGGAGTGGAATTGCTGAATCATATTATAGTTCTATTTTTAATTTTTTGAGAAACTATATAGTTTTTCATAGTAGCTGCAACCAATTTACCTTCTCAGCAGCAGTGCACAAGTGTTACCTTTTTTTTCACATTCTTGCCAACCATTTGCCAAGTTTTAAATTATTTTGTTTATATTTTTTCCTTTTGAGTTATGTGAGTTCCTTATATATTTTGGATATTAACACCTTATCAGATGTGTGTTTTGTGAATATGTTTTTCTCATCTCATAGGCTGTCTTTTCATTCTGTTGATTGTTTCTTTTGTTATACAGATATTTGATGTGGTTCCCTGAGTATATTTTTGCTTATGTTGCCTGTGCTTTTAGTCTCATGTCAAAAAAATAATTTCCAAGACCTTGGTCATGTAGCTTATTATCAAGAAATGCAACACTGATTTATAATAATTTTTTTTTGTGAACTAGGAGCAGAAGAAAACTTTCTCAGTCTGATAGGAGCTCTATGAAAATTCCATAATAACTATCATACTTAAAGGTAGATGAAGAATGCTTATACACTGACATGGGTAATGCCACTGTGATTCATGATTTTACTAGAATCCTAGCTAGTATAATAAGGCAAGAATATTGTATAAAAGACATACAAATGAGAAAAATGGAGTAAAATTGTCTTAAATCACAAAAATTGCTATAGCTAAGAAGTAATTATAAAAAGATTGAAATATACAAGGTCAATGTAAAGTGGTAGTTCTTTATTCTAGAAATCAGCAATTAGAAATTAAATTTTAAAAAAAGCATTTACAGTAACTTCCAAAAAGTATAAGAGACCTAAAGCCAAACTTGTATAATGAAAGCTAAAGAATGCTGCTGAGAGAAATTTTATAGACCTAAATAAATTGAGTGATATACCATGTTTATAATGCAGTATGGTTAAAATACCTATTCCTCCTAAATTGGTGTAAAGATTCAGCACAATTCCAGTCAAAACCACAACTGTCTTTGCTGAAATTGTCAAGTTGATTCTAAATTCAAATGAAAATAGAAAGGAGTTTGAATAGCTAAGAAAATTTGAAGAACAAAGTTGGAAGATTTATATATCAATATGTGACTGCTTGGGCTTGCTGGGTGGCTCAGGGGTCAAGAATCCACCAGCCGATGCAGGAGACTTGAGTTCAATCCCTGGGTTTGGAAGATCTCCAGGAGGAGGAAAATGGCAACCCACTCGACTATTCTTGCCTGAGAAATTCCATGGACAGAGGAGCCTGGCAGGCTACAGTCCAAAGAGTTGCAAAGAGGCAAACATTGCTGAGTGATTAAGCACACACACGTGACTGGTTAAATTATGGTGTGATCATATAATGTAATACTAGTTAGCAATTGAAAGGAGTTAAGTACTCAACATATTTTTAAAAATGGATGAGTCACAAAAACAATAGTAATTAAAGAAGTCTGACACAAATGATTACTCTATCATTCCATTTATCTAAAACTTAGAAAGCAGATATCTAATCTATAGTGGCAAAACCAAGTTATTAGTTTCTTGGGGTGAATATTGGCTAGGAAGCACAATGATAAAAGTCTAAATCGATGGGAGTGTAGTTTATATTGATTGTGGTGGTGTTTACGCAGGCATAAAAATTTGTTCAAACTCACCTAAGTTTCAACTTAACATGGTGCATTTTATTCTATGTAAATTATGATCAAAGTTGATTTTTAAAAATAATATATTTCAACAACATGTAAAAATGCTTAATATTAATATATGTTGAGCACCTGTCATATAAGCTATTGCTCTTCTATCAGTTTTACATGTATTAACTCATTTATAATTCTCAAAACATTCCAATAATATATATTATTATTGTTTTATATGTAGTATAAGTGCAGAATAGTTGTCACATCACAGTTTATTTTTATCTGCCAAATTAAAAGTTGGAACCTTCAATGTCATAAAAAACACTTCATTTCACAAGGATAGTAGAAATGTCAGTGAAAAAGAAAGCAGTTCTTTCACTAATTTCTTCTAATTTTGAGCTAATCACTAACATTTTCCAATCTTTAATCATTAAGGTCCCATGCACTTATAAAATTCTCCCATTTCATGGCTCTAACTCTTGGAATATTTATAAGTATTTAATAATACAGTGATATAAGTGAATTCTTGTAGCAAGTACAAGTGTTATGGTGTCCAGGGGGGGGAAACACTACTCATAAAAGATATTCAAAATAGATAAAATAACTAGGCATTACTCAGTCTTCGCTATCTGTTAATGTCTGTGAAGATGCTTTGCTTTAGGACAAAAATTTAAAAACAGAGAAGATTTAAAACAAGCTTATTCAACACCTTTTTTTTTTAAGTTACTTTGGTTCTAGGTACTATAAATCAATATAAGCAAGTTTATTCAAGAAAGGATATTGAATGGAATAGTCCAGGATTATGCCACATAATCTAAGGAAATACAATTATTAGAATTTCTGAAAGGTGAAATCTAGACCAGGTATTCAATCTCAACTCAGGATCCCCTAGGGCTCAGCTATTAATCTCAAAATCTAGTCTGTAAATCACTCATTTCAGTTACTGAGTGCTGATTTGATTGACCCATCTTGAATTATATGTCCCTCTATATTATTTCTGACTAGAAGGCCATGTTTCCTTTATAAAAGAGGAAAAGCCCTGCTATTAACAGGATACCTCCATAGTTAGAGTCAACAGTTCTCAGAGAAAACTGCTGCATTATACACCCTGTATAATCTCTGTTAGCATTACACATGGGGAACCATCAACATTCTTTTCCTTTTCACCCCCATGTAATAAAACAGATTACAAACAAAGCAAAATACTTTACCCACTCCATTGAAACTCCTCTTAGCAAGAGATGGAGCATTGTTGAATCTGTGCTGGCCTTGTGACTTGTTTTGGCCAAAGACATTGGAAGTGATACTGTGTCAGTTCTGAGGCCTCAAGAAGGTTGGCACTTCTGTTCTTCTTCTGAACTCTCTGTCCATGCCATGTGAAAAAGCCCAAGCTATCCTACTGTATGCTAAAGACACATTATCTTGACAACCCTGTTGCTCAGCCTATAGCCAATAATTGCAGTGAGATTGAGGCTTTCCTAGAGTACCAGTTCCCAGCCAACATACTAGCTGTCTCCAGATACAAAACAAGGCCAGCCAAGATCAGCTGCCTTTCCCAGTTCAGCAGAACCCTCACACTGGCCCATAGATTTACAAGCAATAATTAACGCTCATTGTTTTAAATCAGTGAGTTTTGGGGAGTGTCTTTTGAGACAATAGCTAAAGGGCATAACCTATTCAACAAATATTTCCCCCCAATTTTTATACATTTAGTTCCTGAAGTCTAGCAATAATGATTTTTCCATTTGGTGCTAGAATGACTCCTTAATTATAACAATGCAAAGTGTCTACATTTCCTCGGGATTATTTTATAGTATTCTGCTTGAAGATAAACAGTGAAAATGTTTATAGTATTTTGTAGAATTTTATGACTATTGCAAATCTTTTCACAAACCTTTCACTTTGAAATTGATTATGAGGTTCACTTTATCACATAGTAAGTATCAAACATCATCAAGTAAGCTTATCATATTTGAACATTTTAAGTTGTTTGAGCCTTTGTCTTTATTAGTTAATATATGTTTGTTAGATTATATAAACTAGATTATTTTCTCTAATTATACTTTTGATTCTTTTTATATTGCTCATACCATAATGTTAGATGAAAGGAGTAGAATTTAGAACACAATTGTGTAGTTGTTCCGATAGCTATTAATAGATAGGCAGATTCGAGAAACAGAAAGACAGAAAAGAGAGAAAATAGATAGCTATATGTACACTGCTTAGCACAATGCTTGATATTTAGTTTTCCCTCAATAAATATTAATTGGATATTGTTTTATAGAAGTTTGTTATTAATAATTATTGTATGCACTATGGGGAAGCATTAACCTTAAAAAGTGAAATAGTTACTGGGCAATTATGCTGTTCAACATAATATTTTAAAAGTGTCATGTGGTGTCCCTTACTACGATTGATTTTGTTTTCCTGAGCAATCAGCATTGTTCATAAAAGAGGACTCAACCTCAGATACTTTCACCAGCTGCAAAAAGTATATTTTAGTTAAAATATATTTGCTCCAGGATACTTTTCAGTTTAGGATTTGGAAAGGTGGTGGCAAAATTATAGTTGTCAGAATGGTGATTTTCAATAAGTACTGTAATTAGTATGCTTTACTCCCAGAAATTGTGCTTTTTAGCAATGGGCCATGACTCACTTGTATTTGCATATAACCAGTGCATGTTAGAATGTCCACTTATCCTCAGAATCAAAAGAAAGAAAATTTGGTATAAATAGCTCTAGTAATTAAAAGACCTTATCAAACTGTATCTCTTATATGAAATGTTAGTTCTGGGCTCGGCAAAGAACACAGACCTCTGTGATTGTGTACGTGATGTGCTGTTTCAAATCTAGCCTGTGCCAGACTGTGAAACTGCTGGAGAGCTTCTTTCCCCCGAGAAAAACAGCCCATGAATTCTCTTGATGCATTTGGTAAATGTGTGTCAGTGCTCTTGAGGCCCCTATTCAAATCCATACTTGCCTTCAAAAGAGCACCCCACTTCATCACACACAGTAGACATCCAGAGAAAACCCTGCTTCGCCGTTCTACCGACTGCTCAGGCCCTCCCCCACATCACTTGTGCCTCAGTGCTTTGCGCGTCCTCTCAGCAACTTGGATCAGAGGCTTATTACTGTGCCTGAGCTTTCATAACTGCCTCTGGTTTCCTCTGATTTAGAGGGCTTTCTGTGTTCCCGTGCCTTTTTGGGTCATGTCTCTCTTGACTGGTTTTGGATCAGCACCTTCTTTCAATGTTGACACATTGAAAGATTTGTTGCACCCAGAAAGTGTTTCAATCTCTAGTCCAGGAATCAAACTGCTCTCTGAGAGTCTGGCCTCCAGTCTTCTCATGACAAGACACAGAATCACTTCCAAATGATTAGTGGGGATTTCTATTTTCAGGAATTTATTGTCAGCTTTTCCAAACAAGTGACTCATGCATTTATCAGTCTCACAAATGTACTTATTTTTCTAATATTTGATAAAAAGTCAAGGGAATGTTTTTATTCTCTTCATATGTGTGATTGAAATTTTCAGGTCATTGATGATTATTCTCTATGCTTAAATACCCAAATTATTGACTTAATTTTCAAATCCCCTAAAGCTCGAACTCCCATTATTTATCTTATTTATCTTTTATCTCTCTGATTAAAAAAATCAGGTTTTAATCAGTTAAAACTTGATTGGATGAGATGCTGTAAGCACAGTTAGCTGTGATTTAATATGATTTCAGAATTTCTAGCATATGTGAAACACTAATATTCAACTCAGATATATAAGGCATTTCAATAGATATGCCTTATTAAAAAGGAAAATATTTTTCCTTATCAATTTATTGTATACAAATTATCTAAGAGGTAATGACATTTAGTACAACTAGACAAGGTAATTCCTATCAGTGTCTTTCAAAATGGAGAAAATCAGTGTCTTGTTGCATCCTTCTGAAGCTGCTGCTGCTGCTGCTGAGTCACTTCAGTCGTGTCCGACTCTGTGAGACCCCATAGATGGCAGCCCACCAGGTTCCGCCATCCCTGAGATTCTCCAGGCAAGAACACTGGAGTGGGTTGCCATTGCCTTCTCCACTTCTGAAGCTGGTTCTTAGTAATTTTTATTGATATTTTAAATATAATGACTCAGTGAATCTGGGCATGAAAAGTATGTGCTACTGCATTAATTTTCAGCTTAATCCAGAATATCACATTTGATAATAGTATATAGTATTGCCAATTAGTGTAATATTTAAAGTAGCTCACTGGATAAATGGGTCCACATAGACATTTATCTTGAGAACCTCTGCTTTTTCTAAGAAAAGTTGCTTCTGACTAGTGCAGAAGAATGTTTCAAGAATTTGTTTCACCTTCTCTATTTTTTATGCTGTGATTCTAGGTTCTCTGTGTTATACATCCCTGCTTTCAAACTAATCTGTTGTTTTTCAGTCACTAAGTTGTGTCTAACTCTGTGACCCCATTAACTGCAGCATGCCAGGCTTCCTTGACCTTCACTGTCTCCTGGAGTTTGCTCAGACCCATGTGCATTGAGTTGATTGTGCCATCCAACCATCTAATCCTCTGTCGTCCCCTTCTTCTCCTGCTCTCAATCTTTCCCAGCGTCAGGGTCTTTTCCAATGAGTCAATTCTTTGCATCAGGTGGCCACAATATGGAACTTCCAACTAATAATGGGGTTTTGATCCTCAGTTGCTTCTTGCCCAGAATTTCTATCATGGCAAAGCTGATTTTTCTATCCATTTAGTATCTAACTGATAGATGTGCTGAATATCATTTACCTTCTTGAATATGGCTCAACAAGTATGTCACTGGCTTTAAGTTAAGGGCCCTTTAATATGAGATTATGATGCTTGAAGAAAGAAATTGGTTTTTCAATTCAGTTCAGTTCAGTTCAGTTCAGTCGCTCAGTCAAGCGTCTTTTAATTTCATGGCTGCAGTCACCATCTGCAGTGATTTTGGAGCCCCCCAAAATAAAGTCTGACACTGTTTCTACTGTTTCCCCATCTATTTCCCATGAAGTGATGGGGCCAGATGCCATGATCTTCGTTTTCTGAATGTTGAGCTTTAAGCCAACTTTTCCACTCTCCTCTTTCACTTTCAACAAGAGGCTTTTTAGCTCCTCTTCACTTTCTGCCATAAGGTGGTGTCATCTGCATATCTGAGGTTATTGATATTTCTCCCAGCAGTCTTGATTCCAGCTTGTGTTTCTTCCAGTCCAGCCTTTCTCATGATGTACTCTGCATAGAAGTTAAATAAGCAGGGTGACAATATACAGCCTTGATGTACTCCTTTTCCTATTTGGACCAGTCTGTTGTTCCATGTCCAGTTCAGGCTGCTATTTAGCTCTTTAATCTCTTCTGGGCTCCCAAGTTTTTCTGTTTTTCATTCTTCTTCTTTTTTTTTTTTCATTATATTCAATCTATAATGATTCCTTTTCCTAATTAGCAAGGAAATAGCAAAAAGTCAAATTCCTGAAACCTATAAGAAAAAACAGCAAAATTTTAATTCCCTAGGAGAATTCCCTTTAACAGATTTTTTTTTTTTCTATTCGCAATTTATATGTATTCAATGACATTGACATCAAGACTGCTAACGGGATCCAGGTATATGGCAAGCTATTTTTTCTTCTTTCAAAGCCCTTTAAGATGTTTGCTGTGATTAATTTTTTACTGACTGGAAACTTAGAAAATTCTATATGAATTTCACAAATTTCTCTCTGGAATCCTATTCTGTTGATTCTTTCCTCAAATAGATCTATCCCATGTATGTGTTGATCAATACTTAGCTGAAGACTTTAGGTTAACCCTCTGAAGCTCTCCAATGCTCTCTTTGAAGTCCTCTCCTCCAACATAATGTGATTTTTGGTTTGTTTTGCCTCTCCAGGCTTCCATATTTATCCCTACTTCACAGGGAGATCTAGCAGTCTCTGTGGACCTTGGCCTAGGTTCACTGTCTCTGTATTGTGGTCTACAAATAATCTATAGGTAGTAAAATGGGCAACTATGGTGTTTCATGATTTGTTTCATGTCTCCTGGGATCTCTGACAGATGTGCTTGCTCCCTGAATTTTGAAAGCCATTGTTTCAATTATTCTAACTTTGGCCCTCATCACTCCACATATGGAGTAGAAGTAGAAGTCCTCATGTTTATACTTGGATTTTATGATTGAGTCTTGATGGAAAACCAACAAGAATCCTAATCCATTACAGGTATTTCCAGCACCATTGAATCTTCAAGATCATTTGGCCCAAGATACAGGGGAGCTTGGAGCTTGCCTGATAGCTTGATTGGTAAAGAATCTGCCTGGAATGCAGGAGACCCCAATCGATTCCTGGGTTGGGAAGATCAGCTGGATAAGGGATAGGCTACCCACTCCAACATTCTTGGGCTTCCTTTGTGGCTCAGCTGAGTAAGAATCTGTCTGCAATGTGGGAGACTTGGGTTCGAAAGATCCCCTGGAGAAGGGAAAGGCTACTCACTCTAGTATTCTGGTCTGGAGAAGTCCATGGGGTTGCAAAGAGTCTCACACAATTGAGCGAATTTCACTTTCACTTTCATACGGTAGTTTGCACCACAGCCTAGACTTATTGTAAAACTTTTATTATTCTCTGTTCCATTCAAAATGGCAATTTTGTGGGCCATCCTATGTGAGTACTCAGTGGCTCTGTGGTGTCTGACACTTTGTGGCCCCATGGACCATAGCCCACCAGGCTCCTCTGTCCTTGGGAATTGCCAGGCAAGAATACTGGAGTGGGGTGCCATTTCCTTCTCCAGGGAATCTTCCCCACCCAGGGACTGAACCTGCATCTCTTATGTCTCCTGCATTGGCAGGCAGATTCTTTACCACTGCATCCCCTGGGAAGCCTGGGTCATCCTATAAATGAGACCGAAATACACTCCCATATGTAGTATTCTTACTTCAGAAACTCATTCAAGCCCATCAGTGCTTTGCCACTTTCGTAGTAGTGGGAGGCATGCATTCAGCGATTTTCTCTTTCTTCATTAGGGCTATTCTGGCATTCTGCAGTCAAGTAGGTCTATAAATACATTGTTGCTATGTCAATATGTCAGGCCCTAGAGTCTTCAGAGTGTTTAATCTCAGACTCTCTACGATGGGAACACTAGCATATAAATTACTTGACATTTGCATTTGCTGCATAAAATTAGCATTATATCATCAATATAATATTATAACCTGATGTTAGAAGGAACATCCAGTCAATGAAGGTCCCTATAGATTTATATGATAGAAAACTTGAAAGTTAATAAAGCTTCATGAACCAAAAAGTTTTTTACTATTGTCTTTGATTGAAAAAACAAACGGATTTTGATCCTTTCCATTGGTGGTATAGAAAAAAGCATTTGCTCAATAAATAGCTGTATATCAAAAAGTATCTAGTTCCCTTTTTATACGTATTTTAAGACATTTATTTATTTAGCTGCATTTGATCTTAGTTGCAAAAAGTGAGGTCTTCATTGCATTATGAAAGATCTTTTGTTGTGGTGCACAGACTTACACGGATTTAGTTGCTCCTTGGCATGTAAGAGCTTAGTTCCTGACCAGGGACTGAACCCACATCCCTGCATTGCAAGGTGAATTCTTAACCACTGGACCACCAGGGAGATCCTTTCCTTCTTTAGTACACAGTTACCATAATTGACTGCCCATCATGATAACCACAGCCATCTTGCCTTGGATAGTCTAGTATTACTACATGCTTTCAGATGTTCCAGAATTTCACCATACCCACTAATATCAGCAAGTCCAATTTCAAGGCAGCAACCATATTTTTGTATTTGTTTGTCCTTTGGATCTTGGCCATAACTTGATTTTTCTAAACAAGTTTTTATCTTTGAGTAATTTTTTATTTAAATAAATCTTGCAAAGAGATTTTCTTGATAGCCTTCATTCAGTTTCTGGCATTGGTAGGTTAGTGTGGTATATTTTTCAAAATTAAAAATCTGGTTTTGGTACGTTGATGTTGCTGCTGCTGCTGCTAAGTCGCTTCAGTCGTGTCCGACTCTGTGCGACCCCAGAGACGGCAGCCCATCAGGCTCCCCCATCCCTGGGATTCTCCAGGCAAGAACACTGGAGTGGGTTGCCATTTCCTTCTCCAATGCATGAAAGTGAAAAGTGAAAGGGAAGTCACTCAGTCGTGTCCGACTCTTCGCGACCCCATGGACTGCAGCCCATCAGGCTTCTCCATCCATGGGATTTGCCAGGCAAGAGTATTGGAGTGGGGTGCTATCGCCTTCTGCATGTTAATGTTAGATTTCAGGATTTATTTGGATTTCCTTAGTCTTTCCATTGATGTCCTCTTCACTGTAGTTGTCGTCTATTTTATGTATCTATTGTTCTGTGACAGCTTTCAGTCTTTCCTTGTTTTTCATGACCTTGCTAGTTTTGAGGAGTACTGCATAGGGGTAGTACTTATACAGTACTACCTTAGAAGTGTCCCCCAGTCTGAGGTTATCTGATGTTTGACCAATTATTAGACTGGGAGGTGAGACTGTTTTCTTATCACATCACATCAGAGGAATTGGTATCCACAAGAAATAGTGGTGATATCAGCCTTCATCACCTGCTTAAGGTACTGTTAGCTAGTTTTCTCTACTCTAGCTAGTTTTATCTTCTCTTTCTTTTAACTAGTTTTTGGAAGCAAGTTGCTAAGTCCAGCTCACTCATAGTGCAGGGAGAGTTAAACTACTTCCTAGATAGAGGAGTATCTTTATGTATTATTTGTAATTCTGTAAGAATGATTTTTCTGTTCTCCCTCATTTATTTAGCTATCTAATCATCAGTATATTTACCTTATACTTTCAGTTAAAGTCTAATGCCACACATAACTTTATTTTAAAACAATGTCACATGTATAATAATATATACATGTTGAATCCATGGGATTTTCCAGCTGGTGCAGTGGTAAATTATTGCTTGCCAATGCAGGAGATGAACACTATGCAGGTACAATCCCTGGGTCAGGAAGATCCCCTGGAGGAGGAAATGGCAACCCACTTCAATATACCTGCTTGGAAAATTCCATGGACAGAGGAACCTGGTGAGCCGCAGTCCATGGAGTCGCTGAGAGTGGGCCATGATTGAGCACCCATGTGTCCATACTGCTTACCTCTGACATGTCCATGGTCTAGTCTCACTGGGTTCTTTGAAATTAGACCTCTCTTCAATTCCATGTTACCTGTGCACATCAGAGTCTTTGATATGGCTGGAAGTGTAGTTCTTTGTCTGAGTTTCTGTCTCTATAGACTTGCCATACAGGCATTGCCTTGGAATTTTTAAAAACATAAGTTGAAATTGTATTTCTTGGTGAAACTTGGAGAACATCATCCCTTTTCAGGAGTTAGGAAGTCTTTCTCCTTATGCTTCTGCTTCTCGAAGAAAAGCTGTCAATCAGTATTAATTAGCTTTCCCCACAAAAGCATTTTAGTGTCCATTGTTGCCTAATGATGTCATACTGTTAATTGTATGGGCTTCAGTTTTTACTTTCTGGACTCCACTTTGCAGTTACTACTGGATCACTGTGTGCTAAGTCGCTTCAGTCATATCTGACCCTTTGTGACCCTATGGACTGCTAGCTCGCCAGACTCCTCTGTCCATGGGATTCTCCAGGTAAGAATAGTGGAGTGGATTATCATGCCTTTCTCCAGGGCATCTTCCCAACCAGGAACTGAACCCGCATCTCTTACCTCTACTATACTGTATCACCAGGAAGAACCTATTTTGTTTAACTGTTTCTGAATGTTCCAAAAACAGGAATGAGGGCCCTGAACTCTTGAATAAAAAAGTAAAGATAGTTTGATAAATCTCTAAGCAGCCAGAGATAGAGGCAGGTGCCTGCACGAGGGCATTATTTCATTTTGCTCATTTCTGATGTATATTTGGAAATAATTACCCATATAATTTATGAAAGTGAAAAGAAATACCATGGTTTAATGGTGGGATAGCTCTCAATTAGAGAATACACTCACTTAGATACACAGAAAAGTTCAAAACTTCCAACTTTTAGATTCCTCTGTACAGGCTTTAATCTCCTTGGTTTATGATTTTCTATCTCTGTAAACAAAAATTTCTCTGACTCTGGCTGCATTTTGCTGAATTTGAGCTGAAAATATTGCTTAGGTGTTCTATTTAAGTGTCATTCCTTCCAATTCATTTCTTAGCATAGTTTTTCTTCCCCAGAAGTGGAACTTTGAGTGAATAGCACTTCAGATTACTTGGTTTGAGCCCATTCAATTTTCTGTGTGCCATTCCAGGAATCTCTTCACTTTAGTGGTATCATTGAGAACTATGGGAACTAGTAAAAATTATAGTCCTGAAATGAATATTTCGATTTCTTTCTCTCTCTCTGTTTTTGAGAATTATGTTTTATTCAGTAGGAATCTTTAGGACTTCAACCCAAGAGACAGTATCTCAAGTGACCCTGAGGGAACTTCTCCCAGGAGGCAAAGAGGAAACCAGATTCTCTCTTAACTTCAACTTCCCCATTAATCTCTTGTTTTTTGTGTATGTATTTAGGAAACATCTATGAAACAATAAGCTGCTTTTACAGGCATTCACCCCCCAGCTTTGGTTTTGAGGCTTTTGTCCCTTTTTAACCTCAGTGTGCTTAAAATGCACATATTGATGTAATGTATTAAGTCAAGAGACATGACATAATGTAATAATTTAAAAGAAGAATGTACAAGATGCTGAGTTTGATAGCTCTGACAGACTAGTCTTGTAAGAAAGTCACTATCTCTTGGACCTCTTTTGTTTATAGTCCCTTACCAAATTGATTATTTTAGGAATCAAATTAATATATTTTGGAAAATATATTTTAAAATAAATCGCAAATTGTGATACTAAGTGTATTTCGATCAGGTCCTGGCTTTACTAAGTCGCAACATAAAACAAGGGTACAGACCCAGATTTCATGAGCATTTACATATTATTAAGTCTTGTATATAACTTATTATTGTTGTTGTTATTTATAAGGATCATTACTGTCTTTGTGAACTTTAACAAATGGCTCTTTCTGTAAAATGAACTAATGTCTACTCCTAGTTGTATTGGGAAATGCAAATGCAAAATTGCCGAGGAGGACCAATCGCATGTTGTAATACTTCAGTATGTGGTATCTTTTCATTTCTCTCCCTATTCCCCTTCAACAACTCAAGTAAGGTCCTCAATGCTGAGATCTACTGTCTTAACCCCTCAACTTACATATAACTCTTCTAATGAATGACATCGGTTATCTAAGGATTTTGCTGATGGACTGTAAGGCAACAACCCATTAAAATAAATCCCAAAAGGGACAAAATAGAAAAGGGAGACTCTCATCAATACATCACACTGACTCTGAGATTGGAAGTCAACTTCTTTTAATTCTCATTCTAATTAAAGTCCACTTTAAGTTAATTCTCATAGCCTCTTCCTTCTCTCCTGCTACTACTACTATTCACTCTTGTGCTCATGAAGTCTCCCACTGGAACTTTCTGCTAAGACTTACCTGAAGTGTTCTTGCTGCTGCCAGTCTTTCATTCTATCCGCATTCATGAAAATTTAATCTTCTCAGGGAAGCTTTTTCATATGTGATTCCTTCACCCCTGGACATTTATTGATCCTTTATCCCCAAAAGAAAAAAGTCTAAATAGTTCAGCCTAACATTTGAGAACCTCACTGAATATTCTAGTATCTTCTCCCTTCCATTTGCTTCTCCAGATCCATCCTCCACCCTTCTTCAACTACTCTGTAGCCCTGGCGGATGATCTGCATGAACGACATCAGTGGGAACCCTAGTGAGAAATGGAAAGGAAGGAGAATGAAGTCAGGGAATTTATTCCTCCAGAATCCTCCTTTCTATTGAAAAGTCATGCATCTCATCTGGCATCCCTGTCTGCATGGTACTGCCCTTTGGGGTAGTAATTATTATTATTACTGAAATTATTATTATTATTTTGGGGAATAATAATTATTATTACCAAATTATCAGATTTGGTAATTATTGCTCTCCACTCCATCTTTCAGGCTAAGGGAAGGAAGTGATTTTACTGGTGTTGGAATCCTCTCTTATTTTTGTGGTTTCCCTTCATCTTTGCACACACCTTTATAAATATTCTCTGCTTCAAACCCAACCTGAATAACCCAGTTTGAATACACCATGTGTCTCCTGGTTGTTGTACTTCTAAATTGATCTCATGTCATACACTGAATCCTTTAAAGACAGATGATTTATTTATTATTGCCATGGTGATTCACAGCACTCACTTTGGAAAGTTAAAGTATTGGGTTTGAATCCCGACTTTACTACTTAGTCCAATGACTTTGATCAAATTACTCAACCTCTCTCAACCTTGATATCCTCATCTACAAAATCGGGATAATAATAGTGGCCACCTCAAAGTGTTATTGTGAGAACTAAAGAAGTATGTAAAAGTTCTATCCTGGAGCAGATGCTAAGAAACAGTTTTGACCATAAATATTTTGAGGTTTGACCATATCTCTTTCCATTTACCCTACTATTTTCCACTTCAATTTATTCATTCTAGACTCACTTAAAATCGTAGTTCTTCTATTATCTCTTATGTTTTTCAATTCTTATAACACCTGCCTGGAACTTATCTGCATTTTCATCTGTATGTCTGCTCTCCCCAGTTATAGTGCCAACAATCAGATAATAGGGGAAAATGCCTTTCATTTCCTTGTTTCGCTCCTAACTAGCTCAGTGTTGAGGATATAGTAGAAACTAAACAAATATTTCTTAGTTATTTAATTTTAATCACTTAATTTCAGTTAATGTAGCCAAATTTTATAAGGCAAATGATTTCATTTCCATTAGGTAGACAAATTGCATAATGCGAGTCTCCAGAATAGATTTTTTTATTATTACAGTGCTCATTTCAAAGTAGATACTTACTAAATATGATTATTTAGGTAATTATTATACAGACAAATTTTCCCTAATACTCTCTAAGCACTTCATTAACTACTGTGTAGACATAGTGTATACATGTAATGAGATATTTTATATTAACCATCAAAGGTTAATGATCTAAGCAAGTTAAAAAGCACAAGAAGGAAATAATAATATTAATGCCAATATTTTCTTAATATTTTATCATCTTAATAGTTTCTTAATATTATACCATCTTTTAAGCATACCTGCTTTTATTAATATGTAACCACAATAGTATAGAATAAGTAAGTAATTCACTTCCTCTGATAATAATATAGAAACTTTGTTCTCTGCTATATTTTAAGTTATGCCCATTGTGGAGTAATTATGGCCCATTGAATTAAAGTTAAAATAATGAAGAGTCCAGTCATAAGAATCAGCTTTAGTTTCTGCTGAGCCAGGTGATTAACTGCCCTTCTTGGTGTATTGCCTTTAATTTTGTCCTGCTGCTGCTGCTGCTAAGTCGCTTCAGTCATGTCCGACTCTGTGCGACCCCATAGATGGAAGCCTCCCAGGCTCCTCCGTCCTGGGGTGGTCCAGGCAAGAACACTGGAGTGGGTTGCCATTTCCTTCTCCAAAGTATGAGAGTAAAAAGTAAAAGGGAAGTCGCTCAGTCATGTCCAACTCTTCGTGACTAGGAAAAGAATTAAATAGAGATGTAATAGCCTGTAGGTGGCACTTGAGTCCACTGATGGTTATTATGTGCTCAGTCTTGAATCTTTGTATTGCAGTTTCAAGGATAGCAGCACAGCTATAATTAGTGTTGGCTTCTCAGTGTGGTGATGAGGTCCAGTGGTATTGTGGAGTTCGGGCTACTGTGAAAAATCCTCATTAAGCCTGGCCAGGTTCCTGTTAGAATGTGGCAACTCCCCAAACTTCTGTCCTGTTCATAGAAATGAAGTAAAGCACAAAGGGAGCACTGAGGATTGAATGTGATGTGTGTATTTCCGAAAGTGAGCTTGGCGCTTAGTGTTTCATGGGAGTTAAAAGTTAGTTGGTTGCAAACAGTGAGCTATTTGATTGGGAAAAGTTGAGGATAGTTTCTTTTGAGACCATCTTGGAGCACAGCAAGATGAGTCTTGCTCATTTTTTAATGTAACACATTAAGAAAATGTTTAAAATTAGGGTATTAATTGTCTAGGTCACCCAAGGTAATATTTTTAATCAAAAATAAATGCAAACATGAGTTGAACTGTGTATTGAGTAAATATTTATGTGCTTAATAACTCAGTGAAGATAGTTTTATTTGGTTCTTTTCCTTGCCATGAGTAATCTTTTCACATACAGTGTATATATGAAGGAGTGAGAGGTGGCTTGAACCTTCAGGCTACAAATTCTCAGTCTTTTACCTCCTTTTCAGTTCACATTGGATGTAAAAGAGGGCTTTGGGAAATGCTGTTATTCATTTGTATTTCTTCTTTCACTTTTATTCACACAGCCTTTCCTAGCTTTTTATTTTGTAATGAGGTATAGCCGATAACACACAATGTTGTGATAGTTTAAGGTGAACACAGCAGGGACTCAGCCATATATATACGTGTTTCCATTTCCTCAAACCCCTCTCCCATTCAGGCTGCCACGTAACACTAAGCAAAGTTCCATGTGCTATACAATAGGTCCTTGCTGGTTATCCATTTTAAATATAGCAGAGGTTCACACATTGTTTACATGGCCAGACTCTCTGGAGTTGAAGGGGAGTGGGTACGTGGAGAGCTCTCCTCCCTTCTACTTTCCTAGTCCTCCAGTGGAGACATTGCTATGGAGCTTTGACTTCAAATGCTGAGAAGATTTGCCTGGTCATGATGAATTAGGAAGATGCACATGTGAATCAGGAGTGTTCCGTCCTGCTTGATACAAGATCTCTTTGGCACAAGATCTCTTTAGATACAAGATCTAATTTTCTTTAGATTTACCTTGGTCCTAGCATTCCTAGTATTCAGAAGGTCAGCAGAGCATAGGCCAAAAGAATAGAGTATCTTTTCAGTGTTTTCACTGAGGTCTAAAGTAGAATTCATCCAGAGTCCCTTCTTGGATAGTTCACATCCAGGTAGGAGAGGGGCTTACCCATTACACCGTACTACCGCCCCCATAAAACATGCAGAGCATTTCAGAGATGCTCAGTCACTCAGTTGTGTCCTCCTCCTTGTGACCACATGGACCGTAGCCTACCAGGCTCCTCTGTCCTTGGAATTTTCCAGGCAAGGGTCCTGGAATGGGTGGCCATTCCCTCTTCCAGAGGATGGAAGATGTTTATTTATTTCTATGTTGATTTAAGCATCAATGTAGTGTTCATATTTTAATCAACAGAACTCTCTGGTCACCTGATCCACAGTGATACACCATGTGTCATATGTCATCTGTGTTCACTGTGCTGCGGTATAATGTGTAATTGTGCTGTGAAATGCAGTATACCTCCAATTTTGTCTTTTAGTGTTGTTGATGGCTACTACATGGATTACATCATTAATAGCTGATGAGATGGTAAACAGTTTGAAAGAAAATGGGTTTTCAATTTGTGACAATATAGTGGAATAGAAATCCTCAACAAGCATTTTACTTAAAAAAATAAATGGAGATATTGAAAAATACTAGTTGTATTTTAAGTATGCCATCAAACTAACTCTGAAAAAATAATCAGAGGCTAAAAACGGAATGTAACCTGGACCTCAGAAAGTTAACCAAGCACGAAATAGCTGGTTATCCTAGGGCAACTATTAATTAATAATGACCCTGAGGACACACTTAAAAATCTTGGAAAAGCTGAGAAAAAGAATGTAAAAACTAGCCTTCATTCATTGAGAAATCTAAAAGGAAATCTTGCCCAAACCAGGGACCCCAAAAAAGCTATATCCTCAGTGAAAGGAAAATCCCACCTACCAATGGAGATAGGAATGAAAATCTGAATCCTAAGTCCTTTCCCCAGTGGGTTTAAGATCAAAATTCACACTGTCTATGAACAAACACCTTTATCTAAAGCTTTATTTTTGAAGATATTAGATTAGGAGTTCTCCTGAGCATCCGGCAAAAACAAGAACAGCTTCCATCTTAAGGAACACACTTCAATCCCAGCTCAAAAAATTCCCCCCAATAAAAGTCTAGCTAAAAAAAAAAATCACAAATCTTAACACCCCTTAAAGCCAAAGACGAAAGGCTACCAGAAACAAATGATAAGAATGAGACTCTCAAATAAATCAGTTATTGGAATTTATAGCCACAAAAGAAAAAACAGCCTTTGAAAAATAAATGTATCAAAAATATCAATGAAGATATTATAAAACTCATTAAGCAGGTTAAAAATAATAAAACTAAAATGTTGAAATAAGATGTAGTAATTAAATAAAATTTTCAGTGGAGAGTTTAAAACTGAAACATATCTCATTCCATGCACAAATCAAGGTGGATCATAAGCATGAAAGTTAAAATCAATCCAGATTGGAAAAGAAGAAGTAAAGCTCTCACTGTTTGCAGATGACATGATCCTCTACATATAAAACCTGAAAGACTCCACCAGAGAATTACTAGAGCTAATCAATGAATATAGTAAAGTTGTAGGATATAAAATCAATACACAGAAATCCCTTGCATTCCTATACACTAATAATGAGAAAGTAGAAAAAGAAATTAAGGAATCACTTCCATTCACCATTGCAACGAAAAGAATAAAATACTTAGGAATATACCTACCTAAAGAAACTAAAGACCTATATATAGAAAATTATAAAACACTGATGAAAGAAATCAAAGAGGACACTAATAGATGGAGAAACATACCATGTTCATGGATCGGAAGAATTAATATAGTGAAAATGAGTATACTACCCAAAGCAATCTACAGATTCAATGCAATTCCTATCAAGATACCAGCGGTATTTTTCACAGAGCTAGAACAAATAATTTCACAATTTGTATGGAAACACAAAAAACCTCGAATAGCCAAAGCCATCTTGAGAAAGAAGAATGGAACTGGAGGAATCAACCTGCCTGACTTCAGGCTTTACTACAAAGCCACAGTCATCAAGACAGTATGGTACTGGCACAAAGACAGAAATATAGATCAATGGAACAAAATAGAAAGCCCAGAGATAAATCCACACACCTATGGACAGCTTATCTTCGACAAAGGAGGCAAGAATATACAGTGGATTAAAGACAATCTTTTTAACAAGTGGTGCTGGGAAAACTGGACAACCACTTGTAAAAGAATGAAATTAGATCACTTTCTAACACCATACACAAAAATAAACTCAAAATGGATTAAAGATCTAAACGTAAGACAAGAAACTATAAAACTCCTAGAGGAGAACATAGGCAAAACACTCTCTGACATAAATCACAGCAGGATCCTCTATGACCCACCTCCTAGAATACTGGAAATAAAAGCAAAAATAAACAAATGGGATCTAATTAAAATTAAAAGCTTCTGCACAACAAAGGAAACTATAAGCAAGGTGAAAAGACAGCCTTCTGAATGGGAGAAAATAATAGCAAATGAAGCAACTGACAAACAACTAATCTCAAAAATATACAAGCAGCTTATGCAGCTCAACTCCAGAAAAATAAATGACCCAATCAAAAAATGGGCCAAAGAACTAAATAGACATTTCTCCAAAGAAGACATACGAATGGCTAACAAACACATGAAAAGATGCTCAACATCACTCATTATCAGAGAAATGCAAATCAAAACCACAATGAGGTACCATTTCACACCAGTCAGAATGGCTGCGATCCAAAAGTCAACAAGCAATAAATGCTGGAGAGGGTGTGGAGAAAAGGGAACCCTCTTACACTGTTGGTGGGAATGCAAATTAGTACAGCCACTATGGAGAACAGTGTGGAGATTCCTTAAAAAATTGCAAATAGAACTGCCTTATGATCCAGCGATCCCACTGCTGGGCATACACACCGAGGAAACCAGAATTGAAAGAGACACGTGTACCCCAATGTTCATCGCGGCACTGTTTGTAATAGCCAGGACATGGAAGCAACCTAGATGTCCATCAGCAGATGAATGGATAAGAAAGCTGTGGTACATATACACAATGGAGTATTACTCAGCTATTAAAAAGAATACATTTGAATCAGTTCTAATGAGGTGGATGACGCTGGAGCCGATTATACAGAGTGAAGTAAGCCAGAAAGAAAAACACCAATACAGTATACTTACACATATATATGGAATTTAGAATGATGGTAATGATAAACCTGTACGCAAGACAGCAAAAGAGACACAGATGTATAGAACGGCCTTTTGGACTCTGTGGGAGAGGGAGAGGGTGGGATGGGTTGGCAGAGTGGCAGTGTAACATGTATGATATCATAAGTGAAACGAATCACCAGTCCAGGTTTGATGCAGGATGCAGGATGCTTGGGACTGATGCACGGGGATAATCCAGAGAGAAGGTGTGCGGCGGGAGGGGGGAGGTGGGGGTCGGGATTGGGAGTTCATGTACACTCGTGGCTGATTTATGTCAATGTATAGCAAAATGAATACAGTATTGTAAAGCAAAACAAACTAAAAAATAAAAATTAATTAAAAAAATAAATAAATTAAAAAGAAAAGAAAGTTAAAATCATTAAGCTTCCAGAAGAAAACAATAGAAGTGTGGATATCTTCATGTCTTTTTAGGTGCTCAAAAATACTTTGACAGGCTGAAAAAAGATACTAACTCAGATAGAAGATAGATCAAACTGGACTTTCTGGAAATTAAATATTTGCTAACTAAAACACATCATTCAGAAATAAAAATTCAAGTCAGTGACTATGAGAAATATCTGACAAAGTACTAAGTTCAGAAAATATTTTAAAAAATTTACAATAAATGTCAAGATAAAAATCCTAGTTTTTAAAATGGAAAAAAGATAGACAAGTTATTTACAAGTTATTATTTATAAGAGCCCTAAAGCAGAAACCTCAGAGAAGGCAATGGCACCCCACTCCAGTACTCTTGCCTGGAAAATCCAGTGGATGGAGGAGCCTGGTAGGCTGCAGTCCATGGGGTCTCTAAGAGTCAGACATGACTGAGTGACTTCACTGTCACTTTTCACTTTCATGCATTGGAGAAGGAAATGGCAACCCACTTCAGTGTTCTTGCCTGGAGAATCCCAGGGACGAGGGAAACTGGTAGGCTGCTGTCTATGGGGTGTCACAGAGTCGGACACAATTGAAGTGACTTAGAAGCAGCAGCAAAGCAGAAACCTATCACCTAAAGAGATTGGAATACCAGACCATCTTACCTGTCTCCTGAGAAACCTGTATGCTAGTCAAGAAGCAACAGTTAGAACCCTGAATGGAACAACTGGTTGGTTCATGACTGAGAAAGGAGTACTACAGCCCTATCTGCTGTCACCCTGTTTAATTAACATATACACGGAGCCAGGTTGGATGAGTTACAAGCTGGAATCAAGATAGGTGGATGAAACATCAACAACCTCGTGTGTGGATGATACCACTCTAATGGCAGAAAGCAAAGAGGAACTAAGGAAACTCTTGAGAGGGTGAAGGAGGAGAGTGAAGGAGCCAGCTTAAAACCAAATATTAAAAAATTAAGATCATGGCATCCAGCCCCATTGCTTCATGACAAATAGACAGGAAAAGGGTGAAAGTCGTGACAGATTTCCTTTTCTTGGGCTCTAAAATCACTGCAAATGGTGACTGCAGCCATGAAATCATAAGACAATTGCTTCTCAGCAGGAAAGCAATGACAAACCTAGACAGTGTGTTGAAAAGCAGAGACATTACTCTGCAGACAGAGGTCATATAGTCAAGGCTATGGTCTTCCCAGTGGTCACGTACAGTTGTAAGAGCTGGACTGTAAAGAAATCTGAATGCCAAAGAATTGATGCCTTCCAACTGTGGTTCTGGCAGCAGAGAGATCAAACTAGCCAATCTTAAGGGAAATCAACCTTGAATACTCATTGAAAGGACTGATGATGAAGCTGAAGCTCCAGTATTTTGGTCACCTGATGCAGTTGGCTCATTGGAAAAGTCCCTGATGCTAGGAAAGTTTGAGAGTAGGAGAAGAGAATGTCAGAGGATGAGATGGCTGGTCGGCATCACCAATGCACTGGACATGAACTTGGGCAAACTTTGGGAGGTGCCGAGGGACAAGGAACCCTGGCATGCTGCAGTCCATGGTGTTGCAAAGAGTTGGACATGACTGGGTGACTGAACAACAACAATAAACCAGAAACAAGCTGAGTATATATCAACAGACGAATGGATAAACAAGTGGTGATATATTCACTCAGTAATAAAAAGGAACAACATATTGATAACATGCAACAATATGGACAGAAGAGAATATATACTATACTATTACATTTGTATGGAGTTCAAGAACATGCAAAACTAGTCTGTATGAAAGATATTAGAAAATATAGTACCTCTGAGAGGAAGACAGGAAAGGGAGCATGCTGGAATACTCTAGTGTAATGAACATGTTTTAGATCTCAATATGATTCATACCACATAGACATACACAACTGTCAAAACATCAGAATAAAGATTTAAGATTGTGAATTTTATTCTATGAAATTATATATCAAAAGATTTAAATGTTAAAGCAGTATTTCAAGATCAGTTTATTACATTACATGCTTAAAGAGTAAAGATTGGAAATTAAATTTAAAAATGTATAAAATGTATAAAATGCATTTAAAGAAAAGTAGAACAAGGGTGTGTGGAGAAAAGGCAACTGTTGATGGGAATGTAAATTGGTGCAGCGACTAGGGAGAACAGTATGGAGGTTCCTTTGAAAACTAAAAATAGTTACCTTATGATCCAACAATCCCACTCCTGGGCATATATACAGAAAAGAAGAAAACTCTAATTCAAAAAGATACATGCATGCCAATGTTCATACAGCATTATTTATAATAGCCAAGACATGGAAGGAACCTGAATGTCCTTGACAGATGAATAGATAAAGAAGAGTTGGTGTATATATGTATGTAGGTATATATATATTTATAACAATTCATTCCAATCCTATACAAACTTTTTCTGAGAATAATAAAAGAGACAACACTCTCCAGCTCTTATTTTATAAGGTTAATATGACCTTAATACACACCAGACTGCAGCCATGAAATTAAAAGACACTTACTCCTTGGAAGAAAAGTTACGACCAACCTAGATAACATATTCAAAACCAGAGACATTACTTTGCCAACAAAGGTCTGTCTAGTCAAGGCTATGGTTTTTTCAGTGGTCATGTATGGATGTGAAAGTTGGACTGTGAAGAAAGGTGAGTGCCAAAGAATTGATGCTTTTGAACTGTGGTGTTGGAGAAGACTCTTGGGAGTCCCTTGGACTGCAAGGAGATCCAACCAGTCCATTCTGAAGGAGATCAGCCCTGGGATTTCTTTGGAGGGAATGATGCTAAAGCTGAAACTCCAGTACTTTGGCCACCTCATGTGAAGAACTGACTCATTGGAAAAGTCTCTGATGCTGGGAAGGATTGGGGGCAGGAGGAGAAGGGGATGACAGAGGATGAGATGGCTGGATGGCATCACTGACTCGATGGACGTGAGTCTAGTGAACTCCGGGAGTTGGTGATGGACGGAGAGGCCTGGCGTGCTGTGATTCACGGGGTCGTAAAGAGTCAGACACGACTGAGTGACTGAACTGAACTGAACTAATACACACCAGAAAAGATTTACAAGAGTAAAGAAAATTATACGCTAATTTCCATGATGAACGATGAGTAAAAATCCTGGATAACTTATTAGCAAACTGTAAGAGGCCTGGCGTGCTGTGATTCACGGGGTCGTAAAGAGTCAGACACGACTGAGTGACTGAACTGAACTGAACTAATACACACCAGAAAAGATTTACAAGAGTAAAGAAAATTATACGCTAATTTCCATGATGAACGATGAGTAAAAATCCTGGATAACTTATTAGCAAACTGTATCCAGCATTGTGTAAACAAGGTAGTTTATGGTGATCAGTTTGTGTTTAGCCCAGAAGTAAGGTTGGTTTAATATTAGAAAGTCTATTTCTATTCCATAAATAGATCTAAGGAGAAAATAATTTCCCAGTAAATGAAGGAAGTATACAGTAATATTCATAATACACTGTACTAAACTCCTAGGATATTATGTATAGAGGAAACTTCCAAGAGAATTTGATAAAAGAAAATATTAAAGAAAAGATTCTATGCAATAAATATTAAATAAACTATTTTCCTTTAAAATTAAGATCAAGGTAATGACTCTTACTGTCATCTTCACTTAATATTGTGCTAGAAATCCTAAATAATGAAGAAAGTCAAGAGAAAAAAATATTTTAAGTTTTAGGAAAAAAGAAACAAATAGCATTTTAACAAGTGGTGCTGGGAAAACTGGTCAACCACTTGTAAAAGAATGAAATTAGATCACTTTCTAACACCATACACAAAAATAAACTCAACATGGANCCTCTTTCAGGATCCTATCATTTTGCCTTTTCATACTGTTCATGGGGTTCTCAAGGCAAGAATAATGAAGTGGTTTGCCATTCCCGTCTCCAGTGGACCACATTCTGTCAGACCTCTCCACCATGACCCTCCCGTCTTGGGTTGCCCTGCATGCATGTCTTAGTTTCGTAGAGTTAGACAAGGCTGTGGTCCTAGTGTGATTAGACTGACTAGTTTTCTGTGAGTATATTCAAAAGCAGAGACATTACTTTGCCAACTAAGGTCAGTCTAGTTAAGGCTATGGTTTTTCCTGTGGTCATGTATGGATGTGAGAGTTGGACTGTGAAGAAGGCTGAACGCTGAAGAATTGATGCTCTTGAAGTGTGGTGTTGGAGAAGACTCTTGAGAGTCCCTTGGACTGCAAGGAGATCCTACCAGTCCATTCTGAAGGAGATCAACCCTGGGATTTCTTTAGAAGGAATGATGCTAAAACTGAAGCTCCAGTACTTTGGCCACCTCATGTGAAGTGTTGACTCATTGGAAAAGACCCTGATGCTGGGAAGGATTGGGGGCAGGAGGAAAAGGGGACGACCGAGGATGAGATGGCTGGATGGCATCACGGACTCAATGGACTCCGGGAGTTAGTGATGGACAGGGAGGCCTGGCGTGCTGCGATTCATGGGGTCGCAGAGTCGGACACGACTGAGCAGCTGAACTGAACGGAACAGATGGTTTCAGCGTGTCTGCCCTCTGATGCCCTCTTGCAACACCTACCATCTTACTTAGGTTTCTCTTATCTTGGGCGTGGGATATCTCTTCACGATTACTCCAGCAAAGTGCAGCCGCTGCTCCTCATCTTGGATGAGGGGTATCTCCTCACCACCACCCTTCCTGACCTTCCAGGTGGGATAGCTCCTCTTAGTTGCCTACTTAGTAGTTAATATTTCCACCTACTCATAGAATTTCTCTTGAGAATTGAACTTTTGTTCTTTTTTATTCCTGAAGCACTGGTGTTCCTGAAGTATGATTGTGTTGGGTAAGGAATCTTTTGCTAACAGAGGCTCAGTGTGGGTATTTGAGACCAAAAAAAGAAAGAAAGAAAAAAAAAGCCTATAAGGATGCTTACAGACTTTCCTCATATTACTACTTCTGGATTAGCATAAGTTCAGCTTCATTTACTTGTTAAAGAAGGAAATTTTAGAAGAAGAAAAAAAAACTTATGCATTTCAGGGAGTAAATAATTACTCAAATCCAAAACATAGCCCCCAGGCCATAGTTGAAGGCTCTCAAGTATATATTATTTGTTATTTATTTGCTGTGAAGTTTAAACTTCTTATGTTCATGGAGCATTTTTATTATTATTTATCTCCAAGTGTTTTCAGGTTATTCCTTATCCTGGAAAATTAGGAAAATGATTTTAAAATGTTATGCTGTCCTTTTAGACAAATAAGCTTATGAAAATCTTTTGAAAATGAAAATCTATGAACAAATAAATATAAAACACTGTAAGAATAATGATGAATATGATGGTGATGGTAATGATGAATATGATGGTGATAGTGATAATGATAATGGTATTATGAAAAAGATGATAAAAATCAAGACTGTAGAATTTGAAGTGAAGCAGAAATGAACACCTCTTAGTGAAGAGGTGTGATGCCTCTGGTTAAGAGGTTAGTGTGTCAAGTAGTCTGGTATAACTACAGTATAATAATGAGAGGAATAATGTGTTAACAAATACAGAAATTTATAAGTTACTGTTTGGAGTGCTGTTATAGATACTACTCATGAAGTAAAGACATCACTATGAAGAAGTTATTCCCAGTATAATAATTATATGCCATTGTTATCTCCAGTATAATAAAAACTAAGGATAAAATCAGTTCAGTCCAGTCACTCAGTTGTGTCCAACTCTTTGTGACTCAATGGACTACAGCACACCAGGCTTCCCTGTCTATCACCAACTCCTGGAGCTTACTCAAACTCTGTCCATTGCGTTGGTGATGCCATACAACCATCTCAGCCTCTGTTGTCCCCTTCTCCTCCCACCTTTAATCTTTCCCAGCATCAAGGTCTTTTCTAGTGACTTAGTTCTTTGCATCAGGTGGCCAAAGTATTGAAGTTTCAGCTTCAGCATCAGTCCTTCTAATGAATATTCAGGACTGATTTCCTTTAGAATGGACTGGTTAGATCTCCTTGCAGTCCAAGGGACTCTCAAGAATCTTCTCCAACACCACAGTTCAAAAGTATCTGTTCTTTGGTGGTCAGCTGTATAGTCCAACTCTCATATCCATACATGACTACAGGAAAAACCATAGCTTTGATTAGATGGAGCTTTGCTGGCAAAGTAATATCTCTGCTTTTTAATATGCTGTCTAGATTGGTTAAAACTTTTCTACCAAGGAGCAAGCATCTTTTAATTTCATGGCTGCAGTCACCTTCTATAGTGATTTTGGAGCCCCAAAAAAGTTCCGTCACTGTTTCCATTGTTTCCCCATCTATTTGCCATGAAGTGATGGGACCAGGTGCTGTGATCTTCATTTTATGAATGCTGAGCTTTCAGCCAATTTTTTCACTCTCCTCTTTCACTTTCATCAAGAGCCTCTTTAGTTCTTCTTTGCCTTTTGCCATAAGTGTGGTGTCATCTGTATATCTGAGGTTATTGATATTATAGAATAAAGTATTTGAACACAAATAGCAAAAAGCACCTTGTATGGTGGTGTTTAGAGGAAAGAAGAGGGAACTTCTGCTTGAGAAGGGGTATCTGAAATTCTAGAATAAGTTATGAAACCAGAACTTTCAAGCCAGAGAAAAAGCTGCTCTTTTTCAGCTTAACTAACTGTGAGGATAAGGAAGATAAAAGAAATCAAATTGATTCAGAGTTCTTAACCCTGAAAGACTAGGGTGTGGGTGTGATGAATAAAAATTTAAAAATCAAAAGGAAAACAACCATAACGTCTTAGTAGAAGACAGCCATAATGCATTCTTGTGGGAGTTTGAGTGAAATAGGACTTTATGTCTGTTTAGAAGGTGGAATCACGCATTTGAAAAGAGGCATTGGCCCTGAGCCTCTAAGGAAGAGTGATGGGATGAAGGAGGGAGATCTAGTAATGTTTAATCTTGAGAAGAGATAGCAGAGAGTGCAGAACTCTTGTGGATTTGGGAAGAAGTTTGCCTAAGATGCTAGTCCAAGAATATACAGCAAGGGGCTCTGGGAAGGAAGAAAAATGTTTAGATTTAAAGTTTGGGAGAAGACTCAGAGCTGAAAATATAGGATTTGAGCCATGTGAGGAGAGATGATACTTAAACATTTAAGATTGGGCTTACTGAATAGTTAATAGATAGAATATCAAAACATAAGAAAAGGACTCCAGAGCCTTAGAGATGGTGAACACTGAAGGGCCAAGAGGAGCAGCAAGCAAGTAGAAAAAAAGAGAAAGAGGAATCAGAGAAGTGGTAGACAAACTAGAGGAGAGTTCTCAAGAGACAGAAGCATGAGAAGAAAGAGAATTTAAAGGCAATCAACCTGAAATGTGTGTGTTGTTGGAGCATCAAGACATATTTTTGGAATAAAGGCATGTGACTGGGCTAGGAGTAATGATAGCTATGTGCAAATATGGCCACTCATAGACTTGGTCTCTGTTGACCGATAAGGTTCCAGTCTGCAGACTTTCATGTGTGATTATTTCAGAAAAGAGGAGTCCAGAGCATATGTGTGCCTTTTTAATTTCATGTATCTTTGTACATACTTTCTCAAGTGCCTTGTACATGATTTTATATTCTGTTGTAACAATAGTTTCTCTTTGCACAAAAGATTTGCTAACAAGAACTCTGATTTCTCAAGTGAACCCAAACATTTCTAATTAAATGTATGTTTAATAACTTTCAGAGGAAAATTCATAATGCTTCCATTAAAATTAGTAAGCAGTACGTGTCTACAATAGTAACAGGAGAGTTTGGTGGTGGCTTTTAGCTTTGGATAATTAACTCAGGATGTCAAATTTTTGCTCTTTAATTTCATTAATACTATTTTGATGATTTGTTAAAATTAAGGATAGTAAAACAATCATTTTCATAGCCTTAAAGGAAAAGTCAGGAACAAAATTTGTCTCTAAATTAGTTAGTTTTTTTTTTCTTTCTATTTTTAAATGCTTTTGTTGATTCTTTAATTGCTTCTGCACATAAGTTATATCTACTATAGATTACTGTGGACACAGACCATTTTTAAAAATTTATTCTTATAGTAGGACAATATCTTACACATGAAATACAATAGCAAATTGAATATCTGTTGAAAAGATCCAAAAAAATCTTCTACATTTACATATCCTGCTGTTTCTCTTAATTCTCTATCATTTAAGTATAATTCAAAATTCATCCCAATTCATTTTTATGATATCTTGTAAGAAAAGCCTCAGAAATGTTTTTAATTGAATAAAATGAATAAACTTATAAGTACCTAAAAGAAACTTTTTACCATGTTATTGACAAGATACATATTGGCTTGACCAAAAAAGTTTGTTTGGGATTAAAACCCTGAACAAACATTTTTTACCAATCCAATATTTTGATAGAGAAATACTCAAAACTAGAAATTAGGTAAAAGGGGACTACTGTAACTTACAACATTTGATACAAAAGAAATGTATCCTATAGAATAAAAAGTAAAAGGTCAAGACACTGTTAATTAGGAGTGGGATATGCGAACACCTTTTATTTCTTGTTTATCTTTCATAACTAACAAATAAATCATTCTTTTTACCTCTGACAGTAACATTTGTGCAGAAAGGTCGTTTTCATTAACCTTAGGTTTGTAATTTCCAGCCTCTCTGCCCAAAGGTATTGCTGTTATTTACAATTTTTCTTATCCTATGTAAAACCAAATAACCATCATTGTAAGGTTAATATATATTAAGTGCCTTAGGCACATTTCAATTAAGTATTAACATAGATTGGAAATTTTCCAAAACATTTAGTGAATATTACTTTCAATCATTTTCATTAAAATTAATAGCAAGTGTTAAGAAGTAATATACCACAGAGCTGGGGAAATGACTTCCTAACTTCTAAAAGGCTACTTGTGTTAATGTAAAAAGAATTGTAGTACAACTCAGCCACATATTAACCTAGTCTCATTCAATCTTGCATTGTGTATTGGAAGAGAATGGGAGTTATGTGCAAGTTGTTTTAATATTTTTAAATATCGATTCCAGATTTTAATGAGTATTTACTTGATACCAAAAATAATGAACTGGCCTTTGAACATAGTTAAAATCATAAACCCATATTTTTCAAAGATACTTAAAGATGAACTTTGAAAAATCTGTCTACAGAATTAAGAGTAACCCACTCCAGTGTTCTTGCCTGGAGAATCCCAGGGACAGGGCAGCCTGGTGGGCTGCCGTCTATGGGGTCACACAGAGTCGGACACGACTGAAGTGGCTTAGCAGCTCCAAATTAAAGGGTATATCAATTCAGTGGTACTAAAATCATTATAAAGAGGAACCAATGATTGAGATTTGTGTCTGTGAGAACTTTTTTTTAAGTAAAAATAATGAATATATTAAATGAAATAAATTGTTGAAATATATAGGCTTCCCAGGTGACATTAGCGGTAAAGAATCCACCTTCCAATGCGGGAGATGCAGGATATGAGGGTTCAATCACTGGGTCAGGAAGGTCCCCTGGAGAAGGAAGTGGCTACCCACTTCAGTCCATGGTGTCGCAGAGAATTCAGACGTGACTTAGTGACTGAGCAACAGCCAGTATTCTTGCCTGGAGAATCCCATGGACAGCAGAGCCTGGTGGGCTGCAGTCCACGGGGTCACAGAGAGTCGGAAACAAGTGAGCGACTGAACACACACATTCCTGAAATATCAGAATAAATCAGAAATCATAGTGGCCAAAATTTACCTCTAAAAATAGTGTTATAATGAATTTGAGTATTAAAATAAAAGTCATTTGCCTTCCTCACTTAGTAACCCTTTATTTTCTTAAAAATGTAAAGCTCTCAAACTCACAATACTATCAGTACTACATACAGCATTTTAAAAAATGATATTTTATCAGTTTGGGGCTTCCCTTGTGGCTCAGCTGGTAAAGAATCTGCCTGCAATGTGGGAGACCTGAGTTCAATCCCTGGTTTGGGAAGATCCCCAGAGAAGGGAAAGGCTACTCACTGCAGTATTCTGGCCTGGAGAATACCATGGACTGTATAGTTCATGAGGTCGCAAAGAGTCAGACACGACTGAGTGACTTTCACTTTCAGTTTCATTTTATCAGTTTAGTTTGTGAGAGAGATATATATATATGTATATATAATATTATATATGTGCATGCATATATACATACACACATATATAATTTTCAATTTTAGGTAGTAAATTTTCAACCTTTGGGGATAGTACACATTAAAACTGATTTTCCTTCATGTCTTCCATTCAAGTCAATGCTATACGAGGACCATACGGTGGAACATGAACAAGATAAAGAATTTAAATATATTTTTGCTGCAAGAATAAGAGCAGCATTTTGAATTTTAATATCATTAAAAAGTATTTAATCACTTTCTTCTCAATTTCCTTCAAATGTAAGAGAAGCAAAAAGGTTATATACAGAGGACGTAATGTAATGAGCATGTGTGCTCAGCTGTGCCCAACTCTTTTGAACCCCATGGACTGTAGCCCACCAGGGGATCTTCCCAATCTGGGATCAAAACCCCATCTCCTGTATCTCTGATTTTCAGGCATATTCTTTACCACTGAGTCACCTGGGAAGCCCAAAGGACATAATAAAAGAGCATACAGATAAAACTTTTACCTTTGCAATGGGGGATGGCATTCCTTTTTGTCAGTTTTCTAAATAGATGCTCTCCTTTTCAAAAAAAGTCAGTGAGTACAATTAAACAACCACTTAAAGAGGGGAGAATACTGAAACCAGAACAGTTGGCTGAGAAAAGTTGGTAAGGATAATTATGTCTTACACTTGTGTCAGGTGCGATGGTCAAGGTCAGGCACCATTGGCCATGAATCCAGGGAGTAATGTGATGTCTGCTTTGCGGAATCAGAGGGGTCAGCAAAGCCAAATAGTAGCTCCGAACTCAGATGACCAGTGTGGGTCTAAGAATGTGAACTCTCAGACAGGTCCTTAGGAGAATATGGCTTTGAGAACATCCTTGAGAAACTGCTAAGAAGTGGGGCCTGTGAAAAGCATACACATTCATATTTCTCAGTGTTAATATTTCATGAGAAAACTAGGGCTTATTACAGGGTGTGTGTAGGAGAGACTCAGAAGATTTCATTCCTTGTGTCTGGGGAAACTTTTTTCTTATCCCCATTGTCCACCATAAAGACTCATTTTTATGCTTCAAATGTGAGGGAAAGTGTCATTTTGCTTCACTTGTTTTCATTCCCCCAATACTTAAGCAGAGTCATTCCTTCCTTTGCCTCTGCTATATTAACCAAAATTTCAGAAGTGAAGACTTGATTTAAGTAAAAAGGTGTCTATTTGGAGTTTGAACAGACTTTTCTATGGGAGATAAATGTTCAAGAAGCATTCAGATTGTGTTCCGAGGAACAGCAAAATTTGATTTTTCAATGATCTTAGATATGCCATCACACAACACTTCATACACACATGCCTGCAGATACACACATACACATACATACACACACCCAAACACACACACACTTTCTCTCTCTCACCACAGATTAAGGATCTTAAAGAAAGGGCTCACATCTTTAGGACTTTGTATTCTTGGTTCCTAGCACACTGATTGATACATAATGGTTGCTGAAATATATTAATGGATTAAATTAATACTATAAGGCTGCAGAGAAGTCAAGTATGATTAAAGGGTAATAAGATCAGAATAATATCAAGAATTTTTAAGGAAAAATGACTCTCATATTTGAAAGTGATTCTAAGTAAATGCCAACAGAATTTCAAAAGCTTCTAGATTCAGTATGCTTCAAGCACTATTACTATGGATGGAAAAAAATGACTGATTCATGTGAGGTTAAGTGGGGAACTCTTAGAAATGATTTGCCATTTGCTAGTATTTTACTTATCTTAGTAAGGAGGGGTTAACAAATAAAGAGGAGTTAATTTGCACCAAATTATTGCTATAAATTATAAAGGCATGTAAGTTGTAGTTTGATACATCATTATAAATTCTTTCACTCTAGTTTGGTTGTTCTCAATTATGTTGTTTGCCTAGTTTCAAATTTGAAATCAAATTTTTTCAACTGTTGTCTACTTATGAACTCTGGATGAATTCTATAGAATCTGAATCTCCTTGCATGATTTATTCTCTATAGATGACTGAATAGACACAGTTTTCAAATTGATTATTTGCAAAGAGACACATGTAATGGTATATTGTATTTTTTGTTGTTTGAAATTAATAACTTTGAAATATTAGATGGTTATTAATAAACAGATAGTATATGTAGCATAAACTAATAGTTTGGTTGTTCTCAATTATGTTGTTTGCCTAGTTTCAAATTTGAAATCAAATTTTTTCAACTGTTGTCTACTTATGAACTCTGGATGAATTCTATAGAATCTGAATCTCCTTGCATGATTTATTCTCTATAGATGACTGAATAGACACAGTTTTCAAATTGATTATTTGCAAAGAGACACATGTAATGGTATATTGTATTTTTTGTTGTTTGAAATTAATAACTTTGAAATATTAGATGGTTATTAATAAACAGATAGTATATGTAGCATAAACTAAGTGTATTTCATCTAAGGTTGCATATTGATAACAGATCAAGTAAAATCATTCTTCCTCATGTAAGTAGATGGTGAGAGCTTGAGCACTGTTTTTTGTGCGTTTTTCCTACTCTTGTGTCTAGTTTGATCTCTCTAAGTCTTTGGTTTCTATTTCTATGAAAGCTTTTTCCTATGTGAATTAGGCCAATTTTTACTGATGAAGAGAAGACCTCTGTATCATTTTTTTCCTGGAAGCTAGCTTCAAATTGTTGACTTCTTTCCAGTGACCTTCAAAGTATAATGATAATGCATCATTATTAATCTGTATTGGAGTTGAACTGGTAACCTTTAGACCAAGACTTGTATAATGGATATCTATATTCTTGATTCCTAGATTTTAGCAGAGTATCTATCTTCTGGGTCATGTGTGAGCAAACATGGGGAATTCATATGAACCTAGTTGTAAGCTGGTTAGGATTTTGAGGATAAAGATTGTGTGTGATTCAATTACTTTAAGAATGATGATGCTCATGACATAATGTGTTTCATACAAGGGTGGTCTCTGGCTCTTTTACTGAGTGATTACGTAGTATAGCCTATGAGAACAATTCTTTGTATTAGATTTCAGTTTTATTTTTGATTCTTAGTAACTTAAATCAACTAGGTAAATATCCAATTGAGTGGAAGAGGATTTGCTATGGTTCACTTAGCAGTAAATTTATGTTAATAATGACTTAAAGTTTTGAAAATATAAATGGATAATATAGCTTAGATTCTATATAACTTCACAAATGAAACCTAGCTGCTACATTATATGTAGCTATACAAGTATGTAGAACCTATACAGGATAGGCTAATGCTCCTGTCTATTTTATCTTTGCCAACTGGTGGTGGTTTTATGGCAGACCTGATAGACACATCCATGGATATTGTTTGGATGAAGTCTGTTTGTTCATTAAACCTGAACACATTATTCTGAATCATACAGACTTGGTCCCTGAATCTCATCTTTACTTCTGGGTCGATGAGTAAAGGAAATGACTTCATTCCCAAATTCCTTTGAAACTCTGCTATTATATCTCTAGCACTCAGCAAGATGAGCTGTCTAATTGATTTCAATTAAACAAAGGTTTAAACCAAACACAACAGAAAATCATGTACAAACAAGTGGTTGTTTTCCCCTCATCTTCAGATGTAAAACATGCAAGAGATTCACTGGAATACTCTTTGTCAGGACCTTCACAATGGAGGGCTTGGAGAATAGATATTAGTGGTATGTAATTATTACATATAAGTTGACTAACCAATTTTTCTCTTTTGATTGGAAGTATTTTTTTCCCTTGGAAAAGGTTACTCTCCCTACTACAACAGTGAACTAAAAACTGCCAATTATAGTATCTAATTCCAGTAATTAAAAATATGACCCAGATAAGGGTCCTAACCTCTAAAGACTTATTTTCTTTGAAGTAATATGCTTTGCTCAAAGCATGCTAATTCTGATGTACAAAGCTAATGTCAACTCCATTAACAATTATAGAAACACATTAGCAATCAAATAGTAACGAAAATAATATATCACAATGTTCCATGTTTGAGAAAGTATAGGAAATGAACGCTTATATTCTTGGGGCATTGTATGTTTTGATCAGCTTTCAGGAATGTGTGATAGTCTATATAAAACACTGAAAATGTATGCACCTTTTGACCTGATAATTCTGCTTCATGGTATTTATTCTAACAATGAGGAGTGTACAGAAAGATCTTTACAAAAGCTGCTTGTCATAGCATTGTTTGTAATAATGATAATATATAAACAATGTGAGAGTCAGTTATTATTATTACATCACAAATAGTGTATTTTTGATATAAATTATAGTGTATAATTAATATAGTCTTAATTTATAGTGTAGAAAAATATTAAATACCATAGAAAGGTATTCATGGTGCTTTGTAGGGTATATAGGAAACATTATTTCATATGATTTTATTTTTGTTTAAATGAAATTGTATGTTAAAAAAGACTAAAAAGATATATGTATTACAATATTATTAGAAATCGTCTCTAACTAATGGGTTATTAGGTAACTGTCACTAATGATCTTCATTTTCTAATTTCTTTCATCACAAATGTTTTAAATAATAAAATACCAAAAAATAATATTTTGAACAACACAAAGTCATTTCACAGATAAGTGGTGCATTATTGATTGTATAGAGCCCTAGGACGTTGACATCACTTTGAATGATATGCTTCGAGATTTCCTTATTTGCCTTTATGTTAGGCTGAGAGGCATGACTGGCATTTATTTTTTTTAAAACCTCATATAAAATATGTTTGTCTCTAAGTTTTCAGGAAGACAGAACAAAAAGGAAAACATACATAAGATGCATAACTCAAGCTATTAGAAGGTAAAAACCATAACTGTTCTTCATGGGAAAGAAATACATGATTAACTTAAAACTCAGTTGTGAATAGGATGCATTGAATGACAGACAATGCCGCAATAAGATGTTAATACAAATGCAACAGTTAATCCATGTGCTAAAGAAGCATACTGAGTTTGTCAAGTCTTTTATTGTTCCCCTAGAATCATTTTGCATTATGGTGAATATACAAAACACTGTATTCCCAAAATTAAGTAGCCTGCAACCATTTCACATCCTCTCATCATCATGAATGGTTTATTTAAATTTAGCAAATATCTCTTGTATGCTTATTACTAGTTCACTACCCTGTTTTATGCTGTGAAGCATGGCAAGCAGCTTAAGTTGGGAGCTCATCATTTATGGAACTTTCAATTTTATTTAATATTATGCTCTCAGTAATAGAAAATGAGATTTGTATATATTTTATTGACTGGGAATTAGTGGTATAAGAGATGAAATAGGGCAAGATTTTATTTTTTGTATTTGAAGGATTTGATCTTCAGGATTGAAGGATTATATAAGTTTATTTGGAGGCTCTATCCTAAATAACCTTCCTTAATAACCACATCTTAAAATAGAGATATTGTAAAGGTGTATCATATGCTCATGTCATAGAGGTATAAGGAGCTCTAGATGAGAAAAGGCATGCAAAAGATTTAGAAGAGTAGCTATTATGTGGAAAAAACATAGTAAACATTGGAGGTAACTTCTTATTATTACCATTTCAGTGTTTAAGGCAAAATTCAAACTCATTCTGTCATATACAGCTCCCACAGCTACTACCTACTACTTCAGTTTTATCTGGTTCTGTTCTATTCACACCTCACAGTCCTGAAGCCTGATGAACCATTGAATGTCTCATACATCTGTGCTTTTCCTCACCCTTCCTGCCTGGAGTCCTAACTTAAAGACCTAACAGAATGTTTCTCATATTTTAGGATTTAATTCAAGAGGCGTATATCCCAAAGTCTATCCTGATTCTTCCTCCTCATTCTTCTCAGGATTGAATATTTTTCCTCTGATGTCCTATCTGTGAACCACAAATTTTTCTCATAGTGCTCTTAGTATTTAAGTGCTGCTTATATACACACACACACACACACACACACACACATATACACACACATCCTTATTCTTCTTTTACACCCTATACTCTTTAAGATCACAAAGTTTGATTGCCCTTTGTATCCTCAGTACATAGCACATTGCCTGGAATATAACAGACATAAATTATGTGAGGAACACATGGAGAATGGCCACGTTCCTCCAGATAAGGTCTAGGCCACTAGCCAACCTACCAGCTCCTCAAGGACACATGTACAAGCCCACTCCAGAACAGTAGCACTGTCGAGCTGAGCTTGTAATAAATAATATTCAGCCATGTGGTTATTTTGGGGCCTCTCAGGTAGTGCTAGTGGTAAAAAAAAATCCCCCTGCCAATGCAGGAGACATATGAAATAAGGGTTCAATCCCTGGGTCAGGAAGATCCCGTGGAATGGACAATGGCAACCTACTCCAGTATTCTTGCCTGGAAAATCCCATGGACAGAGGAGCCTCGCAGGCTACAGTCCATGGGGTCAGAAAGAGTTGGACAGGAACGAGCATGCACATGCACACGCTCGCATGCACACGTGCACACACACACACACACACACACACACACGGTGTTTTAAGCCCAAGATTTGGTTGTTTCACAACCATCAGTAACTGATACAGTTATGTAAATAAAACACCAGGAAAAGAAAGTCATTTAATTTCAATTCTAGATTTTCCATAAGAACAATATAAAAAGAGACCTGAAAAGAAATAGTTTGTGGAATAAAAATATTTCATGAAATGAAAACTCACAAGATTAGGGGCTTTTTCATTCCAATTAAAAAAGTTCAAGCTTCAGCTCATCACTCCCTCCTACTCAATTTTCTTAGCAGGCAACTGATGAGAGTCATCAGAGATGCAGAGGCATCCCGTTATTTTGTAATAGTGGAGAGCAACTGTGTGTGATGAGTGTCTAGGGCACAATGGAAGTCAGTATAGCTACATGTACGATGTCAGGATTTTTCACAACGCTTCCCAATTAACTTCCAGAGAGCCTGACTACAATATCACCAGCTGCTCACTCAATCAATTTCTACACATTTTCCTGAGCTAAATGGGGCTTGCATGACTGAATTTGCATAGGAGTTTTCTCCAGTTGCAATGTCATAACTAGCGGGTGAGGTATTTGGAAATGACTTTTTTTCTGCTTTGTGGGACATTCTCTTTGATTATGTATCTTCCTCATCTCTTTCTCCAGCATAGTTTTTGCATCTGTAAGATATGTAAATTTGGAACGAGAGTCAAAAACCAGTGTTGAGAGGAATAAGGTGAACTCTCTCCCTTTCATAATTTATGCATCTATTAATTCATCTTTTTGCTACAGATTGATTACCTATTATGTATAAGGTGCTATGAAGAGTGCTGGGGATATAATAAAAATAAGAAAGAGCTCTTGAAATCATGGAATCATCATTTTAGGGAAGATTGTGGAGATATGCAAGTAATCCACAGATAAGGATAGGAAGGCTCTAATTTAGAGAGGGTAGTCAAAGAAATATTCTGTAAGATGATACTTTTAAGTGAAGACCTAAAGCACAGGAGCTAACAATGGAAATACTTTAGGGAAGATAAGACAGCTAGAAAAACAGTGGCAAATCTCCTGTGGAGAAGAGCTCATTGGGCTCAGAACTGGCTAGTGTGACTGTATAATAAATAAGAGGTGGGCGGTGCTGATGTGTGCTGTCATTTCAGCTCTTTACGACCCCGTGGACTGTAGCCGATCAGGCTGCTCTGTCCATGGGATTTTTAAGGCAAGATACTGGAGTGGGTTGCCGTTTCCTTCTCCAGGAGACTTTCCCAAGCCAGGGATCGAACCCGCATCTCCTGCATTGGCAGGAGGATTCTTTACCATTGGGCCACCTGGGAGGCCCAATATATATATAATTTATATATGTAGTAATTATATATATAATTATATAAATTTTTAATTTATGAATACATAGTCCATATATAATCTTTATGGTAAAGGTACTTTAAAATGTAGTTTCCTGAACATGAAAAGAAGTACTAAAGTCAACCAGCATACTTGTTTAATGTGGTTTCTTGTATGTTGTTTAATTTTGCTTTTAGAATACTGTTCAGTGGTGTTATGGTTTGGTCCTATGATAATAAATTTAGAAGAAGCTTGAAATCTATGAAGAAAGAATTTCTAATGGAAAATTTCAGACAAATCTTTTATAAGCCACAATTATCCCCACTGCAACCATGGTCTGCTTAGCCAACAGTGTGAAATAATAACTCTTTTCAAAACAATTACATGATTTTCTATTTCCCTAGCTCTTTTTAATTTCGGCCTTCCTGAAATGAAATGTTGAAAATATACCTTTGCGTTTTCCAAGAAATGGAGAGGAAGAAAGAGGGTCTTTCATCAACAATTATCAGCGATGGCAATACAGATACCCCAAAGCCAGGGCAAACATCTGATTAATAAGATTGGATCATTTGTAAATCAGTGGTGAAGTGTCAGGTCCTTGAATAGGTTGGAGGATTTATTCTAATGAAAGAATGGCAATGAAGAAGCATTTACAACTGAAATGGGAATGGAAGTAATTAAGAGCTCCTTTGAAAACAGAAGGATAAATGAAGGAGTTGGGTAAGGCTAGAGTGTTAATAGGAGTTAAAAAAACAGCTGCAGACCATTTGTCTTCTTGATTGGCTAACTTATGGGTTGTTTTTTTTTTAAGGAGGCATTCTGGTGAAAACAGCATAGTAAACATAAATATTTCTCCAAATGGTATGATAATTACTCCTGGAATCAGATGTCAAATATATAAGTAAACTACATTAAAAGTCAATGAAAAAAGTTGCTTTTTTTCCTGGTGCCAGATTGAATATAATCCTAAATGTTACAATACAGAGACAAAGTATGTCAGCTTATCTAAACCAAGTTTACAAAAACTGAAAAGTTTGAGGGTAGATTTAAATGTCTATTGGATCACATATTAATAATACTTAGTGATTTTAGCTTAAATCTTACTATGTTGTTGTGGCCCATCTCAAATCTTTGCCCTAACCATCTTTGATGATATTGCCACAACCCCTTATTTGGACTTATAAATTGTATTGCATTCTTAGTACACTTTTAATTTGTATATAGCATGTATTACAAAAGAGATGCAAACTTCCTATAAGAAGGAAAGAAATTATTACCGAGTCCAAGCTTGCTCTGCTCGCCGTAAGATAGGCCATCTGAGAATCAAGGTGTGGAGGCAAGGAATATGACTTTATTTGGAGAGCCAGCTGACGGAGAAGATGATGGGCAGACTAATGTCTCAAAATAACCATCTTAATTAGTGTCTGGATGCCATGTTCTTTTATGGATCGGAAATGGGGGTAGGGTAAGGAAACAAAGTATAAAGACAACTTACTTCTTACAAATATCTCCTAGAATGGCAAACCTCATGTAGGGGGATGTGCTAGTTTCACTTCCTTACAGCCATTTCACAGATGGAATATCTTCTACTATATCAATAAAGTAGGATGCCACAGCTATCTGCAATCCCCTCACTGACAGCCCCTCCCCACTCCCCAGCCAAATGTGAATTTCTGAGCCACACCAGCAAGTAGCAGACAAATGGTTCCATACTCCGCACAAAGAACATAGGAATGTCACAGTCTTTCACAGGTGGGCAGGGGCAGGTTATCTTCCTGTGAGTTAAAGAAAGGCACTTTAGGAGAGGGGAGCAGGGTTCCCTGAAGCAGGCCATTTCTATGTTATAGTAACAAAACCTGCAAAAAACAAGGAACAAATGCCACAGCTATCTGCAATCCCCTCACTGACAGCCCCTCCCCACTCCCCAGCCAAATGTGAATTTCTGAGCCACACCAGCAAGTAGCAGACAAATGGTTCCATACTCCGCACAAAGAACATAGGAATGTCACAGTCTTTCACAGGTGGGCAGGGGCAGGTTATCTTCCTGTGAGTTAAAGAAAGGCACTTTAGGAGAGGGGAGCAGGGTTCCCTGAAGCAGGCCATTTCTATGTTATAGTAACAAAACCTGCAAAAAACAAGGAACAAAGTCACAGAAAACAAATGCAGTATGGAGTCAACATTAACACTTCCTGGTTACATAAGCAGAAAAAAGAAAGGGGGGGCAATAAACATATTGGCTTCTTTAATAATCAAAGGTAGACTTTCCAGGTATTAAATTAATTAAACAGGAAGGCCATTAAACTGAGGTGGGTCTTGAAGAGGAGTAAAATATATCTCCCCAAAATATGTCTCTTTGACATACTGATTTCAGACTGATTATTTTTTTAAGAAACAGCTGGCACAGGTGAAGCTCTGAAAACTGGGATTTACCCCTTTTATAAGAGACATTTACCATTATAAATCTTCTTTGACTTATGATGGGTTTAATTGTCCTAATAAAAGGAATACATCAAGGCTGTATATTGTCACCCTGCTTATTTAACTTCTATGCAGAGTACATCATGAGAAACGCTGGACTGGAAGAAACACAAGCTGGAATCAAGATTGCCAGGAGAAATATCAATAACCTCAGATATGCAGATGACACCACCCTAATGGCAGAAAGTGAAGAGGAACTCAAAAGCCTCTTGATGAAAGTGAAAGAGGAGAGTGAAAAAGTTGGCTTAAAACTCAACATTCAGAAAATGAAGATCATGGCATCTGGTCCCATCATTTCATGAGAAATAGACGGGGAAATAGTGGAAACCGTGTCAACCTTTTTTGAGGGGGGGCTCCAAAATCACTGCAGATGGTGACTGCAGCCATGAAATTAAAAGATGCTTACTCCTTGGAAGAAAAGTTATGATCAACCTAGATAGCATATTCAAAAGCAGAGATATTACTTTGCTGACTAATGTCCGTCTAGTCAAGGCTATGGTTTTTCCAGTAGTCATGTATGGATATGAGAGTTGGACTGTGAAGAAGGCTCAGCACTGAAGAATTGATGCTTTTGAACTGTGGTGTTGAAGACTCTTCAGAGTCACTTGGAGTGCAAGGAGATCCAATGAGTCCATTCTGAAGGAGATCAGCCCTGGGATTTCTTTGGAAAGAATGATGCTAAAGCTGAATCTCCAGTACTTTGGCCACCTCATGTGAAGAGTTGACTCATTGGAAAAGACCCTGATGCTGGGAGGGATTGGGGACAGGAGGAGAAGGGGATGACCGAGGATGAGATGGCTGGATGGCATCACTGACTTGAAGGATGTGAGTCTGAGTGAAGTCTGGGATGTTGGCGATGGACAGGGAGGCCTGGTGTGCTGCGATTCATGGGGTCGCAAAGAGTTGGACTTGACTGAGCGACTGAACTGAACTGAACCGAACTGAATATACCTGTTGTAAGATGAAAATATTGTAAGTTGAAAATGCATTTAATATACCTAACCTAGGGAACACATAGCCTAGCTTACCTTAAACCTGCACAGAAGATCTACATTGTCCTACCATTGGGTAAAATCATCTTTTTGCCTATTTTATATAATAAAGCATTGAATATATCATGTAATTTATTGAATACACTGTAAGTACTAAAAGTGAAAAACAATATGGCTGTATGAATACAGAATGCTTTTTAGTTTATGGCTGTTTACCATTACGGTCTTGTGGCTGACTGGCAGCTTTGGCTCTCTGTTGCTTCTCCACACCACTAGAGAGTATCTTACTGAAAATTGCTGGCCCATGAAAAGATCAAAATTGAGAGTATCATTTCCACTGAATACTTATCACTTTCATACAATAATACAGTTAAAAATTGTATGTCAAACCATAAATTGGGGACTATTGGTATAAAGGAAATCTCCATTTGTAAGTGTATCTCTCTTTGTGCCAGGAAGTGGATAACTCTAAATCTTGAGAAATTCTTATTCAGGAAAATTTGTTTACCTATTTATTTGTTCAGAAAAAAAATAGAGAGAGAGAGAGATTTCTTGGAGGAGAATTTCAAAATCTGCAAGAGAGTATGTTTTATAGGGGAAGTGAAAGATGAAAAAAATAAGTTTAGGTCAAACTGTGAACAGATTTGAATGCTAGGCTCAAGATTTGAGATGTTATACTCTTCTCAGTGGGCAGCCATTGATGAGAATTTTGAGAAGCATATTATGTATATTAGGTGGTGGTTGTTGTTTAGTTGCTAAGTCATGTCTGACTCATGTGTGACCCTAAGGACCTTAGCCCACCAGACACCACTGTCCATGGGATTTCCCAGGTAAGAATATTGGAGTGAGTTGCCATTTCCTTCTCCAGGGGATCTTCCCAACCCAGGGATCAAACCCCTCCTGCATCAGCAGAAGGATTCTTTACCATTGAGTCACCGGGGAAGTGTGGGAAATCAGTTCAGTTCAGTCACTCAGTCGTGTCGGACTCTTTGTGACCCCATTAATCACAGCATGCCAGGCCTCCCTGTCCATCACCAATGCCTGGAGTTCACTCAAACTCATGTCCATCAAGTTGGTGATGCCATCCAGCCATCTCATCCTCTATCATCCCCTTCTCCTCCTGCCCCCAGTCCCTCCCAGCATCAGAGTCTTTCCCAATGAGTCAACTCTTCACATGAGGTGGCCAAAGTATTGGAGCTTCAGCATCAGTCCTTCCAAAGAACACACAGGACTGATCTCCTTTAGGATGGAATATTTTAGAATAGTCATTTTAAAGAAACTGAGTTGCAGATACCCCATTAATCACAGCATGCCAGGCCTCCCTGTCCATCACCAATGCCTGGAGTTCACTCAAACTCATGTCCATCAAGTTGGTGATGCCATCCAGCCATTCATCCTCTATCATCCCCTTCTCCTCCTGCCCCCAGTCCCTCCCAGCATCAGAGTCTTTCCCAATGAGTCAACTCTTCACATGAGGTGGCCAAAGTATTGGAGCTTCAGCATCAGTCCTTCCAAAGAACACACAGGACTGATCTCCTTTAGGATGGAATATTTTAGAATAGTCATTTTAAAGAAACTGAGTTGCAGATAAATTACATTAACTTGCTTATTAGTTCATGTAAATACGGAGGTTAGCCATTCCTTACTCTCTGCTCCCAAAGCACCCTGAAGGGACCACCCATGGAGAACTCATCCATTTTAACTCACACTCTTCAGAATATAGTCTTAAGGCACAGAGAATAGAAATTTGTAAGTCTTCTTTGGGGAAATGTCTATTTAATTCCTCTACCAATGTTCTAATCAGTTTGTTTGTTTGTTTGATACTGAGTTTTATACATTTTTATGCATTTTGAATATTAACCCCTCATTAGATATTTGGTTTGCAAATATTTTCTCCCATTCAATAGGTTGCCTTTTTATTTTGTTGACTGTTTCTTTTGAAGTGCAGAAGCTTTTAAGTTTGATGTATGCCCAAATGTTAATTGTTACTTTTGTTGCTTGTGCTTTTAGTGTCATATCCAAAAAAATCATTGCCAAGACAAATGTTGAGGACACCTATCTCAATATAATAAAAAACATATGATAGACTCATCTAACATCATAATGGTGAATGGTCGAAAGCTTTCCCTTTAAGGTCAGGAATAAGACAAGTGTATCAACTCTCACCACTCCTATTCCACCCAGTAATAGACTTTCCAACGAGAGTAACTAAGCAAGAAAAAAGGAAATAAAGGTCATCCAAATCAGAAAGGAAGAAGTATAATTGTCTTTAGTACTGGTGACATGATATTGTATATAGAAAATTCTAAAGATTTCACTCTAAAACTGTTAAATATAACAAAGAACTTCTGCAGTTTCATGATATAAAATTAGCATACAAACATCAGTTTATTTCCTATACACTAACACTGAATATCTGAAAAAACAAAGAAAGCAATACTATTAAAAACAAAGCAAAACAAAATGCTTAGGAATAAAATTAACCAAGAAAGTGAAATATCCGCACACCAAAAAACTTTAAGACATTGAAGGAAATTGAAAAAGACCCATAACGATGAGAAAATATCCCATATTCATAGATTGGAAGAGTTAATTTTGTTAGGATGCCCATTATTGAGCTATAGATTTAATATATTTAATATATTACTATATTTAATATATTAAATCTGTAGATTTAATATATTCTCTATCAAAATTCCAATGGTATGTTTTGCAGAAACAGAAAAATATCCTAAAATTCATATGAAACTTCAAAAGACTCTTAATAGCCAAAATAATCTTGAGAAAGAACAAAACTGGAGGCACTACACTTCCTAGTTTCAAAAAAGTTATAGTAAGCCAAAGCGTACGGTACTAGCAGTAAGAATAGATGCATAGACTGGTGGAACAAAATTGAAGCCTAGAAAAAGTTATACTCTCAACCAGTATTTGACAAGGGAGCCAAGAATACTCAATGGGAAAAGATAGTCACTACAATAAATTGTGTTGGGGAAACTGGATATACCCATTGAAAATAATGAAATCATACCCCTTTCTTTTACCACTCACAAGAATTTACTTGAAATGGGATATGGACTTCAGTGTTAGACCTGAAACAGCAAAACACTTAGATGAACTCAAGAATTCTGCCTCTAGACACCACTAAGAATGAAATAAGTTCTCATTCAGTACTCACTAGTACAGAGATTAGGATATTCTCTTTGCTCCAGCCAAGGCAGTGACAATGGTTCACAATCACAACAGCCCCCCAAGGTTTTCTCTTCTATCATAAACTTTCCTAGTTGCATTGCGTTAGGATCAACATTTCAGAGAAAGTATGTTTTAGAAATCTATCATCAGTTTTTAAGTGCCAGTCCCGAAAGTTGCCTTCTTTTGACATAACAGAGCCATTAATATCTCAGTTTGCAGAATTATGTTCAGAAATGGCCCACCCAACTATCTGCAGGAGCAGGCGGTAGGGGCTTGCCTTTGTAGTTAATAACCCATCCTGGTGAATTTAAAAAAAAAAAAAAAAAAAAGAAAGAAAAGAAAGAAAGAAAAAAGAAAAACTGAGGCTCTCTGGATCTAAACACAATAGTAATAATAGTAATTTCCCAAAGATGCCCAGCTAGGATCCTCTGCTAAAAAATAGGATAAAAATGATAACCAAACAAAAATAAATATTTGTCTTACTAGTCAATCACATACACTTAAGGAATAAAAACAGTTTTAAAATTAGGTATAATACTATATATAGATCACAAAATGATGTTTTAACAATATAAGGCAAAATGTCAAATAACCATACTTTTAAAGATTAGAAAACATTGATTACATCATGTATTCAAGTTCTGGTTCCTATACAGGTTACCATTGGGCAAGCTATTTATCCTTTCTATTTTTATTCCCTCATCTGCAAAATGGTTCTTTTAATCACTCTTTACAATGCCACAGTGAATATTATTTTCTTCAATCCAGATTTTGTAGTTCTCATTTTCAAAATTAATACTGTTAATGTGAGAATTTATATTATCTCTTGAAAACTATCTCTGGAATCCAAAGGTCTTGAAAAGATAGATTCAGTGATATAGGTGGAAATTTAGGAGCAAAGCATTTTGGGCAAAGAAAGAATTAATGAGTCAAGGGAAGTATGTTTGCAAGAGATTCTTAAACCACAGGAGCTGAAGATATCCTCTGAGGACCTATTTAGAATACACTCTTGAAACGGGACATAAATGGAACAGGTTTGAAATGAAGGGAGAATAAGAGCGTGTTGTGTGTCCCTGAGTCTTGGCATTCATGAAATATTTTCAATAGCTATGTTACAACAGATTGTGTCTTTAAAAAATATTTTTATAATTGAGGTATAATTAATGGGTAACAGTTTCAGGTGTACAAGATAATAATTTGATATTTGTATATATTTTGAATTTGGTTAACATCTATATTTATGCAAGTTGCAATGTTTTTCTTGTAATAGAACTTTTAAGATCTGCTCTTAGCAACTTTCAAGTATACCATACAGTATTATTAACTCTAATTATCATGCTGTACATCACAGTAAGTCATCAGTTTTCTAATTCAATAAGTTTTGTATTCAGACACAATTCTTATTTTTAGCATAAAATAATTTACCTTTGAGACACTTTCTTCTGAAAAATATTCTTAATGGAAATGAACAAGTTTCAAGAGTAAAGTGAGATTATACATTAAGATAAATATAAGGAGGAGTAATACTTTTGTCCTTTAAGATTTGTATATTTAAAAACAGAATTGAACTTCCTTAGTGTGACCACAAAATTTTATCTGAGAATTTTGTGAAATGGAACATCAGCAGATATTTAAATCCATGTCAGAAATTGTCCCATGTGATAAGCAAAAACAACTGGCATAAATGATACCACAAAATGTATAGAAAAATACAATAAATAATACTGTTGGTTTTCTTGGATTCAAAACATCAATAAGTTTACAATATTGGACAAAATATCTTAAAATATTTTAGAAAAAGACATAGACCTCAAACATTACTGAAAGGTAAAATTCCAAGGCTTGCAAGTATAGCAGTTGCTCCAATTTCATAATTATCCTGAATTCACTAAAAATGTATAATTCACTTTCATGCTCTGGAGGTTCCAGTTTCTCATTAAACTTTAAAAATATCAGCTCTACAGTACACATTTCCTGTACAAAGGCCAGCCTGCAAAAACAATTAAGGGACAGGAGTTTTGTACTGTGCCAAATGAACAACAGGTGAAATAATCAGATAATGAGAATATTCAGGTAGTGAAAGTGAAAAGAAGTATGAAATGAACAACCAACAAAATAACTGCTGTCACTCTTGACATTCCAGTTCTTAGACTTAAGGGGGGCACCAATTCATACTTGAAAATAAAATTCAAAAACCCACTTAAAAGATATTACATGGTAATGAAAAGACTTATTATAGAGCCTAGAGTACCAGTAACCTTATAACCCCAAATAAGATGATTGCCATTATCTGATATTGTACCTACTGCAATTAGCACAGGTACCAATTAGTTCCTAGAAATGGCAAATCAGGTATACTTTCAGCTTTTAAATGACTGAATGAATTGGAAAAGACAGAGAAAGAAGTGGCAAGTTGCAGCATAAAGAAGCAGGTTTGGACAGAAAGTAGATTCTTATTACAATTTCATAAAAAGAGAGCCTGAAAGGACTGTTTTAACAAGTTTTTTTTTTTTTTTTTTTTTAAGTCTTTAGTAACCTCCTTTGTGATCCTACATTTCTGTGGTTTCCTTTTTCATCTGAAGTTTAGCTCCATTTAGAGAATGACATTTCATTTCTGTTACAAGACAATGACTTCAGTTTATAAATTCTAATACAGGGACTATTCTAAAACTAACAAAAGGGCAAAACATTACAAGACATTGTCACACAGCATTATAACCCTACTAGATTATAATTTTGTGAGGGTATATAAATAAAGGTAGGTCAGCTGCTCTAAAAGCAATCACACATTTCAGTGGCTTAATATAATAAAAGTTTACTTCTCACTCATATTATAGTCCAAGGTAAGGAGAGAGGTGTGGGAGAAACCATTCTATACTATCATCAGGAACGAAGCCTATTTTTAAATTTAGATTCTGAGTTATCTTGATTACCCAGGCATAAAGAAAGAGAGACAGGGGAAGACTGTTTTGGAGAATTTTATGGGCTGGGCCTGGAATGGCATATTTCACCTCTATATGTATCCAGTTTTTCAGAACTCATAAGAGTTCTGATTATATGGGAGACTGAAAAGTACACTATAGCTAAGTGCCAGGAAATGGATGAAAGATTTGGTGAATACATAGGCATCTCTACCGTAGCTCATGTATTCACCAAATGCATATGTTACTCTGCTCACCATAGGCCATCCAATGCTTAGTGTATGTATATATCACTGTGTAGCTGATAGATATGCAAAATATGCATGCTATCATTTGCTGAGGACTTCTACGTGGTTAGACATTTGAATTATCAATTTGTTAATTACTTGATCAAAATATTTATTTGGCATTTATGTGGGCTGTGTGCCCAAGCTAATGTGATCTGCTAAGTCCCTTGGCGCTTCTACTCTGATGAGGAAGATACACTTTGAAACATGTTTTCAAATAAATAAATATCGATTTTTAGTTCTAAAGAAAATTTTTTAAGGTCCTGATAGAATCATTGGGTGGAAAAGCCAGTAGATGAGAAATTTCAGATAAGGTTTTGGTGGACACGATGTTTAAACAAAGACCATGAAAGATAAGAAGCAGTTTTGTAAAGAGCCAGGGGAAGGGCACAGAAGATAAAGCAATGGTCCCAATGTTGGAGTATAAGTTCTGTGTGACAGAGGACAAGGAAAAGACCCCTACTGCTGAAATGAAATTAACAAGGAGAACACTATCAGGTGAGGGTGGAGATATTAAAGGCCAAGCCAGGTTAAAATAAGGGGATTGGATTTCATTCCAAGTATACGAAGACACAATACAAGATTTTAGGCAAGGGGTTTATCTGATTCATATATATTTTTTCAAGTATCTTCAGGAGATTGTATAATACGAAATAGTTGATAGAGAGACACAGTGGAAGTTAAGAGGTTTCAGTTCAGTTCAGTTCACTTCAGTCGCTCAGTCATGTCCGACTCTTTGTGACCCCAGGGACTGCAGCATGCCAGGCCTCCCTGTCCATCACCAACTCCCGGAGTTTATTCAAACTCATGTCCATTGTGTTGGTGATGCCATCCAACCATCTCATCCTCTGTCATCCCTTCTCCTCCTGCTGTCAATCTTTCCCAGCATCAGGGTCTTTAGCAGTACTTAAAGTAAATTATGACAAGCATGACTAGGAGTGGAGAAATAAACAAACTGAGATATATTTTTAAACACATAAAATTAAAAAGACTTAATAGTTCATTCATAAAGAATCAAAAGGATAGCGGTGTCCCTTAGTGGGATAGAGAAGAATGAAGGGAGACAAGGATTCCAACATGTACCCTGGGAATCAAGGTGGTGTGGTTACAGAATTAACCAGACTTTCCAAGGGGCACTGGTGACCATTAATATCCTCAATAAGAGAAAGACTTATGGGGTATTTCTCTTTAATAGACCTAAGTCCTGGAATCATATAAGGAATGGCTTATTAGGGGGATTCCCAAGGAAACCGCATGATCCTTAATGGTGCAGGAAGTAACCTCTCTATATCCCTAGTGGCCCAAGAGATAATCCTACCTCAAGCTCAAAGCTGGCAATTTCCTTTACATCTTATGAAGAGCTCAGACTTAGACTAGGAGACAAATGTGTTATTAACCAACAATATGGACAATGACAAAACTGAAGAAAGTGCTGAATTCAAAGGGAGCTGGAATGAGTACCTTCAATACCAAAATGCCTTTGAGTTGACATTCAGTGAGGATTCATTAGGGAGGAATAAAATAGGAGCTATTCATACTTTAATAAAACTTTTAAAAACTAAGAATTATATAATTTTAAAAGAATCATTCTATTACATTTGTTGCTTTGGCAACTTATTTTCCTCACTGTTTTAAATAATTATCATTTTTTTTTTCAGTTAGTAGTCTAAGAATTGTCCATTTTTGTGAGCAGTTGTTAATTATATTGTCCAAATACTAATCTTACTGATCTTTAGTCAGCCTGATCTTTCAATTGTTAGGGAGGTGTTAAATCCTTTGTTATTATGATCATCTAAGTTTCTCTTTGCAATGAAGCCACTTTTCCATTTGTATTTTGAGTCCATATTGTTAAGTATGTATGCATTTAACATTATTTTATCTTCCTAGTCAATTAAAGCATCTTTATATTTTCTAGATCACTTTTATAAGGAACATATACTTGGATTTTTAAAGTTCTGTTTGCCTGATCTATTTTGTAATTAGAAAATTTATTTCATTCATGCATGCTAATAACTAACATATTTGAATTTAATTGTACCATCTAATTTTGTAGTTTTCTTTTTCTTACACTTAGCTTCTTTTGGATTGGTTATCATTTATTATACCATAATTTACTCTTACATGGCAGAAGGTTGTGTGAATGATTTTTACTGATAACTTAGAAATTTCATTATACTTCCTTAATATAATTCAAATGTTAATGAATATCCCTGTCCATCTTAAGAATAAAATATCTTTAATCACTTTAAATTCAACCACTCCCACCCACTTTGTTGCTATTTTCTTGAAGACTTAATTCATTTTTAAGAAGAGATGGACTTTTTATCATTAATTAATATAGTCAATATTTGCTTACTTTCATTCATTTTTGCATCTCAGGCCTCCATTCTGTGTTTCATTTACATCTAAAGGAATTAAATCTTTTAGAAATCCTTCTCATAAGAAAATATGGCAACACTCAATTTTTGTTTTTCTGAAAAATCACTTTGAAAGATATTTTAACTCTGTGTGGTATTCTGGGTTGACAGTTGTCCTAACATATAGAATAGCTTTAATAACATTAAATGTAAACTATATTTAATAACATTAACAGCATTAGCAATAGAATTTGAAGTTAGCTGACAGTCATTACTTTTGAGGTAGTATAACTTTCATATCTGACATATTTTCTTTCACTGTGCAGCATTCTTAATAGTCCAGATCTGTCTTCCAAGGTATTAACTTCTCTTCTATATTTTTATGATATGTTGTTCAATATCACAGTTTATGATTTTATTTGTAATATTTTTACTATCTAGAAGTCATATATAGACATTTTTAAAATCTGAGTGAACATTTTTATGTTCTCTTTCTCTATTATCCTACTTTTGTTTTCCATTTTTAGCTCTTTAAAATAAATGAAACTTCTTTTAAAAAATTCTGAACTTGGTAATTCCAATACCTGAAGTCTTTGTGGATCTGACTTGATTTTCAGTTGTTTCTGCCTGTTTGACTCATGGTGCCTTGTTTTCTTCTGCATTTATAAGATTGATTCCATGAACTCTTATATTTGACGTATGAGTTGAATACTGTGGATCCCTCAAAAGACCTGCTTTTTCTCCTGCCAGATTCCTAGGGACACTTTCAGTCTAGGACTTCTTTTGAATTTTAAATTAGTTTACACAACAAATATAAATTCAAGCTGCAAATCCTTATAAGGCCTCGATTTGATGTGTGAATTCTAAAAACAGGTTTTTTGAGAGGTGCAGTTTTTCTTTCCTCCTCCTTCTCTTTGCTCTCTTTCTTTTCCTTCTTGCATTGCTGCTGCTTCTACAGTCTCCTGTTTTGGGAGACCAGGACTATTTTCAGTTTCCTCAGTGGGATTTTATGCTTGTAGCTCCTATTATTCACTCTGTATCGAATAAGCTCAAGGTTTTCGACTATTCATGTTCCATGGAACTTTAAAAAATAGACTCTGAGTTAGAGGACATTGGAAATATCCTCAAGATGAAAGCCAGCTTGAATAATTTTCTTATCGCCCTTGTTTCCTTGTCTCATTTTGATTGGGGCTATAAAGATTCCTTCCTATATTGTCTGCTTAGCAATTAATTTTCAAAAGATCATTTTTATATTTTCATTTTTCCTTCTTGCATTGCTGCTGCTTCTACAGTCTCCTGTTTTGGGAGAGCAGGACTATTTTCAGTTTCCTCAGTGGGATTTTATGCTTGTAGCTCCTATTATTCACTCTGTATCGAATAAGCTCAAGGTTTTCGACTATTCATGTTCCATGGAACTTTAAAAAATAGACTCTGAGTTAGAGGACATTGGAAATATCCTCAAGATGAAAGCCAGCTTGAATAATTTTCTTATCGCCCTTGTTTCCTTGTCTCATTTTGATTGGGGCTATAAAGATTCCTTCCTATATTGTCTGCTTAGCAATTAATTTTCAAAAGATCATTTTTATATTTTCACCAGGATTTTTAGATATTTTCTTCAGGAAGGTCAGTCAGAAGATATAATCTACAATAATACCAAAAATAATGTGAAGGATAAAGCCTTCATGGTAAATTTGAATTTGCTTTTTAACCAGGAGGTTTAAAGTATAGAAACTCCTCTTCTACTTTGAATTTTAGGATTCTTACAAAGTGGAGGAAACTATGCTTAATTAGGAAAGGTTATTATTATTTTTTAACAACAAACTATGTATTAATGTGGTAGAAAAAAGAAGTGGATTCAAATAGCTAAAAACAAATTTAAACTAACATCCAGAAGGAACTTGAATATTTAAAATTAGCTGAGCCTCTGTTGCTTTTTGCTGTGATTTTTGCTGAACTGTAGGAAAAAAAAATGCAGGACCAGGCCAGCAGCTTGAAAAATTATCAATTAAATTTTCTCATTAGCTATATTTGGTTCCTTAATTGGCCTTTTTGACTGTGTAATTTCAAGTGATAATTATTTGTGGCACTAGCCCATTCCTATATCAATGTTATCTCTTAATTAATTCAAGAAATTGACAACATTTTTTTTCTATCTTCAGTCACAAAAGTAATTTGTGAGTTACCATTCCTTAGATAGCACAGTAGCAGCACTTTGAAAAATGACAGTAAGAAAGTCCAATCTCACCGACTTACACCACAATATCATTGATAATAATCTTGGAGAAGCACTGCTAAAGAAGAATTGTACATATTTGGTGTGAGAAAAGCATGGAATTACAGGCTAGAGGATGAGAGAAACATGTCAATGTATAGCAAAATGAATACAGTATTGTAAAGCAAAACAAACTAAAAAAATAAAAATTAATTAAAAAAAATAAAATATTCTCACAGCATCTGCTACTCAAAAAAAAAAAAAAGTGTTTTGATTGTCTACGTGAAAAAAATTAACCATGAAATGAACATTGTATGCCCTCTGTTGTAGTAGTTGCCTGGGACCAGAGTAGTAGGGAAGAGGGGGAATTTATTATAAAAGGTCTTGAGGAAACTTTTGTGGGTGATAGCTATGTTCATTATCATGATTTTGATGGTTATTCCATCCATGGGTATATTCATATATCAAAATTTATAAAGTTGTTTAAATGTGTGAATTTTATTCTACATCAACTATACCTCAATATGGAGAAGGGAATGGCAGCCCACTCCAATATTCTTGCCTGGAGAATTCCATGGACAGAGGAGCTTAGTGGGCTACAGTCCATGGGTCACAAAGAGCCAGACATGACTGAGTGACCAGTGCAAAGCAATACCTCAGCCTTCCTTTTTTGTGGTCCTTGTCATAAACAAGTAGATTAAAGCAAGTTCATTTAAACCATGAACAAGTCATATGAACCCAATACACAAAAAGAGACAGGTATCATATGACTTATTAGACATTTTGCTTCTAGATATATATCCTTGAAAAATTACTGCCAGTGTCAACAAGAAGCAAGTTCAAACTACCATTGCTTATAGAAAACAACAACAACAACAACAACAACAAAAAAAAAAAAACAGAAAATAACTTAAATGTTGTCAGTGCCATTATGGATAAATATATTGGTATGATCATATGGTAGAATAATATACAACAGTTAAAATGAGTTAATTATAGCTATAAGTATCACATGAATGAATCTCTTAATCATATTATTAAACTGAAAAGTGTAAAAGAATACATATAGAATTATTACAATATGTAAAGTAAAAAAAAACTACTGTTTTTTGAGATACATAATTGTGTAGTAAAACTATAAAGATTAGTAAGGGAAAGATAAACCCATATTTCGGTTGCTACTTACCTTAAAAATGTCAAGCAATAAAAGTGTTAGGTTTAGGAATGGCTATACAGGAGGCTTCAAAGATTTTTGTAATGTTTTATTTATAAGCTTAGTGGAGGGTATACAATGTTCATTTTACCAGGTTACTTTTAGAATATATACTAATAGGCCTTTTTTGTATTTAATAAAGCATTATTATAATAAAAAACAGGAATAATGATATCTTTTTCTCTCTGGAGCTGATAGAATTGGAGAATCATTGAATAGATGATCCAGAGAGATGATATGGGAAGGGAGACGGGAGGGGGGTTTAGGATTGGGAACTCATGTACACCTATGGTGGATTCATGTCAATGTATGGCAAAACCAATACAGTATTATAAAATAAAATAAAGTAAAAATAAAAATTAAAAAAAAGAAGGAAACTTCCAAGAAGAGTTAAATGAAGCATTCCTAAAAATTCTTTGTTGTTATTTGAAATAATTTTATTGAGGTCCATTAAAAGCTTCATAAGGGCCAAAAAATATTTTTAATTTTTAAAAAGTGGTGAAAACTGTGTATAGATTTGAATGCTTTATATACAGTTGCTCTGTTTTTTAGTTGTAGTTCCAAGTGGACAGTCAGAATGGCTGCAGTCTGAATAAAATACATGATGAGTTGTTTGTTGGTTTATGCACGCTGCTATATGAATTTTGTCAGTACAGCCATAACCTTATGTGCTTAAACTAAGCCAAGATGATTACTCAGGGCTCTCTAGTCAGCAATCAACACCTGTTTTCCAATTGTCCTGTTCAAATGTCTCCCCACTTAATGATCACCCTAGGGCAGTCAGTTCTCACTGGGACAGCTGTGTCTTTTCAAACCCTGAAAGTGTGACTCAGGCCAGATTGGGAGTGAATGAGTTAAAGTTGCTCAGTCGTGTCTGACTCTTTGCGACCTCATGGACTACACAGTCTATGGAATTCTCCAGGCCAGAATACTGGAGTGGGTAGCCTTTCCCTTCTCCAGGGGATCTTCCCAACCCAGAGTTAAACCCAGGTCTCCCTCATTTTTGTCCTGTTCAAATGTCTCCCCACTTAATGATCACCCTAGGGCAGTCAGTTCTCACTGGGACAGCTGTGTCTTTTCAAACCCTGAAAGTGTGACTCAGGCCAGATTGGGAGTGAATGAGTTAAAGTTGCTCAGTCGTGTCTGACTCTTTGCGACCTCATGGACTACACAGTCTATGGAATTCTCCAGGCCAGAATACTGGAGTGGGTAGCCTTTCCCTTCTCCAGGGGATCTTCCCAACCCAGAGTTCAAACCCAGGTCTCCCTCATTGCAGGCAGCGTCTTTACCAGCTGAGCCACCAGGGAAGCCCAAGAATACTAGAATGAGTAGCCTATCCCTTCTCCAGCAGATCTTCCGAACCCAGGAATCAAACTGGGGTCTCCTGCATTGCAGGAGAATTCTTTACCAACTGAGTTATCAGGGAAGCCCAAGCCAGACTGGAGGTCTTCATGATATCCTCAAAAAGAGACTGCCTAAGTCAGGTAGATAGCTTGAAAGAATGATCTCAGCACCAGGTTATCCAGGGATGTTTGCTGTTCCAGGGCTAGTGAATGAAAGGGCATTTCTAGAAAGACATTTTCCAAGTCTTAGAATGAACTTCTCCTAAAAACACAAGCAGCCTCATTTGTCTGGCTAAAGAGAAACCATTGTATGTTAGCTGAAGGAAAAAAAAAAAAGTTTATACTTTCTCTGTGTTAGAGTTCATCTCTTTTAAAATTATCAGTTTGGCTGTTTGCAAATTATTTTTCTGATTCAATTGCTTCTTTGGTTCTTTGCAGTGGTGATTGCTATAATAGATAACTCCCTTCCAAAGAGCCTGTACTAGCTTCATTTGCAATCAATGCCAAGCAAAATTAAAATTGAATTTATTTAGTAAGATTTAAATTGAATTGTTTTCTGTGAGGAAACTCGTGTATTCCTGCACATATCCTGTAAGTATGTCTTACATATTGGATATGTATATTTTATTTTAGCTTTCCATCATTCTAATGTTATCTATAAAATATGACAGTTTATATAAAATTATTTTTCTGTGCTTTATAAATTTAAAATGCATAGCAAAGAATATGAAATAAAATTAGGAAAAAGAAATCAAGAAACAATATTGGCATTTCCCTCCTTAACTTTTAGAGCAGACTTTCCCCACCCCTCCCCAGGCAACAAAGGATTAAAAAGCTTTTCAAATAATCTCAAGATGTCCCAAATCCTTGTGAGGAAATGTATAATCATGGATTACACTTTCTTTCTGATTTATTATGTGATTGTGATAAACATTCTGAGCTGTCCTCTGTTCTCCTATGCTGTCCTTTAGAATTTATTGACATGGATTCATGACAGTTGAAAAAGAAAATGAATAATTTTATAGTTCTCCTTGGCACTCTTGATTTAAAAGGAAATCTTAAACCTCTGTTAAGCTGTAAAGTGTTTGTCTCCCCTGTGGCTTCTATCATTAACCAGTTCTATTTGTAGTTTTAATCACCACGATACCAAGTTGCTGATATACTCACAAAAATAATCAGAATGTCATTCTTTGGAAATGCAAATATCATTATGCATTTTTTGCATTCTTCAGAAAGTGAGAGATGATATCTTAATTGTTGATTAGAGAATTCTATTAAAGTGTCTATATGAGCATAGTTTAAAAATAATTTTGGACTTCAGATATGTTTATTGTCTCTATTAAGAATAGAAAGTGTACAGTATCATGTAACCAAATTTTTAGGAAAAAAATTTTATTTATTTACTTGCAATCACTCAGAAAAATACTGATTGAGCCTTGGGTCTCTACTGGTCACAGCTAGATTCTGAGAAACAAATAAATGTAAAGTACTTATTTCTTCAAAAAACTCATAGACTCAGGAAGGGGGTGAAGCAGTGACAGAAAATTAATAATATAATAAATGTGGTAAATCACAGAGTCCTGTTTAAAGTTCCATGAAAGCACAAATGGGGAACAAATGAAGTCTTCCTGGAGGAGAGGAAAATGGGGAGAGTTGTGAAAATATGATTTTGAAGTGGGTCTTAGACACTAGGAGTTTGTTGAGAAGTGAAGGAGAAATCACAAAAGAATTATTTTAGACCTTTTCTTTCTTTCATTTGTAAATGGTAACCAACATGATGGTTGGCATAAGTATAGAGTTCCCTGTGTCTCTGCCTAACTCTTCATTTATATGTAGCGTCACTCAGTTCAGTTCAGTTCAGTCCGCTCAGTTGTGTCTGACTCTTTGCGACCCCATGAATCACAGCAAACCAGGCCTCCTTGTCCGTCACCATCAGCAAAGTAAAATGGACTGGAATGGGTGAATTTAACTCAGATGACCATTACATCTACTGCTGCGTGCAGGAATTCCTCAGAAGAAATGGAGTAGTCATCATGGTCAACAAAAGAGTCTGAAATGCAGTAGTGTCACTGGAGTTCCCTATTTCTAATTCTGCTAGAGGCAGAAACTTCACTCTTAATTAGATTTTTCTCTTTAGCCTGGTAATTTGAATCTGTAAGAATTCATAAACTACGTTTTTAAAATTTATTGTTAATGGCAACCCACTCCAGTATTCTTGCTTGGAGAGTCCTGTGGATGGAGGAGCCTGGTGGGCTGCTGTCCATAGGGTCACACAGAGTCAGACGCAACTGAAGCGACTTAGCATGCATGCATGCATTGGAGAAGGAAATGGCAACTCACTCCAGTATTTTGTCTGGAGAATCTCAGAGACAGGGGAGCCTGGTGGGCTGCTGTCTCTGGGATCGCAGAGTTGGACACGACTGAAGGGACTTAGCAGCAGCAGCAGCAGCAATACATCTACAAGTTAGACTATATATTGCACTTAGTATAGCCTAAAAGAAAAGAAATAATTCATAACAAGGGAATCAAGTATACTAAAACATAAAATCAGTTTGAAAATATTTATTATAACAACTGAAAAAGTAAGATGTAATGTTTTATATTTAGTATATCAACTATGTAAAAAATATATATAGAAAAGAGAAGAAAGGAATGACAAAATAATAGTGGTTGCCTCTGGGAGGTAAGCAATGTTTTTTATTGCATACTTATCTGAACTTTATAATTTTCCTACTAACAGTATTAATTTCTTTTAGACTAATAAAAACTATATTCGAAACAACATAGACTTCTCAATTCAACAACATCATCTAATTATTGCTCTCTTGAAAGTGAAAGTTATTTTATGATTCTGTTGGATGGTGGTGTTAGGGACATTTCATGTCTTCTAGAGCAGCATTGTTTTAGATTATTTTGCTTTCTCACTTGCAAAAGCAAGGCTACTGTGAGTGATTCCTCGGTTAGTTTTGTGTTTTCTTCCTCTGTCCCTACACTTGAAGCTTATATTGTGATTAAAAAGTTTCACTTTCTCCAGAGTTGGTTGCCATAGGTGCCTCTAATGCTTAGGCTCTGAGTTGACCTGAAAATGAAACAAAGTTTGAAAGTGAAAGTTATTTTATGATTCTGTTGGATGGTGGTGTTAGGGACATTTCATGTCTTCTAGAGCAGCATTGTTTTAGATTATTTTGCTTTCTCACTTGCAAAAGCAAGGCTACTGTGAGTGATTCCTCGGTTAGTTTTGTGTTTTCTTCCTCTGTCCCTACACTTGAAGCTTATATTGTGATTAAAAAGTTTCACTTTCTCCAGAGTTGGTTGCCATAGGTGCCTCTAATGCTTAGGCTCTGAGTTGACCTGAAAATGAAACAAAGTGTTGCTCAGTAGTGTTTAACATTTTGCAACCCCATGGACTAGCCCGTCAGGCTCCTCTGTTCCCGGGATTCTCCAGGCAAGAATACTGGAGTGGGTAGCCTTTCCCTTCTCCAGGGGATCTTCCCAACCCAGGGATCCAACCCAGGTCTCCTGCATTGCAGGCAGATTGTTTACCATCTGAGCCACAAGGGAAGCCTGAAGTTGACCTGAAGTAGCCCTGATTTGGCCTGAAGCTAGGCTCAAAAGAGGCACCCACATACTAGTAGCTGTTGCACAATCAGTATGTTGGTGACATGGTCATCCATCAAGCCTATAGCCATAATTCAGGGCACTAGTTCTGCTCCCTCTTGCAGTTGCACCTTTTGTTCTGATTGCTTCTCAGCTGCAATTTAGTGATCTCTTTCTACTCTTTGCTCATGTGCATCTCAGAGGATTGGATTGCCATTCATCACCAGTCACTTCAGCGAGGCTGAGGTGGTTTGGGGAAAGATCTTAACTAACTCCATTTGATATTTGAAGACTTCTCTGTGGAAGCAGCTTGTTAATGTCTCACCAAACTGAAGGTAATTAGGAAGTCAGACTATCAGAGCACAGTACTTTGGAGAGCATCTTGATACCCCTTGCCACGTTAGAGCCATGGTATTAGCAATGTCTGATGTTGTAAAGAGCAATATTGCATAGGAATCTGGCATGTCAGGTCCATGGATCAAGGCAAATTGGAAGTGGTCAAACAGGAGATGGCAAGAGTGAACATTGACATTCTAGGAATCAGCAAAGTAAAATGGACTGGAATGGGTGAATTTAACTCAGATGACCATTACATCTATCAGTCTCTCTACAGGGACACCAGCCTCCTAGTTTCAGTGTTTTCTCTCTTTGATGATGCAAAACCATCAGGCCAATGTGCAGCTTTAGTAGCCAGCTGCAATAGTGTTTTTCCTTGCATGTTGTAAAATAAATTATTTGGCTGCCTACAGGTCTTCTTTCACGTGGACTTGCACAGGTTGACTGCTCTAGTCCCTGGTAATGAGAGTTTGGGGTGGGATATGGGGAAGAAAAGGAATGATACTCACAAGCTGCAAGCTGTGTAATAGCTATGATTATCTTGCTTCATAATGTTAGTCAATGTGTACTGCCAAGGAAGGCATTAAGAGAATTATTTCCTCATTTGTTCAAGGCATCCTCAGCTTGTGTCTGACCTTAAAATGTACACTGTGGGATTTTAGGTGAACTAGAAGCCTGAGTGAGGGCAGCCTCACCCCACAGGACTCTTGCAGAGAAACAAGACTGTGTAACTTGAGTCATTTGTGGTGTGCTTGCACTCTATCTCTGTCTATTTCTCTCTCTGTGCTCAGTCACTGAGTCATGTCCAACTCTTTGCAACCCTATGGACTGTAGACCGCCAGGCTCCTCTCTCCATGGGATTTCCCAGGTGAGAATACTAGAGTGAGTTGCCATTTCCTTCTCCTGGGGATCTTCTGGACCCAGGCATGGAACCTGAGTCTCTTGTATCCCCTGTTCTCCTGCATTGTCAGGCAGATTCTGTACCACTTTGCCACCTGGGAAGCACCCTCTCCCTATATACATATAAAAACAGAGCTTCTATATTAAATATATAAGTATATAATCCATAATATGCATGTGTATGTATATATACTTATACGTTTAATACAAAAGCTCTCTTTTTAACACCAAACAGCACACCAAAAAGAGTTGTGCAGTGGTGCTACATTTATGTTTTATGAGCAGCTGCCTGGAGAAGGCAGTGGCACCCCACTCTAGGACTCTTGCCTGGAAAATCCCATGGATGGAGGAGCCTGGTGGGCTGCAGTCCATGGAGTCGCTAAGAGTTGGACACGACTGAGCAACTTCATTTTCACTCTTCACTTTCATGCATTGGAGAAGGAAATGGCAACCCACTCCAGTGTTCCTGCCTGGAGAATCCCAGGGACGGGGGACCCTGTTGGACTGCTGTCTATGGGGTTGCACAGAGTCGGATATGACTGAAACGACTTAGCAGCAGCCTGGATTAAACTCCCCTATACACACATGAAGTCATAGTAGCTTTCATAAGTTAACAAATCTGCAAAATTTAAGAGTAAATTTTTTTTCAGTTTTGGAAAACTGATGATACAAGATGACTATGGGGTAGAGTTTTTCATGTATGAAACATATGTCAAAACAAGTGCTGGAGGATGAGAATAGAATAATTTCTTTTTTAGGAGATCTATATAGTGTAACTGATGAATGATATATGTGCTGTTAAACATTTTTTATCCTAATGGAGTGGGGAATTTCCAGAACTGCAGCCTCACCATTTCCCGCAATCATGGTATTTTTTGTCTATATTTTTCCTGCTTAACTTCAGAGTATTTTCTTGGTTTCTAGGGGGAGGATTGCAATTGTGAATGTGTTTCATACGATTTCTCAAATTTTAAATTGACCACTTATCTTGTTTTTAGTGGGAAGTTTTTCTAACCCACTGAATTTATTAATTTCTTCTTTGGCCCACATTTGGAAAACAGGGAAGTAGATGAATTCGTGTTAGTTCAAAAATATGTAATTTTTTTTTTATTTTATATATCAGGACACCATCAGATTACAGAAATAATTTTAAAGCTGGCCTGCACTAGAAGGAAGGAACATAAAATATGAGCCTTTGGTCACGAGCACTGTTACACTGACTGCATCTCCCCACTTTCCTGTCATCTATCTCAGCAATCTTTAAGGTCGTTATAGATTATTCAAAAGCAGAGACAAACTTTGTAAGTAAGGCAAAAGACCTTACTTTGCCGACTAAGGTCTGTCTAGTCAAGGCTATGGTTTTTCCAGTGGTCATGTATGGATGTGAGAGTTGGACTGTGAAGAAGGCTGAGCGCTGAAGAATTGATGCTTTTGAACTGTGGTGTTGGAGAAGACTCTTGAGAGTCCCTTGGGCTGCAAGGAGATCCAACCAGTCCATTCTGAGGGAGATCAACCCTGGGATTTCTTTGGAAGGAATGATGCTAAAGCTGAAGCTCCAGTACTTTGGGCACCTTATGCGAAGAGTTGACTCATTGGAAAAGACCCTGATGCTGGGAGGGATTGTGGGCAGGAGGAGAAGGGGACGACCGAGGATGAGATGGCTGGATGGCATCACGGACTCAATGGACGTGAGTCTGAGTGAACTCCAGGAGCTGGTGATGGACAGGGAGGCCTGGCGTACTACGATTCACGGGGTCGCAAAGAGTCGGACACGACTGAGCGACTGAACTGAACTGAACTGAGCATGGTTACTACACCACATTGACTAGCCTCTGGAAGCTAACGGTAGTGCCCAACCCCATCTCACCAAAGCAGTCCACAGCCTCATGGGTAGCTATCTCTGGAGGCTCCTAGTGGAGGTAAGTAACAGGGTTGGTTGTCCTCTGTCATCAGCAGGACAGTAAGGACAGATCCCATTTGCCTTTTATCCCTACTTATCCCAGTTACTACCTGGGGTAAAGCTTAAGCCTCTCACCACCTGGGGTCTTCCCCTTGTACTGCTCTGCACAGCCTTGATCCGACTCCCACTTTGTGCCCAATTCCACCATGTCTCCAGTACTCCTTCCTGCTTGCCAGCAGATTCTCATCATCCTCAAGTTGCCTGTCACAAAGCAGTCCTTTGGCTTCCTTGCCTAAACTGAAAGCTTTCTTCAGAGGGTGCTGGGTTTCTTGCAGTAAATGGAGGCAGTTTTCCCTTTTACATCCCCTTATCTCGTATCTCAGGACTTTAAAATAGTTTCATTATCCACGCAACCACTCATTGTCACTTCTAGGTTGCTACTTGTCACTCTTCTTTCAATCCCTATTGCCTGGTTGCACTGAACAGTTTTTCCTTTAAACCATCCCAAGCTAGTTCCTGTCTCGTAGCCTCATATTGCAGTTCCTTCTAGCTGGCAAGTTCTTGATGTTTTTCCTCCTGATCTTTATTATTCAGCAGGTTCTTGATGTTTTTCCTCCTGATCTTTATTCTTCAGCCTGTTTTACCTCCTTACATAATCCTTCCTTGAGCCTGTCTTTCTAAGATAGCTTTTCTGCTTCACTATTCTCTTGTCAGCCCCATATGTTTCTTTCTTTTGAATTAATTTTTTATATCAGTTAATTTCTTCTTCTTCTTTTTTTTTTTTTAGTGTGTATCTTCGTCTACAGAAAGTGAGCTTCATGGGGCAGATACCACATTTATTTTTTTCTTTTTGACAGTGTGCCTCTGATGTCTAGCATGGTGCTGGTCCCTCAAAGGCACCCACAATTTGAAGAGTGAAGAAACAGGCAACATGTCTATTAGAATAAGAATAAATTAATCTATTCAAAAAGTCATAGAAATTGTGGACATGAAATTAAATTACAAATTTTATTTCCTTCTCCAAGCATATTCAGTAGAGACAAAAATCATGTTTTAGGAATAACTTAATGAAAGGATGCTTGGAGTTTGGAGACTCTGGTGAATTTAAAATGGTGTGAGATGAGGTGGTGTTGGAAAATAGTCTGTTTTCTGAGAAGGAGTAGCTGAAAACAGTGTGTGTATTTTGAACAAGCAAATGCCATATATATTGATTATAATTTGAAATAATGGAAAGCAAAAATATTTATAACTATTTTTGACTATTGTGAGCCCAGAACTTATGGGAAGAACAATGGAGAGAGGCTGGGGCTTCCATGGTAGCTCAGCAGTAAAGAATCTGCCTGTAATGCAGGAGACTTGAGTTTGGTTCCTGGGTGGGGACGATTCCCTGGAGAAGGAAACGGCAACTAACTCCAGTATTCTTGCCTGGAGAATTCCATGGACAGAGGAGCCGGGCTGGCTGCAGTCCATAGAGTTGCAACGAGTTGTATGTGACTGAACAACTGAGCACATGGCGAGAGGCGTGACTTAAAGATCGAAACCCATTGGTTGACTCTCCTTCTCAAATATGAATTGTCTTCTTTGGTCTTTGGATTGGAACCACATGGCTGTCAATTCTAGGATGAAACCTTTGGAGAGTGCTCTAAATTCAGGTATTTGGTATTTCTGAATGTTTCAGTTTAGCTGTCAGGAATCTGGGGGTCAGATCTGTCATTTTTAGTACACAGGTGGCAGTGTCCGACTTACCATGGGTAGCCATTCATCTCTGCAGAAAGAGAAGCTGAAGGAGCTATAGGCATGGTCAAACTGTGGGCATTATATGGTATTTGAATTCCTTCTGGCAGGTTTTTGAAATATTTTCAGGTTATTTTCCATCCTTTTTTACCTTGCCCAATGATGGGGCTACAACTACTGGAATACACGTTAAGTCTCTCATCAGCTTTTGTTAGAATCAAGAGACGTCACTGTTTGCATGGGTGTGTGTGTGTGTGTGAGATTATGCACTGTTCCTAAAGCACAGCATATCAGAAAAAAAATAAATGAGAATTTTGTTGAAGAAGATGATGTCAGAACATAAATTAGGATTCTGCCTGAATTAACAGCTTCATCTTCCAGAGTGCCTTAAAGTCATACATGTATTATCACATTTTATTATTACTGTATAATTACGATATTATCATTATCTTCATTTTAAAAATGATAAATGTGAAGTACAGAGAGGTCAAGTAAAATTTTCAAAGTGATGGTATAGCTGGTACTTAGCTTTTAGTTCTGCCAATTCCAGCTCCAGTGTTTTATTTTCTATCTGAATTGGAGGGCTGGACAGGATAAATTGTTTCACAAACCTCATCTCCAGAAAAAATACTGAAAGAGTGTAAGGATTGGCATTTTGTCCATCCTGAGGTACAGTGAGGGACCAGATAGATGATTTGATACCTTTCTGTTCCAGATTTTATAGCTACATTTATCTGGAAGTGTTTGCTATAAGCATCAGCTATTTTGAATTTGATACACTAAGAAAATAGTATTGTTTAAGCCCATCAGTGCTTAGGGAAAAAGCTCTTTTGGCTAATGATCAGAAATTTCTTAGTCTGCTAAATAGACTCCTAATAGGAATGTGAAAGTGCTAAATGTTGTAGATTATGCAGGCCCATCCATATGGTGTCAGTGCTCCTGGAGTGGTTCATTTTCTGGCTGAAAATTCCATTATTTTCTAAAAACAAGGTAAGAAATGAGAGAGCTGACCATTTTAATTAAAGCTGATCTGTAGTTCTGATGCAGAACAAGTCACTATACCATTCAATCATCAGTTCCACACTCAGGTCTTGGGTTTGGCTCATTTCATATTTTAACAAGTACAATGTCCTTGTGTTATATAATTAAGATTTGGCTGCCCTTTGTCCCTGTATCCTGGAATGGAGACTCTAAATCCTTAGGATTTCCTGAGAATATAAGTGTCTTTATTATTCATGATTCCCCTTGAATCATTCCGGAATTTATGCTAATAAGGTGACTCATGGCGGCCCTCTCAATAGCTTCAGGAAGGAGGCTGATCATAGACAGTCATGTAATTAGAGGGTTGCGACCTTGTGCCAGCCAACCTGACCTCTGGGGAGAGGAATAAGATTAGAGACTTAGTTTAATCACATAACCAAGGACATAATGAGACCCCAGCAAAAGCTCTGGATGTGAGGTTCAGCGGAGCTTCCTGCTTTGTGAACTCATCAGTATTCCCAGAGGGTAATATGCTGATTCCATGGTTTGGGGGCATGGTATCTCTGTGTTGGGGACACTTTCATATCCTGTCCCAGGTGGCTCTTCATTTGACTGCTCCGGAGTTGTTTCCATCATAATAAAACTATAAGTGTAGCGCTTTCCTGAGCTCTGTGTGTGCTAGCAAATTATCAAATGTGAGAAGACTCATGGGAATTCCAGATTTATGGCCAGTTTGTCAGTGGTGCAAATGACCTAGAGATCATTTGAACTTGTGGTTGGCATCTTAAATAGGGTCAGTCTTCTGAGGACTGAGCCCTTAACTCGTGGGATCTACATTCACTCCAGAGGGTTATATCACAAGTGATTTTCAGTATACTAGTTGATGTTAGAGCAGTTGGGATTGAAACAGAGGACCCCAAAAGGGAAGATGTATTATTTAGTTACCTACTGACCCATCATTTATAAATGGAGAGTTACAACACACTTAGCAGGTAAAGATGTTTTCTAAATCTTGGACTTTTTATTTCTCTGATCTCAGTTATTTACTGGCACAGGTTTTTTCTGTGGGGCCAACTCTGCCTGTGTGTAGATGGGACAGTTTTATCTGAACTAACTGATTTGATGAAAAGCATCTGTCTCTCTCTCTCTCTCTTTCTTTGAAGTTATTGTGAAATGTGAGATGTATGTATTAAAATTCCTAAAACTAGAGATAGTGATGTGTTCTGGGTATGATGAGTGCTCCATACTGATCTCTTAATCTGTCTTGAATGGTTCAGTTTGATGTTTGATACAGGAATATATGCTTGTAATGTCACTGAATAAAAATTCTCAACAAAATGTGGTTTAGAGTTTAATGTAAAATTTTCATATTATATATAGAAAAGATAATTCCAAACACTGTAAATTTTTTTACAAAAGTATTATAATATCATTAGCTTTTCTGTTTTTTTTTTCTCTCTTATTGAAATTGTCATCTCAATGAATAAGTTTAATCCAAAATGAAAAATTATTCAGGAAATTTCTGCCCACCCTGCAGTCTCCCAAGATCTCATGTGATTCTGTCATCATGACTGGCCAGCTATAATCCACTCTCTACCCCTGACTTGGCTGGATTGAAGAGTAGATCTGCCTTTCATGTTTCCAATATACAAAATGAAACGGTCAGATTAGTTGATTGTTAGTTTCTCTTCCAGCTGAAATATCCTGCTCTCCTTACAGAACATGTTTACTCATAAGAATTAGAGTGGATTGCACTGGTCTACCTGGCAGAAATTGGCTATGGCCTTTGCCCCAACAGTCAGTCAGATATGCATCCCTTTTTACTCACATCTCTGTGCGCATCTCCACTGACATCCAGTGCTCACTTGCAGAAGTGCCGGGAAGGAAACTTGGCTGCTTGAGAATAGATACCATCTAGAGAGTTGAATGGGGCTTCCCAGGTGGTGCTAGTGGTAAAGAATCTGCCTGTCAATAAGGGACATAAAAGACACAGGTTCAACCCCTGGGTCGGGAAGACCCCCCTGGAGGAGGACATGGCAGCCCACTCCAGTATTCTTGGCTGGAGAATCCCATAGACAGAGGAGCCTGGCGGACTACAGTCTACAGGGTTGTGCACAGCTGAAATGACGTAGCAGACGCACAGAGAGAGTTAAATGAGTTCAGCTTTGTACTGAAATTTAACTCAGTCGAATAGAATCAATTAGAGTTCAGTGAACTTCATTTTACTTCAACTCATCCTTTTTATTTCTTCTCACATTATATTTAGATATTGGTATCTATGCCTTGTATTTGGGAATCACCTCTGAGTATCATAAATGATTGATAAATCATGTCCTTTTTCAAGTGCATTATGTATTTGTTTACATTAAAAAAATATGGCTTGTGTGGAATCAGACAATATAAATCTGACCTATTTTTTTATTTACATATGAACTGATAGGATTCCCTAGTGGTCAGTGGTAAAGAACCTGCTTACCAATTCAAGAGATGTGGACTTGATCCCTGGGTTGGGAAGATCCTGGAGAAAGAAATGGCAACCCACTCCAGTATTTTTGCCTGGGAAATCTCATGGACAGAGGAGCTTGGTAGGCTACGTCCATGGGGTCACAAAGGGTTGGACATGACTTAGCAAATAAACAACAACAAGTAATCAGCATCAGGTTAAGTGTCCATGTGAACTTGCTAAGGTATTTAGTAACTTATGAAAGTGGTGTCAGCGACATAGTTTTAATCCTTGGCATTTGATGGTCTTTACTCTCCAGGTGATCAAGAATGTCTGAAAAGATAGTTATGGGCCATGGTGTCTGTACATACCTGTAGACTGTCTTATGGTGGCCTCATGGTGAGGTGTTCAAACTCAGTTGAATCACAGAAAACCTGAAATGGACTTCTGCTCAGAAGAAATTGTTTCCTATCTGACATCTCTGTGTCCAAGATGACTTTTCTACTTACTACTTACTGATTGATTGCCAGAGATTCAGAGAGGACCCATCATCTGTGCTCCCTTTTTATGTTCTCTTTAAGGCAATTCTTTCCCCCTCCACTTACCTTATAACATTTTTAATAATTTGTCAACTGACCTTTTAGAAAAATAAAATATTTACTTAGTATTTTGTGTTTACATTTTATACTTAATATAGAACATGGAGCTAGTTTTGCACTGTTTGCAGCAAGTTTAGTTATATTTAGTTTCCATGTTTCTTTTTAATTCAGAGAATTCATGAAAATGAAACATTTTGAAAGAGTTGGGGGATGAGATATTATAGAGACACTGAGGAAGGTATAAAAAGCTAGGGGAAAAAAAATTGATTTTTTCAATGTTTTGCCAGTTATCCTCCATGAACTAAATTGGAAATGTGATTTAAAACAAACGCCCATCCTTTTCCCCTCCAAAAACTGGAGCTGAGTGAGGACATGCAGAGCATTCTATCATCTTAAATGGCTTTAAGACTATATATTAGCTTGTCACTTCAGCTGTGTGCAAAAATAAGCATAGCATAAAATTGTCCCTCCAGGATGTCACAGTTACCACTATGAATCTTTCTCTCAGCTGCTATTTGATAGAGATCACAACTTCTGAGTCATATGGCATTTGCTTGTCTCACATTTTTAAAGGAAGCACATTTTCATTACATTCACTCTGTAAGTCTTGAAGTTACTTGTGATATAAATTGTCATTAATGTTCATGTCTTACAGGTATACATAGGAAACCAAATCTAGTTGAAGATTCACCATTTAGGTTCACCATCTGCTCTTGGGCACTACTTAATAATAAAGTGAATTCTATATTCTTGTTTCCTGCTTCAATGTGCTTTGATGGGAATAGGGGTAGGGTTGAGAAAGGGGATTAGAATGTATTGAAGACTTACTTATGTGCCAGATGGTTTATAGTGACTGTCTCATTTTATCTAAATAGTTTAATGGTAGGTGGTCTTAAGCATATAGAGGAGAGTGAAAAGGTTGGCTTAAAGCTCAACATTCAGAAAACGAAGATCATGGCATCTGGCCCCATCACTGTATGGGAAATAGATGGGGAAACAGTAGAAACAGTGTCAGACTTTGTTTTTTTGGGCTCCAAAATCACTGCAGATGGTGACTGCAGCCATGAAATTAAAAGGTGCTTACTCCTTGGAAGAAAAGTTATGACCAACCTAGATAGTATATTCAAAAGCAGAGACATTACTTTGCCGACTAAGGTCCATCTAGTCAAGGCTATGGTTTTTCCTGTGGTCATGTATGGATGTGAGAGTTGGACTGTGAAGAAGGCTGAGCGCAGAAGAATTGATGCTTTTGAACTGTGGTGTTTGAGAAGACTCTTGAGAGTCCCTTGGGCTGCAAGGAGATCCAACCAGTCCATTCTGAAGGAGATCAACCCTGGGATTTCTTTGGAAGGAATGATACTAAAACTGAAGCTCCAGTACTTTGGCCACCTTATGCGAAGAGTTGACTCATTGGAAAAGACCCTGATGCTGGGAGGGATTGAGGGCAGGAAGAGAAGGGGACAACCGAGGATGAGATGGCTGGATGGCATCATGGACTCAATGGACGTGAGTCTGAGTGAACTCCGGGAGTTGGTGATGGACAGGGAGGCCTGGCGTGCTGCGATTCATGGGGTCGCAAAGAGTCGGACACGACTGCG
>SJXQ01002299.1:125707-141246 GCA_006408695.1 Aepyceros melampus
CTCATTGGAAAAGACCCTGATGCTGGGAGGGATTGAGGGCAGGAAGAGAAGGGGACAACCGAGGATGAGATGGCTGGATGGCATCATGGACTCAATGGACGTGAGTCTGAGTGAACTCCGGGAGTTGGTGATGAACAGGGAGGCCTGGCGTGCTGCGATTCATGGGGTCGCAAAGAGTCAGACACGACTGTGCAACTGAACTGAACTGAATACACACACACACACACACACACACACACACATATATATATATAAATAACCTGGCTATGATTAAAACTTTCCCTGTGTCACACAACCGCAAAAGAGAATTTCCTATCTTGTAAGTAAACATTTTTTAGCTTATCACATGTTGAAACCTGCTGTTCCTCTTCTTTCTCCTCTTTCTCCAATTCTTGCCCTCTTTTCTCTTTTTTACTAATATGAAACCAATCAAAACCAGCTAATCATCTCTGCTAATGCTAGGAATCTGTGAAAGGAAGAAAAATATAACTGAGATTTCTTAGAGTTTTAATTGAAATGATTTACTGGGACATTTGATGGTTAGGTTTTTGTAATGCTACTTTGTGTATGCTTCACTGAGCTGTTATTTTTATTTTTATTACCATACAGCAGCTATGTTGAAATGTAATTAGCAGGTCTAGTCACTAATTATCTAATCAGCAGTAATTATTAGTTGGCTGGGTTTTCATGCTGCATATGATTCAGCATCTTGAGAAGTGCTGTACCACACAAAGACCATGTGATTTTTGTTTATATTCATACAGTTACAGTGTATGGGAAAAGTATGCATTTTGACTTCAATAATCATGAGTCAGTTATCTAACTTTTCTGAGCTTCAATTTCTCCATCAGTAAAATTGGTGAAAGTAGGAAGAGGAGAGATACCTGGAGTAACAGGTAAGTTTGGCTTTGGAGAACAAAATGAAGGAAGGTAAAGCCAAACTGAATTCTGCCTAGAGACTTCACTGGTCATAGAAATACTCTTCTTCAACAACACAAGAGATGACTTTACACATGGACATCACCAAATGGTCAATACTGAAATCACATTGATTACATTATTTGTAGCCAAAGATGGAGAAGCTGTGTACAGTCAGGAAAAACAAGATGGGGAGCTGACTGTAGCTCAGATCATCAGCTTCTTGTAGCAAAATTCAGGCTTAAGCTAAAGAAAGTAGGGAAAACCACTAGGCCAGCCACATAGGACTTAAGTCAAATCCCCTATGAATATGAGTGGAGGTTAATGAATAGATTCAAGGAATTAAAATTTGTAAACAGTATGCCTGAAGAACTATGGATGGAGGACCGTAATACTGTACAGGAGTCAGCGAACAAAACCACTCCAAAGAAAAGCAAGAAGGCAAAGTGGTTATCTGAGGAGACTTTACAGATAGCTGAAGAAAGAAGATAAATGAAAAGCAAGGGATAAATGGAAAAGTACATCCAATTAAATGCAGAGTTCCAAAGATTAGCATGGAGAGACAAGAAGACCTTCTTCAATGAACAGTGCATTAAACTATAAGAAAACAGCGGAATGGGAAAGACTGCAATGGCACCCCACTCCAGTACTCTTGCCTGGAAAATCCCATGGACAGAGGACCCTGGTGGGCTGCAGTCCATGGGGTCGCTAAGAGTCAGACAGGACTGAGCAACTTCATTTTCACTTTTCACTTTCATGCATTGGAGAAGGAAATGGCCACCCACTCCAGTGTTCTTGCCTGGAGAATCCCAGGGATGGCAGAGCCTCGTGGGCTGCCATCTATGGGGTCACACAGAGTTGGACACAACTGAAGCGACTTAGCAGCAGCAGCAGCAGCAGCAGCAGAGATCTCTTCAGGAGAATTTGGAAATATCAAGAGAACATTTTACCCAAAGATGGGCACAATAAAGGACAGAATGGTAGAGACCTAGTAGACATTGAGGAGATCGAGAAGAGATGGAAAGAATACATAGAAGAACTGTACAAAAAAGATCTTAATGAACCAGATTGCTATGATGGTGTGGTCAGTCACCCAGAGCCAGATTTTCTGGAGTAAGAAGTCAAGTGGGTCTTAGCAAGCACTGCTGTTAGTAAAGTTAGTGGATGTGATGAAATTCCAGTAGAGTTATTCAGAACCCTAAAAGATGATGCCATCAAGGTGTTGCATTCAATATGTTAGCAAATCTGGAAGACCCAGCAGTGGCCACAGAACTGGAAAAGTTCAATCCTTATCCCAATTCCCAAGAAGGGTAGTACTAAAGAATGAGCTGACCATGGACAATTCACTCATCTCACATGCTAGTAAGGTCATGATTAAAATCTTGCATGCTCGGCTTCAGCATTATGCAAACCAAGAACTTCCAGATATCTAATCTGAGTTTAGAAGGAAGAGGAACCAGAGATCAGATTGCCAACATTCACTGGATCTTAGAGAAAGAAAGGGAATTCTAGGAAAGCATCTACCTTTATTTTATTGACTATGTTAAAGCCTTTGCGTGTTAGGCAAGATGGCAGAGTAAAAGGACATGAGCTCATCTTCTCCTGCAAAAATTGCAACTAGCTGCTGAACAACCATCAACAGGAGAATGTTGCATCCCACAAAAAATAAAGTACTCCATGCCCAAGGGCAAAGGAGAAGCCCAACAAGAACGTAGGAGGGGTGCAATCACATTTAGAATCAAGCCTCAGACCCACCAAAGGCACTCAGAGGGCGCAAACAAAACCTTGTACCCACTGGGACTGAGGGAAAGAAGCAGTGACCTCCACAAGAGACTGAGCCAGATCTGACATCGAGTGGTTGAAATAGTGACAGAATGTATTGTCGTGGGTTCCAAAATCACTGCAGATGGTGACTGTAGCCACAAAACTAAAAGATACTTGCTCCTTGGAAGAAAATCTATAATAAGTCTAGACAGTGTAAAAAAAAAAAAAAGCAAGGACATTACTTTGCCTACAGAGGTCCAATATAATCAAAGATATAGTAGTCATGTGTAGGAGTAGTAGACTATAGTAGCAGTCAACGGGTTGCAAAGAGTTGGACAGGACTGAGCAACTGAACAACAACAAAAAAGCCTTGACTGTGTGGATCATAATAAACTGTGGAAAGCTCTTAAAGAGATGGGAATACCAGACCATCCTACCTGTCTCCTGAGAAACCTGTATGAGGGTCCAGAAGCAAGTTAGAACACTGTATGGAAATCACAATTAATTGGTTCAAGCTTGAGACAGGAGTATGACAGGACTGTCTGCTTCACCCTGTTTGTTTAACCTATATGCTGAGCACAGCATGAGAAATGTGGGTTGGAGGAGTTACAAGCTGGAATCAAGATAGGCAGGAGAAACATCAACAACCTCAGATATGTGGATGACACCACTCTAATGGCAGAAAGCAAAGGGGAACTAAAGAGCCTCTTGATGAAGATGAAGGAGGAGAATGAAAGGGCCATCTTAAAACTAAATATTAAAAAAGCTAAGATCATGGCATCTGGCCCCATCACTTCATGGCAAATAGAGGGGAAAAAAGGTGGAAGTAGTGACAGATTTCCTCTTCTTGGGCTCTAAAATCACTGCAGATGGTGACTGCAGCCATGAAATCAGAAGATGATTGCTTTTTGGCAAGAAAGCGATGACAAACCTAGACAGTATATTGAAAAGCAGAGACATTACTCTGCTGACCGAGGTCTGTATAGTCAAGCTATGGTCTTCCCAGTGGTCATGGTTATGAGTTCTGAACCATAAAGAAGACAGAATGCCAAAGAATTAATGCCTTTAAACTGTGGTGCTGGAGAAGACTCCTGAGAGTCCCTTGGACAGTAAAGAGATCAAACCCAGTCAATCTAAGAGAAATCAACCCTGAATACTCATTGGAAGGACTGATGCTGAAGTTGAAGCTCCAGTATTTTGGTCATCTGATGCAAACAGCCAGTTCATTGGAAAAGTCCCTGATGCTGAGAAAGATTGAAGGCAGAAGGATAAGAGAGGATAAGGGTGTCAGAGAGTGAGACAGCTGGTTGGCATCACCAATGCAATGGACATGAACTTGGGCAAACTTTGGGAGATGGTGAGGGACAGGGAGGCATGGCATGCTGCAGTCCATGGGGTCACAAAGAGTCAGACATGACTAGGCAACTGAACAACAACAACAAGAAAATTGGGAATAATAGTACAGTTGATCCTTGAACAATGTGGCAGTCAGGGATGCTCACTTTGAGTGCAGTTGAAAATTCATGTATAACTTATATTGACCCTCACTATAGGCTGTTCCTCTGTGTACTTGCTTCCTCTGTATCTGTGGTTCCATATCTATGGATTGAAGTTACATGGATTGAGTAGTAGGATAGTACATGCTATTGAAAAGATATGCATATAAGTGGACACACACAGGTCAAACCTATGTTGTTCAATTATTCAACAGTAATACCTGTTAAATAGTAATTTTTAAAAGGTAAAATCATGACTTCTACAAATACAAAATGTCAAAAATTTCATTTACTGATTCATTTTTGAGGAAACCAAAAAGATGTTATAATAGGTTCAAAAGTGAATTCACAATGCCACATAGAAATAGGTACCCAGGAATGTTTTTATTGAATTTAAGAATAGGTAAATTTACCTTTCAGTGAAGCACCCAAGTCTAAATTTCTTATCTTTTCAAATGCCTCACAAATGTATTGTTTTTTTTTTTCCAAAAAGTATGAAAGCTGGCTGCATTGGTCATTTCTTTAGGTCCATTTTATGAGACCCACAGGTGCATGTGGGCTGTGTTGCTTCATTCGTGCCCAACTCTTTGTGACCCCATGGACTGTAGTCTGCCAGGCTCCTCTGTCCATGGGGATTGTCCAGGCAAGAACACCGGAGTGGGTTGTCAAGCCCTCCTCCAGGGGATCTTCCCAACCTAGGGATTGATCCTATGTTCTTGTGTCTCCTGCATTAGCAGATGGGTTATTTACAACTAGCACTACCTGGGACCTATATACATACAAAATTAAATTTAAGTTTCTTTTGTTAATTTGTCTTGTGTCAAATTGTTAGACTAGCCAAAAGAATCCAGAGGGATAGGAGGAAATCCCTCCTACATGCCAACAGTGAAGAGATATTCATGGTGGAGAATAAACAATTTAATCAAATATCAGTAGGGGTTGGATACTACATAGAAGAAGGAATTTTATCAGATATTAAGGGTAGGGAATTTTTGTTAAACTAACCCAGCAGGATTCTTGATAAAACTAGATAAGCAAGGCAGGGTCAGAGTCCAAGTGCAAGTCCTAGCCAAAGTGAGAATATCAAGGAGCCTGACTAAAGTTTGGTTAAAGAGAGAAGAAAGTGAAAGTCGCTCAGTCCGTCCGACCCTTTGCAACCCCATGAACTATACGGTCCATGGAATTCTCTAGGCCAGAATATTAGGAATGGGTAGCCTTTCCCTTGGAGAAGGCAATGGCACCCCACCAGTACTTTTGCTGGAAAATCCCACGGACAGAGGAGCCTGGTAGGCTGCAATCCATGGGGTCACTAAGAGTTGGACATGGCTGAAACGACTTAGCAGCAGCAGCAGCAGCAGCAGCAGCAGCAGCAGCCTTTCCCTTCCTCAGGGGATCTTCCCAACCTAGGGACTGAACCCAGATCTCCCGCATTGTGGGCAGATTATTTACCAGCTGAGCCACAATGGAAGCCCAAGGATCCTGGAGTGGTAGCCTATCTCTTCTCCAGCAGATTTTTCCAACCCAAGAATTGAACCAGGGTTTCCTGCATTGCAGGCAGATTCTTTACCAACTGAACTATCAAGGAGTCTTTGTCTATCAAGTTTTAGGCTGATTAATTTAAGCTCTTTGCTGACTGAGCATAAAATCTTTGGCTAAAAGTGGGTATAGGAATTATAAATCACTCTATAGGAAAGAGTATAGAAAATAACCAAAAATAAAGTGAATCATTGCTCTGTTTGCTAAGCACTCACCAAAAATGTTAAGTCTTGTTAGATTTTGACACCTTTGTCTTCTGCATGAATAAATTCACAACTTACATTTTATTTGGCTTGTGGTTCTTTTTTTTTTTAATAATCAAGAATTTTCACACTTTGACTATGGATTGGTCTAGTAAAAGTGAACTATGTGTCTCAATATAAAGGCTTACATTCTACCAGACAAACTCAGAAGACATCAGATGCAGCCCAGATGTCATACTAGGTCTTTCTCCTAAAATGAAAACAGACTTGGCATGTCTGAGGAACTGAGGAAGAAAGGCAGTGAACAAAATAAAGGCTCTAGGCTGAGACTATTTCTCAGGAGTGAAGGGTGTCCTTCAACTATTACTTGGACTGTACAGTTTCTCTTTAACCTTTCATCCCACCTTCATCTTTGGCCTCTTTGTCTAGTAGAGCACCGGGAGGCTGATTTCTGTGGTCTACAGCACCTGGACTCCCCTGTCCTCTGGTCTCCTATTTTGTTTGGTCAGTTGAAAATAGAGATATTTCCTTCTTCCTTTCCCTGCTGTGGTTCTCTGTCCCTTTGTGACTGCCATGTATGAGCAAATATCTTCCTCTCCTTTGCCTCTGCAGACCTTGTATGATGATGTCTTCTGAGTCCTGGGGTCCCTCAATATCTTTTGTTGCTCCTTTTCCTACCCGTGCCTCTGAAAATCATGCCAGTAGTAAGGGCTTTTCATAATGTCAGCTAACTGTGTTTTCTCTTTTTTTCAAAGACCTTAATGAATTCAAGAAATAATAAAAACACTTAGTTATTGAGAACTAACTATTCTTGACACCTGTGTATTTTATATATATATTGCACAAATGGAAAAGCTTTCTCTTCTTCCCTTCAAGGATCTTTGGCTGGTCTAATAATTAGATTGCTATAACAGATTAACAGGAGAAAAACCAACACAAGTTTAGTAACATGTATACCTCCTGTATACATGGGACAGGCCCAGGAAAACTGAGTAACTATGAAGTGGAGGAAGCCCTCACCTTAAATATCAGCTTCAGTTAAAGATAAAGGAAGATGCTGGGAGATTACCAAGAAAACAACAGTGAACAGTTATGATGCAAATTTAAATTGTCTTCTGTGTTATACAATTTTCTAGAAATTTGGAGTTGACCTCCTCTCCCTGGTATTGCAAAGGAGACACTTTACAGATTAAAACTTATTTTGTACTTATAAATGTCTCTTATGAAAGGGTAAATTCCTTTTCATTTTCAGAACTTCTCCTGTCTCTGCAGTTTCTTAAAAAATGATCAGCCTGAAATAATACTTCTGCCAAAGAGACATATTTTGGGATGATGAATTCTGGTCCCCTACACTATTAACCCACTTCATCCTTAACATTCTATGAGGCAAAAATTTAACAGAAAAGGAAACAGAGACACAGAGAATATCAGTGACTCACCTGAGGTTGTATAACTAAAAACGGCATATTGTTATATCATTGTATTTCATAAGTAATGTAAGGCTCATACTACCTTTTAAAAACATAATATCTTTTTTCTTTGCATGATGTATTTTTGTCTCCCAAATGGTCCTACACTCCTATCAAATTATTTTCTACTTCTTGACTGAGGGTCAAGTATGTTTTGTCCCACCTGTCTTTGATTTCATAAATCACCTTGTTTTGTCCTACTTATAATGAGTTATAGAACTCATAATATCATCACATTTATTACTAGCTAAGAGAGCATCAATCATAGATGGTCATAAAGGCTAGAGAAATTAGCAATACAGTTTGCTGGAAATTGTGTTGATTATGTGGAATCTTGAAAATGTCAGATTACAGAAGTGCTGCTCTTACTAATACAAGTCGATAAAACCATGGTAGAAAAAAGAGATCAAACAAAATTAATGTTGTTCTTTAAAACTAACCTCAGCAATTACATAGAGCAGATTTATACTAGGCCCTGTCCTAGGTAATTTATATACACCACTTCATTTAACCTTTCCAATGACCCTACAAGTGAAACGCACTATCCAATTTTTCATGTGTGGAAAAGGTGAATCCCTAATATTTTCAAGGTTTGCGTCAATATTAGCTAGCAGAACTAGAATTTGGATAGCAGTCTGTCTGACTCCAAGTACTACTGCTTCCAATTTAAGAAAAAAAGACATAATATTCTGATGTGTAGGTTGGTTGGATTATATTTTCATTGTTCATTGCTAATGTTTTGGCTTAGATTTATTTGAACTCTTTATCCCTTAAATATAGGCCTGTCCTCATCAGCATCCTTTTCTGGCCTATGGAGAAGGCAGCTTTACCCCAGAGAGGGCTTATAAAAACCTAACATATTGAGTATCAGTGGGAGGTGTGCAGTTTTACAGGGTTGGATTTATAAACTATTGGTAGGTTCTTTCAATGTTCATATATGAAAGATACCTCTGCTGAGGACTAAAAATATAAAACACATTGGCTTTAAATGCAGGCTACATTTATTACGTAGAACTTTATATGTTCTTTTATTTTGATCATTTTGAAGTATAAGGCTTGCTGATGGCAGTTTACAGCTGTGTGGCTATTGGGAGCAGTCAAATCAGCTGGAGACAAGCCATGTGTCTCCATTTTCTCAGTAAAATGTAAGTGAATTATAGTGTATTTCTTCAGATTTTCTCTCATATTGTTACTACATAATGAAAAACACACCCTTGTACATACTAAAAGATTCTCAGTTTGAAATGAATTTTCAAAAGCTAATTCGAATTTCCGTGACCACTAGCAGATAAAGGGCCCAAACGGTCTTATATTTGCTACAGCAGAAGGTAGTTCGTGATCTTTATTTTAAAGCAATATCTGGAAAGATTGACAAGTCCTAGATGATGATGAGCTTCTCTTAATTTTCTGGATGCTCCTTTTTATTTTCTTTGCTTGGTTTCACCAGATTCTGTTGATTTCAAATGTAGATGAATCCTTACATCTCATCCTTGGCTCCCTGCTCTTCTTTTGCACTTCTTTCCTAATGATTCTATCATGTTCCCCAATACACACCAGTGCTGTATGCTAGGTGTCATCTGTAAATGCCTGCTGCACAGAAAGGAGTCTCTTTAGTCCATCTAAAATGCCACATATTTCTCTCCTCTTCTCCAGCCCTGGTTCTGTTCTGAATATTCTGTCTTCAACATCTTATTTTGCCCTTAGCACTCAGACTTGAGAACCTGAAGCCCAACTTGATCCCCTTTTCTCATTTTCTCTCTGGTATTGTGATTCACAGAGTCTTGGAAGTTCTCTATTACACAGATTTATCTTCTGCCTTCTCTCTTTTGCTTTTTTCTATTAATAATTCCATATCCATCACCTTTCAATTGAAACTACAACCTCAGGTGTACTCTAAGGAAATCTTTTTTCTTATTATTATTTTGAATATTATTTAGTAATGGAAGCCCTAATTTTCTAATCAGGTGCAGCAGCAGTCAACTGTGTCTCCTACATGGCTTTCCCTGGTCATTCTCTAATCTACTCCCACTATTCCCCTCCATTTTGTTCTTATAGCATTTTACACATAATCCTCTCTAGCAATTACCTAATGTTTTATAGTGGTAATAGTGTTTTAAACTCTCTTTCCAACCACAATGAGCTCTTCAAAAGCAGGACCGTGTCTTACTTATTGTTGCTCTCCACTGTCAAGCATGATGCCTGACATTCCTTAGGAGACAAAAATGTCTGTTTAGTTAAATCCAAAACTGTGAAGTTGAATTGAATTCCCCTCCAAGAAATATCTCCCAGTGAACCTGGCGAGTCTTTTAGGCTGTTTCTTGGTGTCAAAGCATGGGAAACCACAAAGGATGAAAAAGTGATTACAGCCTAGGTTGAGGATTGACACATATTATAGTTTTGTTAATTTTTAGAAATATTTTTAAAAGATTCACCTAATAATGTGAGGCCTGGTGTGCTGTGGTTCATGGGATTGCAAACAGTTGGACATGACTGAGTGACTGAACTAAACTGAACTGAAATGTCCTCAAAGAAAATAGGACTTTGGAAAGGTAAGAAAGTATTGAAGTGACTGAGGAGTGAGGTTATTAGAGTCTGGAGTTTGGAGATGGAGAAGGAAATAGAGATGATTGATAAAAATAAATGGAGTCAAGAGAAGGAAAAATGTCAAAGAGAGGAAACATAAAAGTTAACTCTAAGCCTTGAGGTCAGAAGGAATTGCTACGTATAAGGATTAGAATTTCTTCGAGATGACCCTGAACTTTTCACTCTGATTGCGGACAGAACCAACTCCTAGTAAAGTGTAAAGAGTGGATTTTTGGAACTTTCCAGGCCACCTAAGATCTATTGCATATGAGTTGCAATTCCTTTAAAAATTAATGAATTATTGAGGTAACATTGATTAATAATATTACATTGTTTCACCTGTACAGCATTCTTTGTCTCTATCTGTATACTTTACCATGAGCTCACTGCAAAAATGTATTTTCTACCCGTCACCATACAGTTGATCCCCTTTACCCATTTGCCCTTCCTCTGATCCCTTCTCTCTGGTAAACACTACTCTGTTTTCTGTATCTATGAGTTTGTTTCTGCTTTATTATTTTTCATACTCAACATATGAATGAAATTGTAAGTCATTTTTTTTCTATGAGACTTATTGTCACCTAGCATAATTTTCTCAAGGCCATCTATGTTGTTACAAATGGTAAGATTTCATCTTTTTTTATGGCTGAGTAGTATTCTGCTATCTGTCTGTCTATCACATCTCCCTTATCCATTCATCTGTTGATGGGCAGATTGTTTATATATGTTGGCTATTGCAAATAATGCTGTAATGAAGATAAAGGGATGTAAATTGGATGGGTGTTAAAGTTCCCTACTGTTACCTTGTTGCTATCATTTTCTTCCTTTAGTTCCATGATTAATTGCTTTATATACATTGGTGCTCCTATGTTAGGTGCATATATTAATCTCTGTTTAGTCTTCCTGATGAATTGTCCCCTGTGTTATAATATTCTGTCCATTTTTTGTGTCTTGTTATCCTTTTTTGTCTTGAAGACTATTTTGTCTGATATAAGCCTGTATGTGCTGGGCTGTGCTTAGTTGCTCAGTCATGTCCAACTCTTTTCTTTGCCATCCTATGGACTGTAGCCTGCTAGGTTCTTCTGTCCTTGGGGATTCTACAGACAAGAATTCTGGAGTGGGTTGCCATGTCCTTCTCTAGCGGATCTTCCCAACCCAGAGATCAAACCCAGGTCTTCTGCATTGCAGGCAGATTCTTCCATCTGAGCCACCAGGGGAGCCCATGAATACTGGAGTGGGTAGCCTATCCCTTCTCCAGGGGATCTTCCCAACCCAGAAATTGAACCAGGGCATCCTGAATCACAGGCAGATTCTTTACCCACTGAGCTACCAGGGAAGCTCCAGAGCATGTATGTACCTGCTTTCTTTTGGCTGTTATTTGTTTGAAGTAGCATTGTCCGACCCTTCCATTTGGGCCAGTATTTGTGTCTCCTGGGGGCAGCATGTAGTCTGATCTTGTTTGTTAATCTGTCCAGCTGCTCTTTAATTGGCAACTTCAGTTTATCTACATTTAGTGTGATTGTCAATTAGTGAGAACTTAGTACTGCCATTTTTTACTTTTTTGGTTTCTCTGTCTCCATTTTTTCCTTTATGTTTCTGTATGCCCTTTTGGTTTGGTGATTTTCTGTTTTTCTCAGTTTCCTATTTTTTAAAAAGCTGTTTTGTGTCTCTGCTCCAGGTTTATATTTTGTAGTTACCATGAAGTCTGTATAAGAATCTCTTAGCTAGAAGTCCTTTTCCAGCTGAAAGCATCTTATTTTCAGTTACCTATATGGGTTGATATTCTTCTCTTTTTCTCCCTTTATGTTTTTGTTGTCTTAAATGACCCTTTTTTGTGTTGTGAAGTTGTTACCAAACTGAGCGAGCTACAGTTATTTTTCTGCTTTCTTTTCCCCCCTTTAACCTTTATACTCTAATAAAGTGTTTGAAAAGTTTTGTGTAGTTTTTGCTATTTTGTTTCTGCTAAAAGTTTTTTCCAATATCTCTTGTAAGACATGTCTAGTGTTGATGAATTCCCTCAGCCTTTGTTGGGGAAAATCTGTTTTTTTTTTTTTTTTTTTCTGTTACGTCTGAGTGATAAACTTGCTGGATACAGTATTGTTGGGTGACAGTTTTTGTCTTTCAGTATTTTGAGAATGTCATCCCATTCCCTCATGGTTTTTGCTGAGAAACCTGCTGATAGCCTACTAGGGGGTTCTTTTGTAGGTTCCCATTCTTTTTTCCTTTGCTGTCTTTATAATTCTTTGTTGTTGATTTTTGACAGTTTTAATATTACATGTCTTAGAAAAGATCTTTTGGCACTGAGGTCATTTGGTTTTCTCCAAGCTTCATGGACTTTTATATGCAGTTCCCTCACCACACCTGGGAAGTTGTCAGCTATTATTTTAAATAATCTGGTCACTTTGTCCTCTATTCTCTTATGGGATACCCATTATCCTAATGTTACCCTTCCTAAAAGATTCGGATAACTCTTGCAGGATTTCCTCACTTTTAAAATATCTTATTCTCTTTCCTCTTCTACTTGTATTGTTTCTAGATTTCTATCTTTGGGCTTACTAATTCTCTCTTCCATATGGTCTGCTCTATTTCCACTGCTCTCTAATGCATTCTTCTCATTTCTTGTGTTCTTTAGCTCCAAAATTTTTTTTTTTTTTTTAAGAGTTTCAACCTTAGGTAGAGTGCTCCTTTTGTTCATTAATTTTATTTCTTAGCTTATTAAACTGCCTTTCTGAGTTTTCTTTCTCTCAGAGTTTTTTCATGATAGCTATTTTAATTCTCTATCAGTTAGATCATAATCGTCTGTGACTGTAAGTTTGGTTTCTGGAGAATTGTCTTAGTCTTATTATTATTATTATTATTATTATTATTTTTTGCGATGTAGTGTTAACTGTGGTTTTTTATGTTACTTGACGAGTTGTTCCTCCGCTGATGCATTTGAAATTAAATGACAGGTTAGAAGTTGACTTTGCTCTTTGATTTTCTGGCAAATGGCACTATCACACAAGTATTTTGTTCCTTTTACCTGAGTGACCACAGATCGTCTTTGAGAGTGGCACTTTCCAGTCTCCGATCTCTCTTTAAGAGGTGTGGCTCACGGGGTCATTGGTGACTTGCTTCTACCGGAGCCTCTGTTGCCCCTGAGGCGCAGAGCTCTTTTCTTGCACCTGGGATCCCTGGGACACAGGGCTTACTAAAGAGGGAAGGAGGCAGAGAGGGAAGAGCCAGGGTTGTGCAGGCACCTCTACTATATCCTGTTTTTGTAAGTTCAGAGTCTCTGCCACTGCAGATGGGGGAGGGCAGGCACCAGGGTCATGGGCGCCTCAGTTGCTGGAGGGATGGGGTCTCAGGCTCCGGCTCCACTGCTGCCCCGTTACCTGTTTCCATGGACACTGTTGTGGTTGAGTGGGTGGAGTTGTGTGTGCCATCTCTCCTGCTGCTCTTGGTTTTCTGTAGACCTGGGCTCCATTGCTATGGTCAGAGGGCTGTGAGTACAGACACTCTGCTGTTCCCTCAGTTCCACCTCCTCATGGGATCCCATTCACCTGCCTTTAGATGTACAGCTGTGTGGAATTCTCCGGCATCCTGTTGTATTGGACAGCAGCACCTTTGTTGGGTTATGGATGTTTTAATGGTTATAGGCTGAATACAAGAGACAGAGTAGTTTTTCACTTCACCATGTTTCTGACATCACTCCTAGGTTGCAGATCTTGAGAGATTTGGAGACTGAGATTGCTTTGGGCTACTCTTCTTCAACATGCCTTTCCTTCTCTTAGGAGGATAAGAAAACTTAGTGCTTAGAACTTATGTTTTCCAAATTCCAAAGTGATTTGAGAACAAAAGGTCTATATGAATTCTATCCAACAGGTAGTGAGAAGGTAACATCTTGTGATCTTTCAGGCATTTAGAAATTGTTAATTTTATGAATTTAGATGGATAATATTATTGGATATTCTTTAATGAGTCTCTTCTAATCGTCTGCCTTTAACTGAGTCTCCAGGGGCAAAATCGTCTCAAGAATATGGTTGAACATATTTCTACAGAGTTAGTTGAAGGGGTTCATTCTTTAAGGTATTTTATAATTTTAAATAATTAAAATTAGTTTAAGAGTTGTGATATGAGTGAAATGGGGCTAGAATGTACAGTTAACACTGAAACTTTGATTTCAAACAAGATGCAATTTTGAAAATTTATTTGTTAAAAATCTGGTATTCTATTTGGAGTTCAATTATTGGGATTTGGGAAGAGAAAGCAGAGAAGTACTTAAGTATAAATTTTAGTGCAAAACAAGTATGAAGTGGCCATTTATACAGTACACTTGGGTAATGGTTGGTGCCTAGATTGCTGTACTAATTGCTAATCTTTCTCCTAAGACAGTATTGTTTCTATGGGGGTGGGAAGGGAAGAGTATATAGTATAAACAGTTTTATCACACAGAGGAAGGGATGTCTTTCGAAGTAGTCTCTCCTGAATTAACACAAATTAGTTATTTAAAACAACACACAAGAAATAGTTTATTTTTAGATAGCAATGTATTCATATTGCTGGTATAATGTTTTAGCCTAATAATTCTATTCCACAGATATTCTTTTTAACAATGAGATATAGTTTATGTAGAGTGTGAAATAAGTTATAGGTTTACAGTATAGTAAATCACAATTTTAAATGTTGTGATCCATTTATAGTTATTATAGAATACTGACTCTATTCCCTGTATTGTACCATATATCCTTGTAGCTTATTTGATATATGATAGTTTATACCTCATTATCCCCTACTCCTATATTGCTCTCCATCTGTCTCTCACCCCATTGGTAGCCACTTCACTGATGAGCTCTCATAGTTTTCTCATAGTGTCTTTAGGATTTTCTAGTTATAGCATCATGTCATCTGCAAACAGTGATCATTTTGCTTCTTCCTTTCCAGTTTGGATCCTTTTGTCTCTTCTATTTTCTGATTGGTGTGACTAAGGCTTCTAATACTATGTTGAATGAAAGTGGAGAGACTGGCATCCTGGTCTTGTTCCTGATCTTAGGGAAAAAAGATTTCAGCTTTTCTGTGTTAAGTATGATGTTAATTATGAGATTGTCATATTTGGGCTTTATTATATCAAGTTACATTCCTTTATGCCCACTTTCTGGAGAGATTTTAATCATAATACATGCTTAATTTTCTCAAAAGTATTTTTTCTGTATCTATTGAGACAATCATATGATTTTTATTCTTTATTATGTTAATGTGGTATAACACATTGATTGATGTGTGGAGTTTGAAAAATTATTATACCACTTGATAATGGTGGATGAGCATTTTAATGTATTGTTGGACTCAGCATGCTAATATTTTTTGAGGATTTTTCTGTCTGTTTTTATCAGTGATGGGTATGTGTGGGTGTGTGTGTGTGTTTTCTAGCTCAGGCGCTCAGTCATGTCTGACTCTTTGTGACCCCATGGCTGCAAAGTGTTTAACTTTACTGCTTCAGTCTCATTACTGGTAACTGGTCTTGTTATTTTCTATTTCTACCTGGTTTCAGTTCAGTTCACTTCAGTGGCTCAGTCGTGTCCGACTCTTTG
>SJXQ01002300.1:0-87649 GCA_006408695.1 Aepyceros melampus
CATGCAGGAAAAATGCTGCAGTGAGAGAATTTTGTTTACTACTAATATCATTATTTATAGGTGAATTAGTTTTTAATTTAATTATAAAATTCCCTTGTTAAGTATCAGCAGGTTCTAAATGCTGTTTATTCATTTCCCTAGTTTGTTTTTATACAAACTAATCTGACTTTTCTTAATGACTGTTGACATTGCTATAAACTGGATCACTTAATCAGTGGATGGCGTAAAATGGAAAATCATGCTTCATGCTGCATTTCATTTTGCAATTACATAATTCTGCAGGCTCTTTTTGGGCAAATAAGAAAGGCAAAGGGATAAGGATTATCAAATATGTATTATGAATAAGAAACAAGTCCTTCAGTTTCCTTTGTATAGAGTGCTGTTTAAATTACTTTTTAAATAAGCTGTACTGAGCCCTTTGCTTACACCATCAAGGTAACAATATATTTTACTGTATTATCTTTGGCTTAAGTGTTATTTTGAATCCTCCTCTGTTATAGAATAGGAGCATAGAGTAGACTGTCAGTAAGAATTATATGTGTTTATTTACATATGCACTCACATGGAAATATATTTGTGATATCAGCATCACTGCTTTATCACAATGTCATATCTTGGTACATTTGACTCTTTTTATGATGTAGCATTAGAAAAAAGAATGGAGTCAAAAGATCTGTGTCCTTATCCCCAATCTACCATCCACTGCCATGACCAGGTACATCAACATGCCCTTCATTTCAGATCTCAGAGAGGGGATTTGATCAGTGTCCATATGTATAATGAACAAAGTGGAAGTGAAAGTGAAGTCGCTCAGTCGTGTTCGACTCTTCGCGACCCTATGGACTGCAGCCTACCAGGCTTCTCCGCCCATGGGATTTTCCAGGCAAGAGTAAAAAGAACTAACCAAACCTATCTGTTGATAGGACAGACTGCTTCTCATTTTATGTTGAAAACAACCACCACCACCACCTCAGCAACATCTGCCATGACAACATGAAGCCAATGGAAGAATTGTAGCAGTGCCAAGAAAAGGAAGAAAGGACACTAAGGCTTTGTGCATCTGTAAATTATGAAGCTAAAAATTATATATATATATATTTATATATACATGTGCATTTTAGAAAACTATTTGTTAGTAGGAGCTATAGTGTTTTGAGAGAAAAAGGAATAGCATAAAGAAAGAATAGAGAAATAGAAGCAATAATAGAGAAATAAAAGTGGAAAAGTTTTCTGAAAGGAACCTATAAAAATGAAAAAGAGAATTAAAGCATAAAAAGAGAGAATCACACCTACTTATTTACTGGAAAGTGGACTTAGATGAAAAGAGAAATCTCAATGCATATAATGTTTACTTGCAAAGAAATGAAGTTTTGGCTGGCTCAGAATTCTGAGGAATGATAAATGCTAAAGAACACTGGAACAATGGGTTAAAATTTCTATGAAAAAACTGTTGAGACCTCACAGATTTACTACCTGTTTGTTATATTTCGTGTATAAAGGCAAGAGAAAATCCTTCTCATGTATGCAAAGCATTGAGAAACACTTAAAATTATTGGATGTTTTACTCCAATGGCCCAAGAAACTTGGGGAAGCTTGGTATAAACAACTTGTGGTTATTTTAAACAAATCTAATGTAGGATAAAGCCAAATGTTTATAGTAAAATGCATTTTTAAAATTAAATGCAAATTTCAAAGTTTTTCTTAAAAGAGAAAAGATACAATCTTGCAATTTTATTAAAAGTAATTTGGACCTATGATGTCATGTAAAGTGAGAGTTTATGTGGTGAGAAGTATCCATATATTTTTTTCACACACTGTTCTTATGACTCAGTTACTCAATGTAGGAATGGTAGGTGGTTCAGTTCAATTCAGTTGCTCAGTCATGTCTGACTCTTTGCGACCCCATGAACCGCAGCACGCCAGGCCTCCCTGTCCATCACCAACTCCCGAAGTCCACCCAAACCCATGTCCATTGAGTCGGTGATGCCATCCAACCGTCTCATCCTCTGTCGTCCCCTTCTCCTCCTGCCCTCAATCTTTCCCAGCATCAGGGTCTTTTCAAATGAGTCAACTCTTCGCATAAGGTGGCCAAAGTATTGGAGTTTCAGCTTCAGCATCAGTCCTTCCAATGAACACCCAGGACTGATCTCATTTTGGATCTCCTTGTAGTCCAAGGGAGTCTCAAGAGTCTTCTTCAACATCACAGTTCAAAAGCATCAATTCTTTGGTGCTCAGCTTTCTTCACAGTCCAACTCTCACATCCATACATGACTACTGGAAAAACCATAGCCTTGACTAGACAGACCTTTGTTGGCAAAGTAATGTCTCCACTTTTTAATATGCTATCTAGTTTGGTCATAACTTTTCTTCCAAGGAGTAAGCGTCTTTTAATTTCATGGTTGCAGTCACCATCTGCAGTGATTTTGGAGCCCAGAAAAATAAAGTCTGACACTGTTTCCACTGTTTCCCCATCTATTTGCCATGAAGTGATGGGGCCAGATGCCATGATCTTTGTTTTCTGAATGTTGAGCTTTAAGCCAACTTTTTCACTCTCCTCTTTCACTTTCATCAAGAGGTTCTTTAGTTCTTCACTTTCTGCCATAAGCGTGGTGTCATCTGCATATCTGAGGTTATTGATATTTCTCCCAGCAATCTTGATTCCACTTGTGCTTCCTCCAGCCCAGTGTTTCTCATGGTAGGAGGTTAGCACACATGTAACAGGTGTCCATGGCATTGTACCATTTGTTTATAGCTACATCTCTTCTGATTGGCCCAACTGTATATTTCTGATTATACCATGTGTGCATACATGCATACTAAGTCACTTCAGTTGTGTCTGACTCTTTGCGACCCTATAGACTAGCCCACCAGGCTTCTCTGTCCTTGAGGCTCTCTAGGAAAGAATACTGGAGTGGGTTGCCATGCCATCCTCCAGGGGATCTTCCTGACCCAGGGATCAAACCTGAGTCTCTTATGTCTCCTGCACTGGCAGGTGGGTTCTTTACCACTAGTGCCACCCGGGAAGCCCATTGTACCATACCAGTTGCTAAATGTTTTGAAAATCATCCAGGTTGAATGAATGAAAGGATTAATGAGTTATTAGAGTTGATCTCTTCTTTTATTCTTAGCTCTCTATTGTTTGGGGATATTTTTACTCTCACATTTAAGAATCTCTGAATAAATGTATTTTGTTGTTGTTGTTCAGTCACTAGTCATGTTCAACTCTGCAACCCCATGGACTGTAGCAAACCAAGCTTCCCTGTCCTTCACTAGCTCCTGGAGTTTGTTCAGATTTATGTTCATTGAGTTGGTGATGCTATCTAAACATCTCATCCTCTGCCACCCTCTTCTTTTGCCTTCAATATTTCCTAGCATCAAGGTGTTTTCCAATGAGTCAACTCTTTACATCAGGCCAAAGTATTGAAGCTTCAACTTCAACATCAGTCCTTCCAATGAACACCCAGGACTGATCGCCTTTAAGATGGACTGGTTGGATCTCCTTGCAGTCCAAGGGTCTCTCAAGAGTCTTCTCCAACACCACAGTTCAAAAGCATCAATTCTTTGGGGTTCAGCTTTCTTTATAGTCCAACTCTCACATCCATACAAGACTACTGGAAAAACCATAGTTTTTGACTTTACAGACTTTTGTCAGCAAAGTGATGTCTTCACTTTTTAATATGTTGTCAGGTTTGCCATAACTTTCCTCCAGGGAGCAAGTGTCTTTTAATTTTATGGCTGCAGTCACTGTCTGCAGTGATTTTGGAGCCCAAGAAAATAAAGTCTGTTACTGCTTCCACATTTTCCCCTTCTATTTGCCATGAAGTGATGGGACCAGATGCCATGGTATTAGTTTTTTGAATGTTGAGTTTTAAGCCAGCTTTTTCACCCTCCTCTCTCACCCTCAAGAGGCTTTTTAATCCTCCTTCACTTTCTAAAATTTTTATTCAGTAAAATTCTGCCTCTCTTCCTTCACATCAACCACAGTGTTCCGTTTGTGTGCAGCTGCCTACCAAGTCTGAGGACAACAACAATGTTGCATTTGTCTTTTATTTTTATCTTTTTTATAATATTAAGATTTCTTTGTTCTCTATCCACACTCTACCTAGTAGTATATAATCATCTGAGACTCTTCTTTTTTCTGAATCTATCCTTAGTTACTCTCTTGTGGACACCACTGGGTACCTTGTGTATTATCGTAGTTCCTTCTGTGATGCCTGCTAGGGCTCCTTAGTGAGTGGATACATACCTCACTTTTTCATTGTCTCCTTCTCCCTTGGTAGATACGCTGAATTTTAAGATTGGATGAGCTCATAGACATTGCATTGTCATTTAAAAAGTGACTAGGATGAAAGTGATCCTATGATTTGGATTAATTATGCTTAATTGAGGCCAAGCTTCAACCAGTGTCCAGATTTCCTTCTCATTGTTTTTAATAAGGGTAGTTCATTTCCGGACAAACGTATGCTTCCTTTTACTACTAACATGTGTGGCATTTCTAGCCCCAAACTTATCATTTTGGTGTTTTAGACTGTAGTCCAGAAACTGAAATTTTCTTTTTTGAGACCATCTGCATAGCCAGTCTTTTCACCTCCCATAGTCTCCTGCTCTTTGAAACTCCCAACTGTTAGTTGGAAGAATCAATGGCAACACCACCTGTGCCCGCTCAAATTCCTATGTTGGACTCTCCAGTCCCAAAAGATGTTTCCTGGGACTACTTTATTGTCTAATTAATTACTGAATTGGTATTTATTGAGTAGCTCTTATGTGCCAGGAATTGCACTAGTTGATTCCCAATTGAATATCAACTGAACTGATAATGAACCTAAAGGGTATTTCCATTGCAATATATAAAAAAATAAGTTGCCTTTCTGTCTGACTAAGGGCATTTCTGTCTTGCTTTCCCATTACAATTCTAGAGATCCACCTAAGATATCTTGGAATAAAATTTCCCTTCCTTTTTTTAAGGTTCTAGTTTTTTCATCTTTATATATCAGTTCAGTTACTCAGTTGTATCTGACATTTTGCAGCCCCATGGACTGTAGCATGCCAGGCTTCTCTGTCTGTAATCAACTCCCAGAGCTTGTTCAAATTCATGTCCATCAAGTCGGTGATGCCATTCGAGCATGTTATCCTCTGTTATCCTTTTCTCCTCCTGCCTTCAATTTTTCCCAGCATCAGGGTCTTTTCCACTGAGTCATTTTTTTGCATCAGGTGGCCAAAGTGCTGGAATTACAGCTTCAGCATCAGTCCTTCCAATGAATATTCAGGACAGATTTCCTTTAGGATTGACTGGTTTGATCTCCTTGCAGTCCAAGGGACTCTTAAGAGTCTTCTCCAATACCACACTTCAAAAGCATCAGTTCTTCGGTGCTCAGCTTTGCTTATAGTCCAACTCTCACATCCATACGTGACTACTGGAAAAATCATAGCTTTGACTAGATGGACCTTTTTGTTGGCAAAGTAATGTCTCTGCTTTTTAATATGCTGTCTAGGTTGATCATAGCTTTTCTTCCAAGGAGCAAGTGTCTTTTAATTTCATGGCTGCAGTCACCATCTGCAGTGATTTTGGAGCCCAGAAAAATAAAGTCTCTCACTGTTTCCATTGTTTCCCTATCTTTTAAAAAATTAAGGAAGATGGTAATTCATTTTTTTGCATCAGGTGGCCAAAGTGCTGGAATTACAGCTTCAGCATCAGTCCTTCCAATGAATATTCAGGACAGATTTCCTTTAGGATTGACTGGTTTGATCTCCTTGCAGTCCAAGGGACTCTTAAGAGTCTTCTCCAATACCACACTTCAAAAGCATCAGTTCTTCGGTGCTCAGCTTTGCTTATAGTCCAACTCTCACATCCATACGTGACTACTGGAAAAATCATAGCTTTGACTAGATGGACCTTTTTGTTGGCAAAGTAATGTCTCTGCTTTTTAATATGCTGTCTAGGTTGATCATAGCTTTTCTTCCAAGGAGCAAGTGTCTTTTAATTTCATGGCTGCAGTCACCATCTGCAGTGATTTTGGAGCCCAGAAAAATAAAGTCTCTCACTGTTTCCATTGTTTCCCTATCTTTTAAAAAATTAAGGAAGATGGTAAAAAGGGGAAAATGTTTTATATGTACATGAATTAAAAAGGTCTGAAAGAAGGTACTCTTAATGGAATCTTTCTGCAAAATGGGGCTTGAAACAAGGAAGGGAGGAAGCTGTCTCAGATATTTTTTGATTTGTCCACTTCTATATGGCTTGAATTTTTAATGATTGTATATTGCTTTTATAATTAGAGAAAATATCTAAATGTAGAATTTGAAACGACATCAAGGTCATCTAGAGTTGGCAATCTTTTTACTTTAGTGACACACTGACTAAAGTATATTTATGTCTAAATATTTAGTTTAGTTTATTAAACAATGATTTAGTTTAAAGGATTAAACTGTATTTATATCTAATTATTAGGATTTTATTAGACTCAGTGTGTATTTTAATCTTTTGATGATATCTAGATCTCTCCTTGAGGGCTCTATTGAGAGAGTTCCAAAGAATGCTATTATAGTCTAAAAGATGATTCCTAACCCCAGGGCCTAAGACTGTGACCTTATTTGTGGGCAGAGTCTTTACAGAGATAATCAAGTTAAAATTAGGTAATTAAGATGGGTTGTAATCCAGTATAACTGGGGTTCTTATAAGAAGGGGAAAAACTGGCACAGACACAGGGAAAATGCCATGTGAAGATGAAGGCAGAGATTGAGGTGATGGTTACATTAAGATGAAGATGTTTTATTCAACAACAGATACCATAAAGATGATGAAAAGATAAGTCATAGACCAGGAGATGTAATTTATAATACATGTAACTGACAAATGACTAGATCAAGGACTATCTGCAAATAAATAAGATTTTATTTAGAAATAAATGATACCTATAAATCAAAAAGAAAAAGATAGACAAACTGATATAAAATGAACAAAAGTCTTAGGTAGATATTTCACAGAAGAAATCCAAATGACTGGTAAACATATAGGACAATTGCACTCCTCTCCCATGCTGGTAAAGTTAAGCTCAAAATCCTGCATGCTAGGCTTCAGCATCAGTGAACCAAATGTTGAGATGTCCAAGCTAGATTTAGAAAAGGCAGAGGAACCAGAGGTCAAATTGTCAACATTTGCTGGATCATAGAGAAGGCAAGGGAGTTCGAGAAAAACATCTACCTCTGTTTCATTGACTGTGATATAGCTTTTAACTGTGTGGATCATAACAAATTATGGAAAACTCTTAAGGAGATAGGAATACCAGACCATCTTACCTGTCTCCTGAGAAACCTATATGCTGGTCAAGAAGCAACAGCTATAAACCCTGAATGGAACAACTGACTGGTTCAGGACTGAGAAAGGAGTTTGACAAGGCTGTTTATGGTTACCCTGTTTATTTAACTTATATGTAGAGCACATCATGAGAAATGCCAGGCTGGATGAGTCACAAGCTGGGATCAAGATTGCTGGGAGAAACATCAACAACCTCAGATACGTGGATGATACCACTGTAATGACAGAAAGTGAAGAGGAACTAAAGAACCTCCTGATGAAGGTGAAGGAGAGAGTGAAAAAGCTGGCTTAAAACTAAATATTTAAAAAACGAAGATCATGGCATCTGGCCTCATCACTTCATGGCAAATAGAAGGGGCAAAGGTGGAAGTAGTGACAGATTTTCTTCTTGGGCTCTAAAATCTCTGCAAATGGTGACCAAAGCCATGAAATTAGATGATTGCTTTGTGGCAAGAAAGCTACGACAAACCTAGACAGTGTGACAAAAAGCAAAGATATCGCTTTGCTGACAAAGGTTCGTATATTCCAGGCTATGGTTTTTCTAGCAGTCATGTATGATTATAAGAGCTGGGGTGTAAAGAAGGCAGAGCACCAAAGAACTGATGCTTCTGAATTGTAGTACTGGAGAAGACTCTTGAGAGTCCCTTGGACAGCAAGGGAATCAAACTAGTCAATCTTAAAGGAAATCAACCCTGAATACTCATTGGAAGGACTGATGCTAAAGCTAAAGCTTCAGTACTTTGGCAGCCTGATGCAACGAGGCGACTCATTGGAAAAGACCCTGATGCTGGAAAGATTGAAGATAGAAGGAGAATGGGGCAACAGAGGATGAGATGGTTGGATGGCATCACGGTGCAATGAACATGAACTTGGGCAAACTCCAGGAGATGGTGAGGGACAGGGGAGCCTGCTGTGCTGCAGTCCATGGGGTTGTGAAGGGTCAGACATGACTTGGCGACTGCACAACAACAGACAGACAAAATTAAAAAGACAGATTTGCCAATATTAACTGCTGGAGTGGTTATGGATCAATGCAGAATTATGCCTTTGTGAGGGAAGTAAATATTGGTACAGACATTTTCAAAGTGATTTTTAGCACTATCTTATAAACTTGAATACACCTCAACACCTGGCTTTTCCTTTTCTAGGTTGATCCTAGAGAACCTCTTGCATAAGAACACCATACACATGCAAGGATGTTCATAGCTGTGTTAGCATGTATTTGTGATTAAAAAATTATTGAAAATACCTTAAATGTCCACTACCATGACAAATAGCTAAGTACAATGGACTATTCTATGTAGTGAAGATGAAGGAGTCACAGCTACACTGCTATCAGTTCAGTTCAGTTCAGTTGCTCAGTCATGTCCGACTCTTTGCAACCCCATGAATCACAGCACGCCAGGCGTCCCTGTCCATCACCAACTCCCAGAATTCACTCAGACTCACGTCCATTGAGTCTGTGATGCCATCCAGCCATCTCATCCTCGGTTGTCTCCTTCTCCTCCTGCCCTCAATCCCTCCCAGCATCAGGGTCTTTTCNCATGTGAGATGAGTGCATTTGTGCGGTAGTTTGAGCATTCTTTGGCATTGCCTTTCTTTGGAATTGGAATGAAAACTGACCTTTTCCAGTCCTGTGGCCACTGCTGAGTTTTCCAAATTTGCTGGCATATTGAGTACAGCACTTTCACAGCATCATCTTTCAGGATTTGAAACAGCTCAACTGGAATTCCATCACCTCCACTAGCTTTGTTCATAGTGATGCCCTCCAAGGCCCACTTGACTTCACATTCTAAGATGTCTGGCTCTAGATTAGTGATCACATCATCATGATTATCTGGGTCATGAAGATCTTTTTTGTACAGTTCTTCCATGTATTCTTGCCACCTCTTCTTAATATCTTCTGCTTCTGTTAGGTCCAGACCAGTTCTGTCCTTTATCGAGCCCATCTTTGCATGAAATATTCCCTTGGTATCTCTAATTAAAAGTGTGGTATTGCTAAAAGAATATAGACTTTAGAGTCAAATAGACAAACATTCAAATCCTGGCACTGCCACTTACTAAATGTTTGCAACCTAAGCAAATCATTTTATCATATTTTCCTCCTGTCTATTGATATAAAGTAGATAACACCATCACCTCAAGGAGTCAATGAGAGAATGAAGCAATAAAATGAATGGCAAGTACTTGACAATATGTGGCCAAAGGAGGTGCTGTATCAACAGTAATGCTTACTCTGTTGTGAAGGAGAAGTGGGCAGCAGAGGATGAGATGGTTAGATAGCATTAATGACTCAATGGACATGAATTTGAGCAAACTCAAATAGTGGAGGACAGAGGAGCCTTGTGTGCTACAGTCCATGTGGTTGCAAAGAGTTGGACATGACTCAGCAACTAAACAACAATATGCAGTTGCCAACTGTGTATACACACATATATACACACATGTAGAGAAAATAAGCAGAAGCATTTTAAGATAGCTCTCTGTGGATAGTAGAATTATGAATGATTTACTAATTTTTTATTTTTTTATTTTGGAAAGCACCATCTCTCATGAGGCTATGTTTTTTTAAAATTATAAACTTATAATTACTTATTTCTAGGGAAATACATATTTTGCTCAGGTTCAAAGAAATTGGTATAATATAAAGTTCATCTTTTAAGGAATTGCAAATCAAAATACTGGGCTTAAATTCTAGATCTGGCACATTCTAGCGATGTGACTTCAGACAAGTTTCTTAGTCTGTAAGCATCAATTCTCGTCTGTGAAATGAAGATAAAAATATCTAATTCATGTGGTTGTTTTGAGGATTAAATGCAATAATGTAAGGTAATTTCTTATTACAGAACGTGGCACATCATCAGAACTCAATGAATGGTACTGATGTAGTTAATTGAAGTGGTTCAGTTCTGTTCAGTCGCTCAGCCATGTCCGACTCTTTGCGACCCCATGAACTGCAGCACGCTAGGCCTCCCTGTCCATCACCAACTCCCAGAGTTCACCCAAATCCATGTGCGTTGAGTCGGTGATGCCATCCAACCATCTCATCCCCTGTTGTCCCCTTCTCCTCCTTCCCTCAATCTTTCCCAGCATCACGATCTTTTCAAATGAGTTAGCTCTTTGCATCAGGTAGCAAAAGTATTGGAGTTTCAACTTCAACATCAGTCCTTCCAGTGAACAGCCAGGACTGGTCTTCTTTAGGATGGACTGGTTGGATCTCCTTGCAGTCCAAGGGACTTTCAAGAGTCTTCTCCAACACCACAGTTCAAAAGCATCAATTCTTCAGCTCTCAGCTGTCTTTATAGTCCAACTCTCACATCCATACATGACCACAGGAAAAGCTATAGCCTTAACTAGATGGACCTTTGTTGGCCAAGTAATGTCTCTGCTTTTTAATATGCTATCTAGGTTGGTCATAACTTTCCTTCCAAGGAGTTAGTGTCTTTTAATTTCATGGCTCAATCACCATCTGCAGTGATTTTGGAGCACAGAAAAATAAAGTCAGCCACTATTTCCATTGTTTCCCCATATATTTGCCATGAAGTGATGGGACCCAATGCCGTGATCTTAGTTTTCTGAATGTTGAGTTTAAGCCAACTTTTTCACTCCTCTTTCACTTTCATCAAGAGGCTTTTTAGTTCCTCTTCACTTTCTGCCATAAGGGTGGTGTCATCTGCATATCTGAGGTTATTGATATTTCTCCCAGCAATCTTGATTCAAGCTTGTGCTTTCTCCAGCCCAGCGTTTCTCATGATGTATTCTGCATATAAGTTAAATAAGCAGAGTGATGATATACAGCTTTGATGTACTCCTTTTCCTATTTGGAACCAAAATAGGTTCCATGTCTGTTGTTTCATGTCCAGTTCTAACTGTTGCTTCCTGACTGCATACAGGTTTCTCAAGAGGTAGTAAGGGGTACTATCAGTAGTAATAAAAGCAAACATAAACTGTCAAATATAACATTAACAACAATTAACAAAGATAATAATAATGCTAAAGTAAAACTGAACTTTAGGGAACAGTTAGGCTAATTGTGTCACTTGGTTATGAAATTGAGGTCTGGAGGAGCTGCACCAAGGAATTGAGGTCCAAGATCACACAACTGGATGAAAACAATCTTCTCTGTCTCAATCTTCTGCCTTTATAGCTCAAAAAATTTAGATTACAGAGAATGTAAATTTAGTCCAACTGGTATGCTTAAACACCCTCAATGTTAGATGAGCAAGACAAGGTCTTCTGATAGAATTCATATTTTATTACAGAGTCACATATACCTATTCTTATTGTGAAAACACTGTCAAGGGCTATTACACAGATATAGAACTTTGCAGTGGGACTACAGAGAAAGGAACTAGTAGTTCTGTTTGTCTTATGGCAGGGACAGAGAAGGTTCACAGAGGTGACCTCTAAGCCAGGTCTCAACGGAACAGAAATATTTTGATAGAGAATTAAGAGGGAAAAGGGCATGAAATGCATAAAGCTTTGTGTAAATGAAGACCTGAAGACTTGAGGATGCACTGTTATATAGGGATAAGTTTGTTGTGGATTCACCGAGGACAAATTCATTATTCAGCTACTCAAAACAATACTTACTGAGCACTTCTTTGGGCAGATAACATGCTAAACTGATTAGGTGGTATGAGAAGGTCTCTAATTGCCAAGTCAAAGAAGTGGGACTTTATTCTATAGACAATGGAAATAGTTTTTCAAGACAAAAAGGAATAGGATCAAAGTTTCTTCCCTTTTTTTTTTTTTTATCTGATATGTTACTCTTGACAGGACTATTTCCCCTGGGGAGGACCTAGACATTGGGGATCAAATGTGCCACTAGCATTAAAACAAAAATTTCTCTAAGAGCTACAGCTGAAAATGGAGCAGACCTTTCTGGAGCATTTCATTTTGTGTCTGATGCTATGGCAGCAGGAAAGTATCAGCCCTTCCCCATTGATTTTCTAGTGGCAGCAGCAAAACTGCATTTTGAGGAAAGTGACTCTGGGTTGATTAAGATTTGAAAAATGTTGAATTTATGCTATAAATTCTGGCTAAAGCTGAAGAGGCGCTAATGTGATTGGAACTCCTGCAGTAACTGTCAGAGGCAGGAGATCGATCTGAAATTCATGTTCAACAGTCCCACTTTACCCATTGGGCCAAGACCGGTTTTTTTAAGTAGGCAACTTCTTTAAGAAGTACAGGAATGCCAGGTCAGCTTGTTTCCACCCCCTCATTGTTGTTGCTTCACATTCCAGGCACATCAAACTGATTGATATTTTAATATTTAAATGAAGTGCAAACACTCACCTCAATGTTCAAAGAAAGAAAAAAAAAGCTGGAAATGTATTAAAAGTTTCTTAAATTGAGAATTTCCATGGCAAAGATATATTTGGTACACAGAATTTACTATATGTCAGCCTAACCTTCTCTCTGCTCCAACATTGCTTAAAATTCACTAGGTATTACATTTTGTTTCAGCAATAAGTTCGCCTCTGCAGGAATGATGGGCTGAGTCAATGAACATCTTCATTTATATCTGCAAACTCTGCTTTTCAATCCCCAGATGATCCTCAACCCACAGTACAGAAAATCAGGTGTTTATTGTCATTCTGGTCTCTCAGCCTAATGCTTTGCTTCAAAAGAATGAAACTTCCCAAATCCTAAAAGAAAAACTAAGTCAAACCATCAGTCTTGACTGTTTTTCAAGTAGATAGGGCCCCTGTTCTAGAATGACACAGGGGGAAAAAATGTCAGGTACAACTCACCCTGTATGCCAAGCTACAATAGAGAAACATTTGCTATTATAAAGGTACTGTTTGGTATAATCCTGAACTATCTCCCTTGGGGGGTGGGGAAGACATTTGTTTTCACATATTTGCACTGAAATATGCATACAAATTAAGAAGTCATTCAGATGAAACAAGCACATATGTGCCCAGTTCTGGGTTAAGTATGACATTTAACATGCTTTTATGATACCCTGGGCTACCCAGTCAGGGCACTAATATATTGTAATGTAATTGTTTAGGTACAGACATCATCTTGAAGAGAAAAGAACTGGTCTCTTTTTTAAATAAGCATATTGCCAGTAACGGGTTAATAATTGGAGCATGTTAGATATTCAGTTATTCAACAACTATTGAATGAATGAAAGAATGCATAAATAAAATTGAAAAGTACAGGGAGAATGGGAGTGAAGAAAAGAGAAAGAAGGAAGAAAGGAGCACAGAAAGAAGGAATAGGGAAAGTGTCTTGGAAGTGATGTTAAAATTATACTAAACCAGTCCATTCTAAAGGTTCCCTGGTGGCTCAGATGGTAAAGTGTCTGTATATCAAAGTGGGAGACCTGGGTTCGATTCCTGGGTTGGGAAGATTCCCTGGAGAAGGAAATGGCAACCCGCTTCAGTACTCTTGCCTAGAAAATCCTATGGATGGAGGAGCCTGGTGCAGGCTACTGTCCATGGGGTTGCAATGAGTCAGACATGACTGAGTGATTTCACTTCACTTCAGTGCATTCTAAAGGAGATCGGTCCTGGGTGTTCTTTGGAAGGACTGGTGCTAAAACTGAAACTGCAATACTTTGGCCACCTCATGCAAAGAGTTGACTCACTGGAAAAGACTCTGATGCTGGGAGGGATTGGGGGCAGGAGGAGAAGGGGACGCAGAGGATGCAATGGCTGAATGGGATCACCAACTCGATGGACATGAGTTTGGGTGAACTCCGGGAGTTGATGATGGACAGGGAGCCCTGGTGTGCTGCAATTCATGGGGTCGCAAAGAGTTGGACATGACTGAGCAACTGAAATGAACTGATTATTAGATAGATGTTAATAGATAATGTGGTCAATCTATCTGGGCTTCCCAGGTGGCACTAGTGGTTAAGAACCTGCCTGCCAATGCAGGAGATGTAAGAGATGTGGGTTCAATCCCTGGCTTGGGAAGATCTATCTGCCTACATCTATGTATCAGTGTTCCTCTCTAAAACATGATTTCATAAAACAGAGCATCTTCTCTACCCCTTTGACTATAAAAGGATTAATAGGAAGACACGCTGTTCTCCATCTAATCAAGACTTGGGGATCCAGAGACTACATTAACCAAATTATCCATTGACCAGAGAACTAAACAGCTGTTCTGCTGCACCAGAACAACTTTTGATGAAATATAGATCTTCCATCAGAATCTTCACCCATGTTCCTCTATCTTTCATAGACTTAACTCCAAGAAAACAATACAGAACATTGGTAGCCCAAAGCATTGTGAAACGCATTTTCACCACACATCCTAAGGCAAAGGTCAGACACCAGAAACAAAGAACCGTGCCAACAGAAATAATGTGATGTTCTGTGTAATACACACTGTATATCCATGTACCAGAAAATAAAGAAACTAAGGTAAGGGTGTGGTGTGCATAAATGTGTATGTGTGTATGTTTGACAAGTAGTGGGAGAAGTAAAATAATCTGAATGCATCATAAATAGCCACCCTAAAAAAAGAAGATTCTTTGAACATGGGAATTAAAGTGAAAATTGTGTGACATTATTTTTTGTAGCAAAAAATGGAAAAAAATCATATTTTCAACTTACTAGATAGTAATACATTTATATATTCAAGTATTATGTACTTTAAGAATATTTAAGTATAAAAATGCTCAAGATATAATATTGTGTGAATAGAGCGGAATTAAAACTATATTGCAAAATGTTAAATTCTTTCATGTAAATTACTTTCTGTTCTCTCTCTCTCCATCTCTCCATTATTAGCACACTAAAGACTTGAATTTACTTCTTATGGAAAGAAGTCCCAGATATTTCATCTTTCTGTGCAGCTCTTGGCACAGGGTAGGGTTTCATTAAATGGTTGTTGCATGAATGAGAGAATGAGTAAACACAGGCATGCTCTAGGCCTCTTGACAGGAAGCACTCATTATGCAACGGCTGCTGTCAAATATTGCACCCCACTGAGAAATGGGTCTTTATTGGGTCTAGTAGTGTTCCATCTGCCCAAGAAATCATAGCTAAGCCAGAGGATAAAAACAATGAAAATGTGTATGCATGTATCTTTACATCATGTGGGAGACACAGGTGTTCTTTCCCATCATTGTTCTCCCCAGACCATTAGATATCAGATACCCACAGAAGTCAGACCGCTGGTAACTTGAAAGACCCTTCTTTACTGTGTCAGGGCATTTTCTCATTACAAAACAACTCATGATAATGCAACTACTCCAGCTTTCAACAATACATTGGTAGAACTGGTAATGCAAAATTGTGTCAAGAGTATTTAGGTCAAAAGCAACTTGGTTAAGGTGACCAGTTGGTCAAAAATGAACAATGCCAAGCACATTATTCCCTTGGAATTTATTTTACTTTAACCTCTCCCTTTTCTATGAATATTTAAATTTGCTAATGTCTTTCCAATATCAAGGGCTTCCCTGGTGGCTCAGATGGTAAAGAATCTGGGTGTAATGACAAAGACCAGGGTTTGATCTCTGGGTCAGTAAGATCACTTGGAGAACGGAATGGCAACTCACTCCAGAATTCTTGCCTGAAGAATTCCATGGAAAGAGGAGCCTGGTAGGCTACAGACCATGGCATCAAAAAGAGTTGGACACAACTGAGCAAAGAACACTTCAATTTAAAAATTACCTTCCTTGATTCCTCATATTTCTCAAGCCAACACACTACCTCTCCCAATCTCTTTAAAAGTCCATCCACCCATCTTTTCACACATATGTTTAATAAATTTATTTGAAGGCTTCCTATATGCCAAAAATTGAGCTAAGTGCAGGATAAAATGAAGAGACTATGGAGGATTCTGCTGTCATGGAATTCTCTGTTGAAGGGAATACAAACTAAAATAGACAAGAAAAGAGAAAATATCAAAGAGCTACAGATATTATGCAGATATAAAATTGTAGAAAGTACTGGGTAGTTAGATTGTGTGATTGAAACTCATCACTTAAGAGGTGACTTTTAAGATGAAATTTGAATAAAGGAACCAGATAAGTAAAGATGGAGGGAAACTGTATCCTAGGCACTGAGAACAACTGGTACAAAAATCTAAGGTAGAGACAAACACACATTATTTGAGGAATAAATATGTGTGGCTAGAGCATTTTGGACATGAAGGAGTGGTACCAAGTGAGGTTGGAGGAATAGGCAGAAGCTTGAAAATATAGAGAAGTGCAAGCCAGAGTATGATGTCTGGAATTTATTATGAGTACAACTGAAAGTCACTAAAAGGTTTTAAACAGGGGAACAACAGGATCTGACTTACGTTTTCAGAAGATTACTGTAAAAGTAGGCAGATGAAATGAGAGGTATTGCCATAATCTAAGAAGGTGATGTCACCCCACTCTAGTACTCTTGCCTGGAAAATCTCATGGACGGAGGAGCCTGGTAGGCTGCAGTCCATGGGGTCACGAAGAGTCGGACACGACTGAGCGACTTCACTCTCACTTTTCACTTTCATGCATTGGAGAAGGAAATGGCAACCCACTCCAGTGTTCTTCTTGGAGAATCCCAGGGGCGGGGGAGCCTGGTGGGCTGCCGTCTATGGGGTCACACAGAGTCAGACACGACTGAGGTGACTTAGCAGCAGCAGCAGCCATAATCTAAGTAAACAATTACAGTGATTTTGACTAGGTCATAGTAACGACAAAGGAAAGAAATAGATGAAATGGGATATTTTTTGAGGATAGATCCAATTGACTTACTGTTGGATTGATATGAAGGGTAGGATTACAAAAAGAGTAATCAGTGATGTTGACTTCCAGATTATTTCCAAATATAGTATAAGTTAACTTCTTAAAGAATGTATTCACAATCTCTACTTCCTTCAGTTCAGTTCATTTCAGTCACTCAGTCGTGTCCAACTCATTGCAATCCCATGAACTGCAGCACACCAGGCCTCCCTGTTCATCACCAACTCCCAGAGCTCACTCAAACTCATGTCCATCGAGTTAGTGATGCCATCCAGCCATCTCTTCCTCTGTCGTCCCCTTTTCCTCCTGTCCCTAATCCCTCCCAGCATCAGAGTCTTTTCCAGTGAGTCAACTCTTCGCATGAGGTGGCCAAAGTACTGGAGTCTCAGCTTTAGCATCAGTCTTTCCAAAGAACATCCAGGTCTGATCTCCTTTAGAATGGACTGGTTGGATCTTCTTGTAGTACAAGCGACTCTCAAGAGTCTTCTCCAACACCACAGTTCAAAAGCATCAATTTCTTCACAGTCCAACTCTCACATCCATACATGACTACTGGAAAAACCATAGCCTTGACTAGACGGACCTTAGTTGGCAAAGTAATGTCTCTGCTTTTCAATATGCTATCTAGGTTAGTCATAAGTTTCCTTCCAAGGAGTAAGCATCTTTTAATTTCATGGCTGCATCACCATCTGCAGTGATTTTGGAGCCCAAAAAAATAAAGTCTGACACTGTTTCCACTGTTTCCCCATCTATTTCCCATGAAGTGATGGGACCAGATGCCATGATCTTCGTTTTCTGAATGTTGAGCTTTAAGCCAACTTTTCACTCTGCTCTTTCACTTTCATCAAGAGGCTTTTCAATTCCTCTTCACTTTCTGCCATAAGGGTAGTGTCATCTGCATATCTGAGGTTATTGGTATTTCTCCTGGCAGTCTTGATTCCAGCTTGTGTTTCTTCCAGTCCAGCATTTCTCATGGTGTATTCTGCATATAAGGTAAATAAGCAGGGTGACAATATACAGCCTTGACGTACTCCTTTTCCTTTTTGGAACCAGTCTGTTGTTCCATGTCCAGTTCTAACTATTGCTTCCTGACCTGCATACAGATTTCTCAAGAGGCAGGTCAGGTGGTCTGGTATTCCCATCTCTTTCAGAATTTTCCACAGTTTATTGTGATCCACACAGTCAAAGGCTTTGGCATAGTCAAGAAAGCAGAAATAGATGTTTTTCTGGAACTCTCTTGCTTTTTCCATGATTGAGTGGATGTTGGCAATTTGATCTCTGGTTTCTCTGCCTTTTCTAAAACCAGCTTGAATATAGTTCCCCCTTATTCTTTCACCCATTACATTATGGTTTGGTCTCAAAGAACAACTCCTCTTAAACTGCTTTCCTGATTTTGTTATTGACCATCTGGTGATGTCCATGTGTAGAGTCATCTCTTGTGTTGTTGAAAAATGGTGTTTGCTATGACCAATGCATTCTCTGGGCAGAGCTGTTAGCTTATGCTCTGCTTCATTTTGTATTCCAAGGCCAAACTTGTCTGTTACTCCAGGTATCTCTTGACTTTCTATCTGGGCATTCCAGTCCTCTAAGATGAAAAGGACATCTTGTTTTTGGTGTTAATTCTAGAACATCTTGTAGGTCTCCATAGAATCATTCAACCTCAACTTCTCTGGTATTAGTGACGGGGGCATAGACTTGGATTACGTAATGTTGAAAGGTTTCCCTTGGAAATAAACATAGATCATTCTGTCATTTTTGAGATTGCATCCAAGTACTGCATTTTGGACTCTTCTGCTGACTATGAGGGCTACTCCATTTCTTCTAAGGGATTCTTGCCCATAGTAGTAGATAGAATAAGAATATGTTAAATACTTGTAAATTTAAATCTCCAAAGCAGATACTTCCTCTGAGTTTCAGGTAGTATGTTCACCTGCCCATGGAAAACACCCCATGGTTGCCTTAGATCTTTTTAACACAGTATGCCCAAATGCTCCCAAATATGAAAGCCTACCCTTCCTCTTTTGTCCCTTTCCTCACTAAACCGTATAACTCTTCATTTATTAATTAAAGTAAACATTCTTACAGAATCTTTTACTCCTTCCTCTTTCTTATACCTATGTTTACTTATAAAACATTTTATTATATCATATCTTAAAATACATTTTAAAATCTGTCTATTTAAATCCATCCCCACTAATTTAAGTGATCATCTTTTATGGTCATGGTTACTTTTAAGAGCCTCCTAACACACCCTCCAGCCTCAGATTTCTCCCCATGCAATCCACTTTCCACATTGCAGACAGAATTCTACTTTTAAAAACAAAAACTTGATTCATGATATTCACTCAAGTAAAACTCTTCAAAGGCTTCCCATTGCTATTAAAATATAGCCCAGGTTCCTTAACATTGGCTTCAAAGCTCTGCTTGATTTAACCTCTTTACCTTTCTACTCCCCCTACTTCCTATTGTCATTTCCCAGCTCCTGGGTCACTCCCCTAACTCCTCCCATTTACATGGCTAAATTATTTTTATTCTTCAAGTCTAAACTTAAAAAATAATTTCTTGCTTTACCATCTCCATGCCTGATTCAGTACTCTCATATGTGATTCCATAGCCCTCTTATTATGGACTGAATATTTGTGCTCCTACACCTCCTCCAGGGCGTCCCTGGTGGCTCAGCCAGTAAAGAATCCACCTGCAATGCAGGAGACCCCAGTTTGATTACGGGTCTGGAAGATCCCCTGGAGAAGGAGTGGGCTAACCACTCCAGTATTCTTGGGCTTCCCTGGTGTTTCAGATGGTAAAGAATCTGTCTGTAATACAGGAGACCTGAGTTCGAACCCTGGGTTGGGACGATCCCCTGGAGGAGAGCATGGCAGTCCACTCCAGTATTCTTGCCTGCAGAATCCCCATGGACAGAGGACCCTGGTGGGTCACAGTTCATTGGGTCACAAACAGATGGACACAACTGAAAAACTAAGCACACACACACCTCCTCCAATTCATATGTTGAAGTCCTAATTCACTCAGTGTGGTTATATTTGGAGACAGGTCTCTATGAAGAAATCAAGATTAAATGAAATCATAAGGGCAAGGCCCTGACCAAATAATAATAGTATCCTTATAAGAAGAGACACCAGAGAGCTTGTTTATGTTCCCTTTCTACGTGTACACGCTAAGGTACATAGGAATAAGGTGGCTGGTTGCAAGCGAGGAAAAGAGCCCACACAAGAACCCAATATTTTTATCAACTTGATCATGAATGTGTAGCCTCTAAAGTTGTGAAATAATAAATTTCTATTGTTTAAGCCCCTCAATCTGTGTTTTTTTTTCTTTTATTGAAGAATAATTGCTTTACAGAATTCTTTTGTTTTCTGTCAAACCTCAGCATGAATCAGCTGTAGGGATACATATATCTCCTCACTTTTGAACCTCCATCCAATCTGCCACATCACCCTTCTAGATAGATGCAGAGCCCCATTTGAGTTTCCCAAGCCATACAGCAAACTTTAGCTACCTATTTTACATATGGTAATGTAAGTTTTCATGTTACTCTCTCCATACATCTCACCCTCTCCTCACCTCTCCTCATGTCCATAAATATATTCTCTGTTTCTCCATTTTTGCCCTGTAAATAAATTCTTCAGTATCATTTCTCTAGATTCCATTTATATGTGTTAGAATATGATATTTATCTTTCTCTTTCTGACTCACTTCACTCTTTATAATAGGTTCTAGGTTCATCCACTCATTAGAACTGGTTCAAATGTGTTCCTTTTTATGGCTGAGTAATATTCCATTGTGTAATGTACCACAACTTCTTTATCCATTCATCTGTCAGTGGATATCAAGGTGGCTTCCATGTTCTAGCTGTGATCAATGGGATACATGTGTTTGTTTGTTTGTTTGTTTGTTTTTCAATTTTGGCTTCCTCAGAAGGAAATGGCAACCCACGCCAGTGTTATTGCCTGGAGAATTCAAGGGACAGGGGAGCCTGGTCGGCTGCCATCTATGGGGTTGCACAGAGTTGGACACAACTGAAGCGACTTAGCAGTAGCAGCAGTTGTTCATAATAGTCTCTTACAATCCTTTATATTTCTTCATTGTCTGTTGTAACCTCTCCTTTTTCATTTCTAATTTTGTTGATTTGATTCTTCTCTCTTTTTTCCTTGATGAATCTGGCTAAAGGCTTGTCAATTTTGTTTATCTTCTCAAAGAACCAGCTTTTAATTTTATTAATTTTTACTATTGTTTCTTTCTTTTTCATTTATTTCTGCTGGGATCTTTATGATTTCTTTCCTTCTATTAATTTGAGGTTTTTTTTGTTGTTCTTCTTCTTCTTCCAATTATTTTAGGTATAAAGTTATGTTATCTATTTGAAGTTTTTCTTGTTTCTTGAGGTAGGATTGTATCGCTATAAATTTTCCTCTTAGAACTGCTTTGCTGCATCCCATAAATTTTGAGTTGTCATGTTTTCATTGTCACTTGTTTCTAGAAATTTTCTTATTTCCCTTTTGATTTCTCCAGTAACCTGTTTGTTATTTAGAAGCATGTTGTTTAATCTCCATGTGTTTGTGTTTCTTACAGTTTTTTTTTTCTTCTTGTAATTGATATCTAGTCTCATATCACTGTGGTCAGAGTAGAACAAGATACAATTTCAGTTTTCTTAAATTTACTGAGGTTTGATTTGTGACCCAGTTGTGGTCTATCCTAGAGAATGTTCCATGGGCACTTGAGAAGAAGGTGTATTCTTCTGGATTTGGATGGAATTCCTGAAGATTTCAAGGAGATCCATCTCATCTAATGTATCATTTAAGACTTGTGTTTCCCTTTTAATTTTCTGTTTTGATGATCTGTCCATTGGTGTGAGTGGGGTGGTAAAGTCTATTACTATTGCTGTTACTGTCAGTTTCTCCTTTTATGTCTGTTAGTGTTTGTCTTATGTATTGAGGTGCTCCTTATGTTGGGGGCATAGATATTTACAATCATTATGTTTTCCTCTTGGATTGATCCCTTGATCATTATGTAGTGTCCTTCCTCATCTCTTGTAATATTCTTTATTTTAAGGTCTATTTTGTCTGAGGATTGCTACTCCAGCTTTCTTTTGCTTCCCATTTGCATGGAATACATTTTTGCATCCTCTCCCTTTCAGTCTATATGTGTCTTGAGGTCTGAAGTGGGTTTTTTTGTAGACAGCGTATATATGGGCCTTTTTTTTTTTTTTTACTTTAATTTGCTTTACAATACTGTATTGGCTTTGCTTTTGTATCCATTCAGCCAGTTTGTGTCTTTTGGTTGCAGCATTTAATCCATTTACATTTAAAGTAATTATTGATATATATATGTTCCTATTGTTATTTTCTTAATTTTTTTGAGGGGGAGTGGATTGATTTTGTAGTTATTTTATTCTTCTCCTGTATTTCATCACTATATAAGCCCCTTTAACATTTGTTGTAAAGCTGGTTTGGTGGTACTGAAGTCTCTTAACTTTTGCTTGTTTGAAAAAGCTTTTCATTTGTCCATCAACTTTGAATGAGATCCTTGCCAGGCACTGTAATCTTGGATGTAGATTATTCCCTTTCAATATTTTAAATATACACCCTCATTCCCTTATGGCCTGTAGAGTTTCTGCTGCAAGATAAGCTGTTAAGCATATGGAATTTCCCTTGTATATTATTGCTCCTCCCTTGCTGCTTTTAACATTCTTTCTTTGTGTTTAGCATTTGTTCATTTGATTAGTATGTGTCTTGATGTGTTTCTCCTTGAGTTTATCCTGTATGGGATTCTTTATGCTCTTGGACTTGATCGACTATTTCCTTTTCCATGTTGGGGAACTTTTCAACTATAATCTCTTCAAAAATTTTCTCATATCCATTCTTTTTTCTTATTTTCTCAAACTCAAATGTTGGTACATTTTATATTGTCCCAGAAGTTCTGAAACTATCCTCAGTTCCTCTCTTTATTTTTACTTTATTCCGCTCTTCAGAAGTTATTTCCTCCATTTTATCTTTCAGTTCACTGATTCATTCTTCTGTTTCAGATATTCTGCTATTGATTCTTTCTAGAGTATTTTTAATTTCAGTAATTGTGTTGTTTGTCTCTGAATGTTTATCCTTTAATTCTCCTAGGTCTTTGTTAATTGATTCTTGCATTTGCTCCATTTTGTTCTCAAGGCTTTTGATCATCTTTACTATCATTTTTCTGAATTCTTTTTCAGATAGTTTGCCTATTTCCTTTTCAATTATTTGGACTTCTGTGTTTCTAGTTTGTTCCTTCATTTGTGTAGTATTTCTCTGCCTTTTCTTTCTTTCTTTCTTTCTTTTTTTTTTACCTTATTGTGTTTCAGAAGGCCTCTTTGGCCAGTTTTTCTCCTTTTCCCAAGCTTCAAGGTTGAATTTGTTCTTCCTTTCGGTTTCTGCCCTCCTAAGGTTGGTCCAGTGGTTTGTGTGAGCTTCTTGTTGGTAGATTTGCCCTGAGTTTTGTTTGTTTGTTTGTTTGTTTTTCCTCTGATGGGAAAGGCTGAATGAGGTAGTAATCTTGTCTGCTGGTGATTGGGTTTGTATTTTTGTTTTGTTTGTTTTTTAGATAAGGCATCCTGCACAAGGTGCTACTGGTAGTTCCGTGATGCCCCATCTTGTATTCAAGTGGTTTCCTTTGTGTGAGTTCTCACTATTCTTCCCTAGGGCTAGTTCTCTTGTTGTCTAGTAGCTTGGAGTCACTGCTCCACTCCCAATGCTAAGACTTGATCTCTGGTCAGGTACAAAGATTCCACAAGTGGTTTTTTATGGCATTAAGTGAGATTAAAACAAATATCAAAAATGAGAAATCAAAGATGAACCCCAGACAATGGCAGTTACAAAATCAGGCAAATAATTAAAATAATAGATATACACATATACATATACACCCATGAGCAAAGTCAAAACAGTCCAATGAAATAAAGTACAGTAGATTGACTAGGTGAACAAAAGAAATAAAAATTATATTTACCATTGAAGTACAAAACTAACTAAAGCACAAACTGGAAAACAAAACTAAAGCAAGTGTCATGTGGAGAATAAAGCAATGAAAACAAAACTAACAAATATATTGAGAGGAAAGGGAAGAAAGAATAGATATGCAAAGTGAAATAGAGGTAGATGAAGAAGATTTATATATATTAAAGGTTAACTGCAAGGAGAAAAGAACAGTAGAGAGGGCAAACAAAGGAAGAAATATAGAAAAAATAATAATAGGTTTTAAAAATTAAAATTAAAGAAAAAGAAAAGAAATGAATAAACAAGGAAAGCTCCACAGAATGGCAAAAGCCCAGCATAGAGGCAAAGGTTTATAACAGCAGTAAAAAAAAAAAAAAAAAAAGTGACTGAGAAAATTTTTTAAAAAGCTCAAAAGCTTAATTAGATTTCACAGTGCCAATAAAATCGACAACTACAACTGAGGTGGAGGCAGCGAGGGGGAAAAAAAAGAAAAAAAAATCCAAAAGAATCTACAAAGCAAGTCTAAGCATAAGAATAATAAATGTTTTTCTTGAGTCACAGCTTTCAGAGTCCTTTCCCTCGCTGGGAATGCCTTTCCCTCCCTAGGATGCCTTCCAACATTGTGATGATCTCTGGACCTGCAGTGGGGGCAGCTCAGATTCTAAACTGGTCCTACTCCTGTATGTTCTTGCCTCCAGTGTCCACAGCTATCAGAACTAGTGCATTTTCATTTGTGGGAGCTCTCAGTGACCTTTTATGTATTCCATAGCCACAGAGTCTACCTAGTTGATCATATGCATTTAATCTGAAGCTTGTACAGCTGGTGGGAAGGTTTGGGTCTTCTTCCTTAATCACACTGCCCTGGGTCTCAATTGTGTTTTTATTTCTGCCTCTGCATGTGGGTCATCCACTGGGGTTTGCTCCTGAGACTGCCCTGGAAGACTTGGGTTTGCCTCTGTAAGGGCCAAGTGTGGAGGTGGTGCAGCTGCTTAAGTCACAGGGGTTTAGGCAACACCAGGTACTCAGGAGATTTGGTGGCTTGGGCAGCAGGAAATACAGTGCTCTAGAAGGGTATGACAACCAGTATTAGCCAATACGTCCCAGTATTCTTCCCTGGAGAATGTCCCTCCCTGACAGAGAAGCCTGGCAGGCCATAGTCTACAGGGCCACAAAGAGATGGACACGACTGAAGCGACCCTGTGTGCATAGAGGCAAGACCTTTTTTTCTTTCTTTCTTTCTTTTTTTTTTTTTTTTTTTGCCTGTGGCACAGCTGCTTGGCTTGCGGTGACCCTAGTGGTAAGTGTGCAGGGGCATGGACTGCCTCCGCCCTAGGAGTTATGGCCCTATCAGAGTCTTTTTTCAAGCCTCTTGTAGCTGGCAATCAGAAGGCCTCTTTGGCCAGTTTTTCTCTGTAGCTCCACCTGTACAGGCACTTAGAGGGCTCCCTTGCCTGGGGTACTTTTCTGTTCTTTGGCGCATCAGGCACATAGAGGGGCTCCCCGGATAGGGTTCTACTCTGTAATTCTGCACATCAGTCACTTAAAGGACCACCACCCTGGGTGAGGTCCTGTTTTATAGTTCAGTGTGTCAGACGTTTGATGGGCCAGTCTCTCTATTGTTCAGAGGGTAGTGCTGGTATGTGGGGAGAGAGAGGCTATGGTGATGGCTCCACCCCGCTATGCATGACTCAGCAGTATCACCTTGGATCCAAGGCTGCCCCGCTTTCCTCCACAGGCATTTCCTATCATAATCTCTTCCCTCACCTTCCCTCATTCCATCTACTCTGCAGTCAACAGCAGCCCTCATCCTGAGATCTCTTTATGCTCCCCAAACTCCCAGCTGCTGTGCCTTCCAGGGGACCCTTGTCCCTGTCTGGGGTAGTATGGCTGTGGCAAGGACTGTCTGATTCTCCTTCCATTTAGGCTGCCACAGTCAGCTGTTTCACTCTCAGCCTTCAGTGTTTCTCCTCTGACTCAGACAATTGCCCTGATGTGGGGATCAGACTTCTGCTTCTGTTCCCCCATCCACTCAGGGCAGGTCCAGTCCTACTAATACTCCTGTGTTTCTCCCTAGTTCCTTCATCCTACCAAGTTTTGTGTGGTTCTATATATTCTTTTCCTCTGGTCAGGTACTCCTGTATGCTCTCAGCTGGTGTACTGCATGTACTTCTGTGTTTGAAGGTGTATTCCTGGTGTAACCATGAAGAGAGATGTAGTCCACATTCACCTACTCCTCTGCCATCTTGTTCCCCCAGTCTGTAGTATTTTGTTATAGCAACCCAAGCCGACTAAAAGATCCCCATACTTTTTATATTATAGCACTTGACATAAGGTACATAATTACCTGTTCATGTTTTTATAAGCATCATTAGACTATAAGAACCATGAGGGTAATGATCCAGTATATCTTGGTTATATTTGCACTTCCATAGTACAAATATGTTTTTTAACTGATTAATAAATCAGTTAAACAATCACTGTTTTTTTAACTGATTAATAAAATAATAAAATAAGAATAATAAGTATAGTTGACAATAATGTATTTATATACTTAAAAGTTCTTAAGAGAGTAGCTCTTAAAAGCTCTCACCACAACATTAAATAATAATTATGACATTATGGAAGTTTTAGCTAAGATTATAGTGGTTATCATTTTGCAACATACAAATGTAGTGAATAAACACAGGTGTACACATTAAACTTACACAATATTATATCTCAATTATATCTAATAAAGCTGGAAAAAATAATGGATTTTTTCTGTTGTGACATGATTTATTACTGCAAACTTTCATGTGCCTATAATAGTCATTTTTTAAAAGTTCTTCAAAACAAATAAAACTAATATCTCTATAAATAAACTAAAATAAATAAAATAAACCTAAATATCTATATCTATGGCATATTCAAAACCAGAGATATTACTTTGCCAACAAAAGTCCATCTAGTCAAGGCTATGGTTTCTCCAGTGGTCATGTATGGATGTGAGAGTTGGACTGTGAAGAAAGCTGAATGCTGAAGAATTGATGCTTTTGAACTGTGGTGTTGGAGAAGACTCTTGAGAGTCCCTTGGACTGCAAAGAGATCCAACTAGTCCATCCTAACAGAGATCAGCCCTGGGATTTCTTTGGAAGGAATGATGCTAAAGCTGAAACTCCAATACTTTGGCCACCTCATGTGAAGAGTTGACTCATTGGAAAAGATTCTGATGCTGGGAGGGATTAGGGGCAGGAGGAGAAGGGGACGACCGAGGATGAGATGGCTGGATGGCATCACCAACTTGATGGACATGAGTTTGAGTGAGCTCCGGGAGTTGGTGATGGACAGGGTGTGCTGCAATTCATGGGGTCGCAAAGAGTCAGACACGACTGAGCGACTGAACTGAACACACACACACACACACACACATACATACATATTTATATATACATGCTACTGCTAAGTCACTTCAGTCGTGTCTGACTCTGTGCGACCTCAGAGATGGCAGCCCACTAGGCTCCTCTGTCCCTGGGATTCTCCAGGCAAGAACACTGGAGTGGGTTGCCATTTCCTTCTCCAATGCATGAAGTGAAAAGTGAAAGGGAAGTCACTCAGTCGTGTCCGACTCTTAGCAACCCCATGGACTGCAGCCTACCAGGCTCCTGCGTCCATGGGATTTTCCAGGCAAGAGTACTGGAGTGGGGTGCCATTGCCTTCTCTGACATACATACATAAATGCAGTGCAACTGCATAACATGTCAATTTTGAGGGTATTTGGGAATGATATTAATAATTTTAAAGTTAATGGACTTTGAAGTAAGCAGTGTGCCCTCCTTTATTTTTTTTTCGTTTAATTTTACTTTATTTTACTTTACAATACTGTATTGGTTTTACCATGCATCAACATGAATCCACGGTGTACACATGTTCCCAATCCTGAACCCCCCTCTGTGGGTGGGCCTCATTTGATCTGTTAAAGGCCTAAATAGAACAAAAAGACCAGCTTTCCAACCAAGAGAAAATTCCCCAGAAGACCAGCTTCAGACTTCATCTATTCCATCAGCTTTCCTGGTCTCTAGCCAATAGGCCTTCAGACTGAATTGCACCATCAGCTCTCTGAGGTGTCCAGCCTGTCAGCCCACACTGCAAAATTTGGACTTGCCAGCCTCCATAATTGTGTGAGCCAGTTCTTTATAACAAACCACTTTCTATATATTTATAAACCTATTGATTAAATTTCTCTAGAGAACACTGACTAATACATGTATATATATTTCTATCTGTTAAGAAGCGCACCATTACTTCTTAGATGATAAATCTCCAAAGTTAAGTAGAATTCCCTTACAAAGGGAAAAAATGAGGTTGACTATTTATATCTTTTTTTCAAAAAGCTGCATTCTTTAATAAAACAAGAAAGGATGACAACTTTGCAAAAAAAACTATACGGATGCCCAAATGGCTTTGGTCATGGTGTGAATTCAGCTCCAAGCACTCTGATGCCTGGAAAGTGAAAAGTAATTTATGAGACCCATCTGGAAGGGCAGTTTGATAGTCAAATGGAACACATCAAATAAAAATATCCAAATCATGTGTGTCCATGATAACTCAGGTCGTTATTTAAATGTGACCAAAACAAAGTTACAAAAAGCCAGGCTCTGAAATTATCCAGCCTACCTTTGTCTCATTGTGCCTTTAGGTTATAATCTGGGGTCACATTTCCACCTCAGATACCCTGTTTAAATACTGCTTATTTTTGACTCATTAGTCTCTGGCTCTCTAGTCTATACTCTAAATTTTGTGGTTCTGTTCCCCTGATTTCAGGGTTAGGGCATGATCAATTAAGAGATGGCTTCCTCCATCTCCTGACCTAGACTTCAGTGAATCCAGAACTCTCAGTAATACAGAACTTATTTATTTTAAACAAGTAAAGAAGATTTTTGGACCATGGAGTAACAAACTTATCATCCAAAATATTGAGAAAACATAATAAAGAGGAGAAAAAGCATCTGAAAACAGTTATTTCTAAATGCTAAATAAGGGTTTTTAATAAAAATCTGTAATGGTAAAGCATTTTGCAATCTGTAAAATATTTTACATCTCTATTATCTTTGATTTCACTCTAATGTAATGTGGAAGAGAAGACTGAGAGGAGTCTCTTTGAAACCAGAAGACGAAACTAAGGCTCACAGAAGTTAAATGCATTCCTAGTCCCAGACACAGTTACATAATTCAGTTCAGTCACTCAGTCCTGTCCGATTCTTCATAACCCCATGGACTGCAGCATGCAAGTTTTCCCTGTCTGTCACCAACTCCCAGAGCCTACTCAAACTCATGTTCATTGAGTCGGTGATGCCATCCAACCATCTCATCCTCTATCATCCCATTCTGCTCCCACCTTCAATCTTTCCCAGCATCAGGATCTTTTCCAATGAGTCAGTTCTTCCCATCAGGTGGCCAAATTATTGGAGTTTCAGCATCAGTCAATCCTTCCAGTGAACACTCCAGATTGATCTCTTTTAGGATAGACTGGTTGGATCTCCTTGCAGTCCAAGGGACTCTCAAGAGTCTTCTCCAACACCACAGTTCAAAAGCATCAATTCTTTGGTGCTCAATTTTCTTTATAGTCCAACTCTCTTACATCCATACATGACTACTGGAAACACCAAAGCTTTAACTAGATAGACCTTGCTGCAAAGTATTGTCTCTGCTTTTTAATATGCTGTCTAAGTTGGTCACAGCTTTTCTTCCAAGGAGCAAGCAACCTTAAATTTCATAGCTGCAGTCACCATTTGCAGTGACTTTGGAACACCCAGAAAAAACAACCTGTCACGGTTTCCATTGTTTCTCCATCTAATTGCCATGAAGTGATGGGGCCAGATGCCATGCTCCTCATTTTTTGAATGTTGAGTTTTAAGCCAACACTTTTAGTCTCCTCTTTCACTTTCATCGAGAGGTTCTTTGGCTCTTCTTCGTTTTCTGCCATAGGGGTGGTGTCATTTGCATATCTGAGGTTATTGATATGTCTCCCGGCAATCTTGATTCCAGCTTGTGCTTCATCCAACCCAGCATTTTGTACAATGTATTCTACATAGAAGTTAAATAAGCAGGGTGACAATATACAGCCTTGACATACTCCTTTCCCAATTTGGAACCAGTTTGCTTTTCCATGTCCAGTTCTAACTGTTACTTCTTGACCTGCATACAGATTTCTCAGGAGGCAGGTCAGGTAGTCTGGTATTCCAATCTCTGTAAGAATTTTCCAGTTTGTTGTGATCCACACAGTCAAAGCTTTCAGCTTAGTCAATAAAGCAAAAGTAGATTTATTTTCTGGAACTCTCTTTTTTGATGATCCAGCAGATGTTGGCAGTTTGATCTCTGGTTCCTCTGCCTTTTCTAAATCCAGCTTGAACATTCTTGATTCACGTACTGTTGAAACCTGGCTTGGGGAATTCTGAGCATTACTTTGCTGGCATATGAGATGTGTGCAATTGTGAATTAGTTTGAACATTCTTTGGCATAGCCTTTCTTTGGGATTGGAATGAAACTGACCTTTTCCAGTCCTGTGGCCACTGCCGAGATTTCCAAATTTGCTGGCACATTGAGTTCAGCACGTTCATAGCATCATCTTTTAGGATTTGAAATAGCTTAACTGGAATTCCATCACCTCCACTGGCATTGTTTGTAGTGATGCTTTGTAAGGCCCACTTGACTCGCATTATGGGATGCCTGGCTTTAAGTGTGTGATCACACCATCATGGTTATCTGGTTCATGAAGATCTTTTTTGTATAGACCTTTTGTGTTTTCTTGCCACCTCTTCTTAATATCTTCTGCTTCTGTTAGGTCTATACCATTTCTGTTCTTTATTGTGCCCATCTTTGCATGAAATGTTCCTTTGGTATCTCTAATTTTCTTGAAGAGGTCCCTAGTCTTTCCCATTCTATTGTTTTCTTCTATTTCTTTGCATTGATCACTGAAGAAGGCTTACATAGGCTAGAGGCCTAAATTGATCTTACTCTAAACTCATTTCTTTCTTTCTCTCTCATTCCTCTCTCTTCTCCCTATTTCTCCATCCCCTTCTTTTTCTCTCCTCTTTTTTCTCTTTCAATTACTCCTCCAAATTGTCAAAGTAATGAAATCAGCATTGTAAACTTTTTGTTGCAGCTTACATATGTGACTACTTTACACTGTTGCATATCACAAAACAAAGAAATCTAGTGCCCATTTTTAGAGAATTATGCAGCTCACAACTAAAGAGGATTTGGGGAAGACGTTCATCAGAAAGTGATACTTTAACTAATCTATGCTATTCATTCCATCTGAAAGCGTAAGTCAAAAAGGAAAGATACCTTTGGGGAAGGGAAAGGAGAGAAAAAATGAGTAGAGGGGACTGGAAATATATACTTTGTACTTCCATTAGGAATTTGATCACAGACACAACCCAGAGACCTTGAAGAAAGCTCAGCTGAGAAGTGAAGTCAGGTAATGCGTCTACTTGGGGATTACATGGCAAAACTCAAGTCAGATAGTCATACATTTAAAATCTTGCTCTGGGGCTCCCAACTTTGTTACCTTAGTTAAGTTACTATAATCACTGATTATTAATATCTCAGCTTCTTCATGTGTTAAAAGACATTAATATTTATTTCAGAGGGTTAATGAGAAGTAAAAGAGAGAGCAAGATAGAAAAAAAAACTCTACTTCACTGACTCTTAATGAATTACAGTTCAAGTTTCTTTGATACAGTTTCATCTCTGCCTCACAGAAGGAGAGAAATATTCTAAAACTCCTCAACAGAAGATCATCCCACTTTAATATGTCCAAGCGCAAATGGGAAAAATCAAGTCTGAGAGACAGAAGTAGGGGGAGGAAGATGATAGGTAGAACTCTAAGGACACTTTCCTCTTGAACCTGTAAAATTTTCTACAGAGAGTGGTTTACTTAATACTTAGATTACTTAATACTCAGATTCCTGAGTATTAAGATGAAGGAACCTGGTTCAAGGTACCTAGACCCCTCTGCAGACCTCACTATAACTCATTTTTAATCCAAACCTGCCCAAACCTCTTATGAATGCAAAACATAGGCCACAGGCACAGATACACCTGTCCTACATGCAGAGAGGGCAGAGCTGGCAGAGTTCCAGGATAGGGCCATGTTGTGCTCAGTCAGCTGCATTCCCAAGCATGACTAGAAACCTGTATGCAACAATCTCTTTTGGGTTTCTGCTCATGCTGAAGACAATATGCTCTTAACTTTCTTCCTATGATACTTCCCTCCTGCAAGTTTTTTAAACAAACCACTGTTTTGGCCTTCCCTTGTGGTTCAGCTGGTAAAGAATCTGCCTGCAATGTGGGAGACCTGGGTTCGATCCCTGAGTTAGGAAGATGCCCTGGAGAAGGGAAAGGCTACCCACTCTAGTATTCTGGCCTGGAGAATTTCATGGACTGTACAGTTCATGGGGTCACAAAGAGTCGGACATGACTGAGCGACTTTCACTTTTCACTATTTTGGCCAACATAATTATAAGGTCCTAGAACGAAGATCATGACATCTGGCCCCATCACTTCATGGGAAATAGATGGGGAAACAGTAGAAACAGTGTCAGACTTTGTTTTTTTGGGCTCCAAAATCACTGCAGATGGTGACTGCAGCCATGAAATTAAAAGGCGCTTACTCCTTGGAAGAAAAGTTATGACCAACCTAGATAGTATATTCAAAAGCAGAGACATTACTTTGCCGACTAAGGTCCGTCTAGTCAAGGCTATGGTTTTTCCTGTGGTCATGTATGGATGTGAGAGTTGGACTGTGAAGAAGGCTGAGCGCAGAAGAATTGATGTATTTGAACTGTGGTGTTGGAGAAGACTCTTGAGAGTCCCTTGGACTGCAAGGAGATCCAACCAGTCCATTCTGAAGGAGATCAGTCCTGGGTGTTCTTTGGAATGAATGATACTAAAACTGAAGCTCCAGTACTTTGGCCACCTTATGCAAAGAGTTGACTCATTGGAAAAGACCCTGATGCTGGGAGGGATTGGGGGCAGGAGGAGAAGGGGACGACCGAGGATGAGATGGCTGGATGGCATCATGGACTCAATGGATGTGAGTCTGAGTGAACTCCGGGAGTTGGTGATGGACAGGGAGGCCTGGCGTGCTGTGATTCATGGGGTTGCAAAGAGTCGGACACGACTGTGTGACTGAACTGAACTGAACTGAACTGAACATGTCCAAGGGGACACAGACCAAGTTTGAAGTAAAGGGGGTAGTACTTTCTTTGTGCCAAGGTTTTTGCTACATAGTATTTATACATTGCCCATGTTGACAGCTACAGGAGTTAAGCAATATTATCAAGTAAACAGAGGAGCCAAGAGTTGAGCCTAGCGAAGACTGATCACATCTTCCTTGTATAAAAGTTGATTAACTGATCAGAAGGTAAAACAATTTCAAAATAATAACAGGACCATTTGGATGATAGGCAAAGTCAGTTTAGCTATATTTAGCTCTCTTGTTTTCATTTCCTTCTCACAAGCTGTATAAGGTTGAACAAACTTCTTCCTTTTTCTGGATCTACTTGAGAATATAGAAAATATAAGTTGAACCAAGTATTTTGGAAAATCCCCAATATCTCTGGCAGCTAGGATCCCATACATCTGATGGTGATGACAACGACAACAAAGACAATGACAAATGGCATTCACTGCATTTACTGAATGCTTACTGTATGCCATACACTGTACCAAATGCTTTATAATGAGTTAGCGGGTAGAGGAAGAAAGTTGAATGAAGTATTTCAGACAGATAACAGTAGGTATAAAGGGCTAGTATAAGAGAATAGCAAGTCCTCTTAAGTAGCTGAAGTCCTAGAAAAATACATAAAATGAAGATAATGAATCAAGGACAGTTAGTAGTCCAGCGTGGCTAGAGGACATAATGGGATAGTTTTTGAATGTAAAACAAAGAGCTATTTCTTTGTCTTATAGAAACATAAGTTAACTGAAGAGTTAACTTAGAGCAGGACACTGACACAAATAAATTCACTTTTTAGAAAGATTATTTTGACTATTATATGACAGACAGATTAGAGACGAGCAAACAGCTTAAAATAGGGATGATATATGGCTGAATGAGTATAGTGGCAAAGGAGACAAGGGAAAGAAAATATCAGATATGCCAAATATTATCATTACTAGCTGCTGTAATAGTAAATTACATTTGCAAAACATGTAGTGGAGAGGTTTTTTTTTTAGACCCATCAATTCCTCTGTTTCATATATCCATTCATTTATGTATTCAAAATTTTTGTTATGTACCTACTTGATATTAGTTTTTTTTTCTTTTTGGCAAAAATAATCTGCACTAGTAAGAGCAAATGAATGTCTAATTATTCATACTCACTCTCAAACATGCTAGAAGCTTTGCCATTATTATACTGTTACTCCCACCACACCCTCTGAAAGCATGTCCATCCTGTCCTTTCCACTGGCCACTGTGAGTTTGTGTGAGTGTTGTGTGCTCAGTCGTGTCTAACTATCTGTGACCTTATGGACTGAAGTCCGCCAGACTTCCCAGTCTGTGGAGTTTTCCAGACAAGAATACTGGAGTGGGTTGCCATTTCCTACTCCAGGGGATCTTTCTGACCCAGGGATTGAACTCCTGCAATGGCAGGTGGATTCTCTACCACTGCTCCACTTGGGGCATTCCAAGTAGATGTCTGGAAATGTGAGCTTAAAACTCATAACAGTATTTAGAATGAAGTGATAGGTTCAACAATTAAAGTTTGTAGATGGTACTTGAAGTAATATGAACTGAACAGTGTGAATGAGAAAAGCAGGGAGATTGTGTGAAGAGAGTAGGATGAAAACCTAGGGAATCCCAACCCATGGCTGCCACAAAGGAAAGACATTTAAGAAACACATGGGAAATAGATGGAGATGTGAGAAGAAAACCAAGATAGAAAATTGCTAGGAAAGAAAAAAGAGAAATGAGGGAGAAAGAGTGAGTCATCATGTCAAATTCTGAAGATCATTTGAGATGAGGTTATAATAGATGTTTCAAAGTTTATCAAAGAAGTGATTTCAAATTGCTTGGTGGAGGCAGATACCAGAGTGAAGGATGAAGACTGAATGGAAACCAAGGAAGTAGAGTCAGTAAATATGTTCAGCTATCTCAGAAATTTTGACTATGAGGTCATAATATTGAGAGTGATTATGAGTCAGTGAGGTTCAATAAGCAAAAAGTAAAAGTACCCAAAATAGAGACTAGCGCTGAGTAGGAGCTTAACATTTAGTATCTGTATGTATTCAACATTTATTTAACAAATATTTATTGGGTGTTTATCAAATTCCAGGCATTGTTCTTAGCCACAGGGATACAATAATGAATGAAAACTGGTATGACCTTGACCTCAAAGCATTTATGATCAATAGTGTCTATGTAGCAGGGAAGACATTAAACAAGAAGTCATACAAAGTAAATAGAAAGCAGTTTGAATGAATTGTATGTAAATATGAATGAGGGTCCCACGTGGCAAGGACAAATGAGACTATATCTAAGCAGTCAACGTGTTTTCCTAGACCTGAGGGTGAAGCCCAATGAGAAAAGCATTATTTAAAAACAACAACAACAACAAAAGAAAACCACCTCACTGGGAACTCTCCGTGGTCCTGACCTGGGTTTATGTATGTCTTCCTTGCATGCAAGGGAATCTGGCTTATCTTTCGCTGGATCTTGCCAAATGCAGCAGTAACCCTACTGATCTTGTGGTCTGCCTGCAGTCAAATGGCTTTTGGTTTGCCTGATCTATTCCAGACTTGAATAAAATCATGTGAAAAACACAGGGGCAGCACAATGGAAGAGTGAAAGGAATGCTAACTTTGGGATCAGAGAAACTTAATTTCAAGTCCTAATTTTCCTTTTTCTAGTTGTATGGCCTGAAGCAGGTCATTTTATCTCTTTGAAGCTCAATTCTTCATCTGTAAATGAGGAGTATAATTATTGCCCATCCTAATTCGTTATTGAGGACTTGTGGCTCCCAAAATGAAAATAATATCACACAATCAAAATCTCTTTATTAGGAAGAATCATAAAGGCCTTATGATCCAACCACAATGTATATGAAAGCACCTTGGAAAGAATGATAAAAGATAAATAAATTATCCTTAAGTTTTTACTCATGCTCATTGAAAATCATAAGTTTAAATGGGAAACATATGAGAAAAATTTAAATTGTGCTATTCATTCATTTATTTTTAAGATATATATTTGGTTATATTGTTAATCATGCTTCTAAAACATTAGCAAATGGATCATACTATTGTTTGTAAATTTCTTAAAAGTCAACAACAACATGCACATTGGCTTCTTAAATATTTTTTGATTTGGCTTATCTAGAATGAGAGATAATGAGCATTGATTCCAAGAGAGAATCACTGAAGATGAGCTTATACTGTTTAAAACTTATAAAAGGAATATGATAAAGTGATTTATGACAAAGTTAATGTTCAAGTCTCCATGGAGCTGAAGTTTGAGCATAATTGCTTTGTGAGCAAGAATCTTTAAGAAGCCACAGAAAACAGTGGTGAAAAGTATGAGTTCTGCAAACACAAGAGCCTAGGTCCAAATCACAAACCTATGACTTACTTAACCTCTCTACCTCAGCTTCTTAAACTGTATATTAAGAATGATAGTAATAATATATACCTCACCGAGTTACTGTAAATATTATGTGGCTGTGAAGTATTTAAAACAGTGGCTGGCTCATAGAAAGCACTCAACTAATGATAGTTGCTGTTTTTATTTTGGAGGTTATGTTAGCTGTAAGAAAGATGATAATATCAGAGTTCACTTGAGTCTTAGGCATCATTTAATGCTACTTGATTCATGTTGATGTATGGCAAACTGATAATTTTTAAAATGTAGAATTTGAGTCATGAGAAGGGAAATTATTTCTGTCAGATCATGTAGAAAGCTCATATCAGGATTCTAAGTAGAATTGAGGCATCTTAACTCCCAATTCTGGGCTCCTTCCTACCTCTTCACTAGCCAAACGACTCTGTCTCTGTCACTCTCTTCTGATATCTGTTACATTATGTCAGAAGAGAGGGACAGACTCTATCTTAAATAAAACCCATTTTGTTAGTCTTCATCTCTCCTACTACATTGTGAGTCCCTTATCAGAAAGGACTGTATCTTATTTCTATCAGATTATGCAGCAACTGGCAGAGTGGTATAAATATAAGTATTAACTGATTATTTATTATTATTATTCAATATAAGAAAAACTCAGATAGCAGGCATGCTCTGTACCAAGTAAATGGAATCAGTTCAGCAATAAGTAACCTCAAGAGGTTTGTTAGAAATTAGGTTTGTTAAATAGAAAAAGTATTGAACTCAATGTTAGAGAATCTGGGTTCTAAGCTTCAACCTGTTAATAACTGGATGAACTTAGGCTGAAGTGTCATTCAACACAGGGAGGATGAGGGAAATTTGAAAGGTATAAAACTGGAAAGAAAGGTTATAAGAGCTTTGAGATTCAGGCTAAAGAATTTTAATTTTATCCTTAAAACAAGGAAAATTGTGAGATGGATTTTAAGGAAGCCAGTGACATAATGTGGATAGTGTTTCAGAACTATCACTCTGACAACTATGCAAAGAGCAAATTAGAGGAAGAAAGCCTCATGGTCAGAAAAATTTCTTACTTTTAGGAGATTAAAATTTTGATGCTTAGAGAAAAAAGTGAAGTAAAAGTAATTTGCTAAATATCAGAAGTAGAATCAAAATTCAAAATCAGGTCATGGTATATCAACACCTGTATCTACCTACCATATTCTCTCAGTACCTCTCAGATAAAAGGCTTAGAGGATATGTAAAAATCAGTGTCAAAGACATCAACTTTCCAATAAGGTGAAATTTGACTACATGGACCTAATAATTATTAAGGGTATAACAAATGATTACTGATTTTTTTCAAAAGAATCACCAACTAACCAACAGTTAAAATTTTTCCAGGTAATAATTTATGTATATATTTGTTAATAAAAAAGATCTACATGTGTGAAGAAACACATACACACATTTGTATATAAGTCTGAGCATACCTATAAGTTAAATCAGATACACAGTTATTCTCAGATGCTTAAATTTTGAATGTCAATGGTTTGGTGGAAAAATCTCTAAATTGAAAATCAGTAACTTTGGCTCATATTCTGTTTCAGCTTCTTACCAGCTATGTATCTTGTAACATATTCTCCATATCTTAGAACCTCTATTTCCTCATCTGTAAAATGGAAATAATTATGGAGTTGCTGTGATCATATGACATATGCAAACAACCTTTGTAATGAGCCTTAGACAAATGTAACAATATAACATTTAAGAGTCCAGGCTCTCCAGAGTAAGGCTTAGTCCTAATTCTGCTAGTTATTACCTATTACACTTTGGGCAAGTCATTTAGCTTCTCTGAGCTCCAACTTCTTCATGTGAAAAAAACCAAACTTTTATAATAGTTTTACCTGATAAGATTACATAGGTGTATATATATATTATAGAGAGTTAATGTCTATATATATTATATTTATCTATAAATGCATAGAAAGACACAGTACATATGTTAGTCAATATAGATAAACATATTGCCTGATATAGAATACACACTCTGTATGTTAGTTATTATAATTTTTATCACATGGGCATGGAAAGCAGTTAATTCATAATCAGTTGCAAAAATGTCAAAAAACGAAAAGAAAATGTGAAAACACATTAAAGAAAATGAATGTGATTTTTGCAATAATGAAACTGAAAAGACCAGAAGAATCAGAGAGATAAAGCTCACTGCTCCATGACCCAGTGACCTAAACTATTAATACTCTTGCCTACTGCGTTATGTGTTCTGGTCCATGAAACACACATGATGCAGGCATGTGGTACAATTGACAATATCCCTTTAAGCCTAAGGAAAAACAAGTGATACAGACTGGACCAGAGAAAGCATCTGAGGAGACACTGTGAACTGAAGAAGAATGCCCCAGAAATTCTGCAGCAGAAAAAAAAACAAAAACAAACTGGGTGAACTTTAACACTAGAGTAACCAAATGGTTCATTAAACTAAGAAGACAGAGAAAAAGAGTGATCAGATGCAGGAAAGGAGATGTGGAAGAATAGCAGGTTCAGTCAAAAACTAGAGCTTCCCTGATGTGGAGTCTCTCTCTGCTATACCAGAAGGGTGTTCTGAACAAGAAAAACAAAACCAAAAAACCCCATCTGATGGAGAAAGTATTTCCATATAAAGAAAAAGGAGAAATTGGGTCATCTGCAAAGACTGTAAGAAATTAGGGAGGATTTGGTAGAATGGTTAACTAGTCCAGTTTTAAGAGAGTATAAGTGAAAGTGAAAGTGAAGTTGTGTCCAACTCTTTGCGACCCCATGTAGCTTACCAAGCTCCTCTGTCCATGGGATTTTCCAGGCAATAGTACTGGAGTGGATTGCCATTTCCTTCTCCAGAGGATCTTCCCGACCCAGGGATCAAACCCAAATATAAAATGGCATAGAATAAAATATAACAGTGTAGGATATCTTCTAAGAATTTATGATGGAAGGAAACAAGAAAACAAAGGTGGTCTTGAAACTGTAAGCTATGTTCAGCTTTTCTCTTTTTAACTTTGTAATTCATTGGAATGATATATCTTAGGTTAATATTAATTGCTTTTTATGAATTCTTACATAGCTGGGTTTTGGATTTGACATGAAAAGTGAAAGTGAAGTAGCTCAGTCGTGTCCAACTCTTTGTGACGCCATGGACTGTAGCCTATCAGGTTCCTCTGTCCTTGGGATTTTCCAGGCAAGAGTACTGGAGTGAGTTGCCATTTCCTTCTCCTTTTCCTTTTTACATGAAATCAACTGTAAAGTTCATCTTGCCAGAGAAAGTAATTCATGTAGTCTGTAGTTTAAATTGATGCAAAAGAGAAACTCTTATGGATGGTTTAAATTCTAAAGTTAGCATATACATTTCACTTTAACTTCCTACATGTGTCCTCTGGACGACATGTTCCACAATAGAAAGTAAACTTTTCTACTCGTTTATTCTGCTTAAATCTGTGCATATGTATTAAATACTGTGTATGCCTGCTTAGTCACTTCAGTCGTATTTGACCCTCTGTGACCCCGTGGACTGTAGCCCACCAGGCTCCTCTGTCCTTGGTATTCTACAGGCAAGAATCCTGGTGTGGACTGCCATGCCTTCCTCCAGGGTATCTTCCAGACCAAGGGATCAAACCCACCTCTCCTGTGTCTTCTGCATTGCAGGCAGAATCTTTACCACTGAACCACTGGGGAAGTCCCTTTAAATGCAATACAATAAGGCTATTCCAAGACTTCCTTTGGATTAGCTTCTTCCCTGTCTAGTCTAGCAAGAATCTAGCTTCTGGTATGTCCTTTATCTATCTTCCTGGACCCAACTCCCCTTCACCAACTTTCACTCATCCTCTAAGAAAGTATTTAAATTGTGTTCTGAGAAACTCTTAAAGAGTTAAACTCTTAAAGAGCGGACAAAGACAAAATAGAAAAAGGCAAAATAAATTACTTTGTGATTCCACCCCCACTGCATTAGAGGTATACCTTTGTACACCTTCTATTAATAGATTCTTCAAATCCTGATACTCAGTTTAGAACTTGAAAGAAAGCAGATATTAAAGAATATTTTCTGCGTGTTTCCCGAGCTCCCTTTACTGATGGTGCGCATCTTTAGATTTTTATTAAGACATGTCACCAAGACCTTTAATGATGCTTGCAAGTCCCTGTCTTTATTGGAGGTTTCAATAAACCTGAATTTTAGTCCTTGACCACCCAGAGCAATCTTTCATGTGAGTCCCAGCAACTAATCTGCTTCCTTTAACTACAAAGGAAGGCCAACCTGGCACCGGGAATCAGCCCTTGGTATCTAAGACAGTATCCTCTTCAGCACAAATGAGACTTAGCAAATTCCTCTCAGGAACTGGCAGTCCTTCCTCTTGAGCTTGAACTGTTCACCACAATCAAAAGAGTCATGTCCATTTGCCCAGATCAGACTGCTAGTGTTTGTCCACATTCACACATTTCATTGTTACCCTACCTCCTAATGTGAGGTATTGAATAAACATGCAGGTTCCTAGACTTCACTCCAGAACTGTTAATTAAGGAGGGGGCCTTGGAATTTGTATGTTTAATAAGTACCTCCAGTGATTCTGTACTTCCCTGGTGGCTCAGACAGTAAAGAATCTGCCCTCAAGGCAGGAGACCTGGGTTTGATCCCTGGGTGGGGAAGATCCCCTGAAGAAGGGAATGGCAACCCACTCTAGTATTCTTGCCTGGGAAACCCCATGAACAGAGGAGGTTGGTGGGCTACAGTCCATAGGGCCACAAAGAGTTGGACACAACTGAGTGCCTAAATCAAACGATTCTCACGCTCAGACAAATTTAGGAATCACTGTTTCACTTAACAGCTTCTTCTCAGGAACAGATAATTATTATACTAATCCACCCTAGATCTTCCCCTTAACTTCTAATGGCTTATCCTTATTCACACTGTAAGAGTACCTAGGAATGGAAAACAAATTTTTATTGTATAATACATATTCCATACAAATAAGTAAGTTATATATGTCTCTATAGGTCTTTCCTACTTTCACATTTTAGGATTTGAATGATAAGACATTTATTTTAAGTTAGAATATACGTCAGTGGCCCAATAGCACACAACCTTGCTTTTTGACAAGCTAAACCTTTTTGGCTATACTCTCACCTGTCACTTCCACAACAATCTGAGCTTAGAAGCTGGAGGTAGAAAGAACATTGGATTTACCATTAATTAATATAGACTCTGCCACAAGTAGGCTGTACAGCCTTGATCAAACCACTTTACCTCAGTTATCCTCAGTCCTTCTTCCAAAAAAATGGAATTAAAAATAACTATTTAACAAGTTGGACTTAGGAGATATTTAAGCAGGAAGATAAAAAGCACTAACCAAAATGTTTTATATATACACACTTGGTTATAGGGAAGATAGGGTCCCCTGGAGCACAGCTGATAAAGAAGCCACTTGCAATGCAAGAGACTCCGGTTCAATTCCTGGGTTGGGAGAATCCCTTGGAGAAGGGATAGTCTACCCACTCCAACATTCATGGGCTTCCCTGGTGACTCAGATGGTAAAGAATCTGCTGGCAATGCGGGTCTCAAGACCTGGGTTTGATCTCTGGGTTAGGAAGATCCCCTGGAGGAGGGCATGGCAACCCACTTCAGTATTCCTGCCTGGAAAATCCCCATGGACAGAGGTGCCTGGCAAGCTACAGTCCATGGGGTCACAAAGAGTCCAACACAACTGAGTGACTAAGCATAGCACATAAGGAAGACATCAAAAGGATTAATAATAATTCAATAATAGAAATCAATTAATCAAATATATTATCAGTTCTACAAATATTTGATAAAATTTTTATGTGCAAAGCACTGTGCCAAGGGCTGTGGTTATAGTAATGAACAAGATAAAGGAGCTCATATTATATGTGAAAAGAATATTGTATGAGTAATTTAAAAATATCTGGTTATGTGGTATGTGCTATTAATGTATCAGACAGTATGAGAACATATAAAAACAACACAACAAACTTGGGCTCAATCAGTAGGATTGTGGGTAATTTCCTTGGAGATGGTTGATGATTGAGCTAAAATACAAAGCCTTTTAAAGTAAGGAATGGGTTGTGTATTTAAACCAAAGAGAACAGTCTGTATTCCTTCCTGTGCCTAAAAGGCATATGCTTCATTCAAGGGACTGAATAAGTACTACTGAGTGGTGTGCTAAGATCATGGAGGGGAGAGGTATAAGCTAAATTTAGACACAGGCCAGGGCTAGCTCATTAATGGCATTACAGATTTTGTTAAGGAATTCTGTCTTTGCTTAAAGTATAATAGGAGAGGACTGAAGCTTTTAAGCAAGGAAATGGCACTATAAGACTTAAAAAAATTAATATCATTGTGGCTTTATTATAGATAGCAGTAGATGAGGGAAGATAAATTAGGAGACTATTACACTAGTCTCAGGTGAGAGATGCCTTTTAACTGTGGTCCTGGAGAAGACTCTTAAGAGTCCGTTGGACAGCAAGCAGATCAAATCAGCCACTCTTAAGGGAAATCAACCCTGAATACTCGTTGGAAGGAATGATACTAAAGCTGAAGTTCTAATATTTTAGTCATCTGATGTGAACAGCTGACTCATTGGAAAAGTCCCTGATACTGGGTAAGATTGAGAGCAGAAGGAGAAGAGGGTGTCAGAGGACAAGATGGCTGGATGGCATCACCAGTGCAATGGACATGAACTTGGGTAAACTTTAGGAGATGGTGAGCAACAGAGGCCTGTTGTGCTGCAGGCCATGAAGTCTCAAAGAGTCAGACACGACTGGCGACTGAACAACAACAACAACAGGTGAGAGATGAGATGACTTTGATTAGAAAGGGACTGGTAAAGGTGGGATGAATTTGGAAGTAATAGCATGCTAAACACAGTATAGATTTGTAATTGGATAAATGGATGTTCTTCTTTGTTCTACTAACACAATACACAAAATAGTGGTATAGCAATGTTCTTTATTCCACCATCAGGAACTTGTGGTCTACTATACAAAAAACAATGTATTAGAGCTCTGGTGTCAGAAGTCAACTGTAACATAGGTTCTACCTTTACGAAGTTCACTATTGTAAAGTTAAAAAAAAATTAATAATAATAAATAAATTTAAAAAAAATTTTTAAAGAAATAAGTTTAAAAAAACAGATGATCTTATGAAGATCTGATCTTATAAAGGGGATACAGTATTCCTGCAATTTTGACAATGATTCTGTAAGGTAGGTAATATATTTCCCATTTTATAACAGCAAATACCGAAACCTCGAGTGCTTGTTAAATGTGTCTCAGCTAAGGTAAGGCAGGGACTTCCACCCTAGTTCTCTTTTTATGATTTACCAGTGCTTTGTTTGGTCTCAGAATGAAAAAGGATGCTCTCCAGATCCCTGATGATCCCTTCTGGGATGCACCAATGCTCTCCAAAGGCATCTATCTAATAAGCAAAATCTCAAGCAGTCCCTTTGGGAGGTGTTACATCTCAGTTGTAGGTCAGCAGCACTTTGTGTGATCTATCTATTCCAATGAACAAAATAAACAGAGTAAACCCTTTCCCTCAGGGTTCAAATCCCTGCCCAAGTGACTATCAGTTTAGATGATAATTCTATGAACCAAAAATGGTTACTTAGAAAAATAACCTAGCTTTAAATTCTATCACTGAAGCAAGAGGTGGAATGGGAAATAACAAGCCCACCCTACAGGGCCCAGGCTTAGGAGGAGATAGGGGCCATGCATGGGTGATATAAAGCCTTGCTATGAAAACCTGCTATTCAAGTGTGGTTCTTGGACCAGCGGTATCAGCATCACATGAAAGTTTATCAGAAATGGAGACTTATTCTCATAGCAGACTGACCAAATCAGAATCTGCATTTTAACAAGATTCCCCAGTGATTTGTATACACAGTGAAGCTTGAGAAGTACAGACAAAAAAGTACACCCAAAGGAAATCTCACCTCTGGTAGCCCAAATGACCAAATTCTATCAGTAATACCAGTATTCTTTCTATTTATTAAAGTTTTGGTCTTCTTAGAGTCTTTTGTAAAATGAAAATCTCTCTGATTTTGAAACAGACTGAGAGTGATGAAAAGGCATGCTATATGGAGTCAGATATATCTGGGTTGGCATCCCAGCTCTAAATCAAAGGAATGAGTTTGAGCACATTGCTGAGATTCACTGAGACTCAGTTTGCCTCACTCCAAAATAAGGAAAATAAACTAATTTTGTCAAATCTAAAATAGTGGGGCTAGAACAAAAAAAAAAATAGTGGATGCTAAAGTTCACTGTATTTATTTTTATAGAATGCAATTATTGTTGTTTCTATTATTATCAAGAATAATTATATTTTTTCTCTCATTCATCCAATCAGGCCAACAGCTGTATAATGAGAACCTACTCTGTACCACAGCCTGCTAGGGATAAAGATGTGAAGAAAATAGCTGTTCATGCTTTCAAAGAGTTCTCATGCCTTCAGTGAAGAAGATAAGACATTATTTAATTATCAATGTCCTAAAAGAGGGACAAAGCAATGTTAGAACTCAGATCTCTCAGAATTTAGGTCACGGAATCATAAATTCTCACCATCATAAATTCCAAGAAAATGTGGTATGTTTTGGTGAAAAGCATAGGAAGTCTATAGCCAGACAGGCTTATTGGACTACTGATCGTACCTCTTCACCCCATAAGCAAAAACTCTAGATCTTCCTAAGCCTTAGTGTTCTTGTTTGTAATAACACCTATATGACTGAATTTAACTAAGCATAAAACATGTGAAAAGGCTAAGTAAACTAAGTATTTGGCCATTCATTCAACATTCAAATGCTTATTCTGTCAAGGATACAGTAGTCTCCCTGAGAATACAAGGATGAAAAGGATTCCACTGCTCTCCTCAAGGAGCTTTCTGTCAAGTACAAAGTTTTGATGAAATGCTCAAGGGAGAAAGCCTAAGGTATGTGTGATGGAATAAGAGAAGAACAATATCTTATTTGGAGGGGCTTCGATGGGGAGGCTCAGAAGAGCCAACTTTGAAAAATGTACTGCCTAATTTTAAATGTTTTCAATGTCTGGTATCAAGAATAAAGAAAATTTGCAAGAGAAGAAAAAGAAGAAATGTATTGAGCAGAAGAAGGAGTATTTTGAGTTAACAATGTCCAATAAGGCAAAATGAACACTAATAATAATAAATTGCTAATGTTTATTGAACACTTATTAAGAGCCAGGCATAACGTTAAATGCTTTATATACTTTGACACATTAATTCTACCTGTATTGGTTTACTGTTGTGGTCGTGCCTGGAAATTTATGATACTCTCCCATCTTTTGACTCCTTCTGCTATCTTCCAACCACGAAATACTAGATTTGTCTGCCAAGTTTCAAGATAAACACTATTGGTCCTATTTTAACTTACTTCCCTCCTGCCTTTCCCATAAAGTACTTTTTGACGCCCACCCCACCTCCAGCTCTATCGATATGGATTCCATATTTAGATGTACTATTCATTTTTCTCATATTTAAAAATGGTCCAAGAAATGTGTCTTTCAGTGCAGTAATTTCTGTTTTAAAACCCCTAGTTGAGCCAAGAACTCTATTTCCTCTTTAGAGAGACTCTTATGCAGATAAGAGTTTAGACTTAAGCAACACACAGACATTTATAAAATCTAAGAGCTCTAGGGCACACCAGAGCCTTACATTGCTATCCCAGCTCCAACAATATGGATGGAAGTACAAGAGATGATTAGATTTCAATTCAAACAATTTTTATATAAACTGTGGTTCATGGGCCCACAGAAAAAAACACCCCTGGATATAACAATAGAAAATGTTGCTGTCAATTTCATTTTTAGGGAAAAAGGCACCAAATTGTCCCTCTCTACACACCCTTAAAATATATGATAAAATGTGTGGTTTCAGTGTCTTCACAAATAAATGAAGATATGATTTCAGGGAAATTTATTTCTAAGTTCTTTTTCTTTTTTTGGATAAAGTTCTTAACTAGGTCATTCTGGCTGCTTGACTTTCAGCTAGCTTCAAAAAAATATTTCTTTGATTTTGAAAATTGGGCAATGAATATTTTATCTGAACAATTGAATTAGGATGTATCCCTATGATCCAGAATTGCTACTAACCTGAGAACGAGAGGTGATCAAAAGTCTTGTGCCTCTCATAAAAATGTAAGATCCGGATATAAGTCTTTGGAGTTGTGAGTTCTCTAATCAGACACCTTGCTATTTCATGTCTTCCTGTTTTTGCTCGTGTCCTCTCACCTACTTCAAACCTCCCCCTCCTCTTCTTCACCTGACTTGGATAGTCTTCAAAAGTCAGTTCAAGTGGCACATCCTCTAGGAAGCCATTCTTGATTCCCACCTCTATCCACTTTCTACAAGACTGAATTAAGAATCCATATTCTTCCCACAATCCTTGTGTTGACTTCTGTCACAGCACAAATGGTCCTATATTATTACTGTTTCAAAGACAATGTGCTAAGCAAAATGTGACATGTGCTCACCAAATTCCAATTCCTTTTCCTCCCAGGCACACACAATCAGGCTATATTTCTTAGCCTCCTATAGGCTGGACCTATGGTCCTACCCAATCTAGGGTAGGACCACAGATTGGGTCTAGCAAAGGAAGTGTGCCCGGAAGAAATATTCACTTCTTCCAAGCCCAATCTTCCACATACTTTCTCTTCCCTCATCTTCCATTTAGATGCAGAAATCTGAGTCCCCAGTTAACTGTGAGGCTGAGTTCCTTTACTAACCCACATAGCTTAAAATTAAATGAGAAGTAAAATTTTATATTAAGCCAATGAGTGTTATTAAGCTATTGGAGTTTTTGTTGTGGCTTATACTGACTAATAGAATAATCAGATGCTTGTTTGTCTGTCTTACCTTCAGACAATGAACTTCTTGAAGTCAGTGTCAGTGTTTTATTCATCCCTGTTTCTACAAAATTTAGCAGGATGCTAACAGAGAGTAAGTACTCAGGAATTAAATGTTTATCCCTGGGATATTTCTCATAATTGTTTTCCCTATTTCTTCAATGACATAATTTTCTAAGTTTTGGTTTCTCACTGGGAGGGATTGGGATCAAGAGGAGAAGGAGACAACCGAGGATGAGATGGCTGGATGGCATTACTGACTCGATGGATGCGAGTCTGAGTGAACTCCAGGAGTTGGTGATGGACAGGGAGTCCTGGTGTGCTGCGATTCATGGGGTCGCAAAGAGTCAAGACACGATTGAGCGACTGAACTGAACTGAACTGAAGCGAAGTATCTAGATCTGAATGAACAGCATGTAAGTTTTCTGGAACTTGCTGAAGCTCAGGCTTCCCAAGTCAGGCATGAGAGGATGAGGGAACAGAATATCCATGAATTATGTGAAGATCAACAACTTTCACATTAGAAATCAAATTAGTAGAAAAGATACCCACACTAACTTATCAGGGTAACTTATGTATTCATTTCAAACATAATTCAGTATTAAAACTCACAGCCAAGTTCCCTAGCTCATTAATAAATAAAATAATTAGATTGGCAAAATTCCTGATGTCAATGAGAAATAATTTTCAATATTTAAAGTATTGGTAATGGTTAAGGCCAGTCTGCATCTCAATATCTTTTCTCTGCGTCTTTTTTTCTGATCTATTCTATACCCTAGCGGGTACCAGTATGAAATACAGCCCCAACAACGTTCTTTGGTCTGCCAAAGGGCCTGAATCCCAGACTGAAATGCTTGGACTCTGCTTATAGGTAGATATGACCCAAACAATGCCATTTTTAAAGATTCTGGGAGAAACAAGATCTACATAAGATATATACCCAACCTGTTTCTAACAGTTTAGCAGTTCATGAAATATAAACTTCATATTTGAGTTTGTGTCTATTTTTATGAGAAAAAGTAAAATAGTTAAATAAGGCCAAATTCTTCACTTAAAGAATGATAAATCCTAGATTTTCCCCCTTCCGCCTCTCTTAGACAGGATCCTTACCAAGAGGTAGCCCTTATTAAGAAAGCAACATTTTCATGCCTCAGGCAGACCCAGAGTGCTCTGCTTTGTCCTGATATACAAAAAGGAAACCAAAAAATTACCAGTAATTTCACTGGGGGACTAAGAAAAAGTAATGGTGAGAAATATCTCAGGCAGCCCAGTGAATAATTATTGCACACAACTGACTAAAGCTTGAAATGTAGGGTACTTATTTTAATTGAACATCTGATATGTTGTAGTTATACAAAGAAAAAGTGGGAAGGAAATGAACTGACCCCAGCTCTAACAAGGCCACGTATCTTTGTGGAAGATCCTCACCTTCAGGGCTCTGTCTTCTATAGCTGAGGCAGCCAATGTCTCAAAGTCTGAAAGTTTACAACACACACTACTGTTTATAGATAGTCAGCCAGGTCAGAAAGATTTGAGTGCCTAAATCAGTCACTAAAGAGGGGGTGAGGCTCTCAATACTATTTTTAGAAAGGGACAGAATTAATACTCTATGCCTGGGGTTGGAGTAGACTTTGGTTTCCAGGTAGGTGTAAGACCTGGTGAGAAATGATCTGATCTCAGAGGAAGTAAAAGAGGATACAGGTAAACAACTAATCTTCAGAGTCTGCCTTATCCTTAAGCTAATGAAACTCAAGCATGGTATATGTGTCTGAGAATGGGGAAGTAGGGTCAAGTAGAAATTCCCTACTTGTATAGGACCATTTTAAGGACCTGAAATGGGCCCAGGTAATGTGGTTAAAGAATGTCAGGAATTAAAACAAATTTAAGATTAATCACTACACATGAAAACTTCTAAAATATTGTTTACATATGAAAAACCTTGATAGAAATTTTCCCAAATTTCATTAGCAACAATAAACCACAACATTGAACTACATTTTTAAAGAACCAATAACAACAGCAGCAACAAAAGAGAACAACCATTTTAGAGGAAAGACTAAATTAGCTTTCTATTCACTTTTTTTGGAAAATGATAATACAGAATCAAGAGTTTCAGAGTATACAGCCAAAATAAGGGGGAAATTTATTACATAAATATGTTAAAAAGTTAATTAATAAAAACATTATGGTATTTAAAAATATTCTGTGATATCTGTAGCATTTTAAATAATTTAATAATTTATCAGCTTTAAAATTTATGGGATGTTTTCTAATTCTAAGTCAATTCTAGCTTTCACATCTACATCTGTATTTGTAATGTCAAGAAGAAATAGTTAGAACTAGACATGGAACAATGGAATGGTTCAAAATCGGGAAAGAAGTACAATGAGGCTGAGTATTGTCACCTTGCTTATTTAACGTATATGCAGAGAACATCATGTGAAATGCCAAGTTGCATGAAGCACAAGCTATAATCAACACTGCTGGGAGAAAGAGCAACATCTTCAGATATGTAGATAATACCATTCTAATGGCAAAAAGTGAAAGACTAAAGAGCCTCTTGAGAGTGAAAGAGAAGAGAGAAAAAGCTGGCTTAAAACTCAACATTATATGCAGAGTATATCATAAGAAACGCTGGATTAGAAAAAACACAAGCTGGAATCAAGATTGCCGGGAGAAATATCAGTAACCTCAGATATGCAGATGATACCACCCTTATGGCAGAAAATGAAGAGGTACTAAAAAATCTCTTGATGAAAGTGAAAGTGAAGAGTGAAAAAGTTGGTTTAAAGCTCAACATTCAGAAAATGAAGATCATGGCATCCGGTCCCATCACTTCATGGGAAATAGATGGGGAAACAGGGGAAACATTGTCAGACTTTATTTTGGGGGGATCCAAAATCACTGCAGATGGTGACTGCAGTCATGAAATTAAAAGATGCTTATTCCTTTAAAGAAAAGTTATGCCCAACCTAGATAGTATATTCAAAAGCAGAGACATTACTTTGCTAACTAAGGTCCGTCTAGTCAAGGGTATGGTTTTTCCTGTGGTCATGTATGGATGTGAGAGTTGGACTGTAAAGAAGGCTGAGCGCCGAAGAATTGATGCTTTTGAACTGTGGAGAAGACTCTTGAGAGTCCCTTGGACTGCAAGGAGATCCAACCAGTCCATTCTGAAGGAGATCAGCCCTGCAATTTCTTTGGAAGGAATGATGCTAAAGCTGAAACTCCAGTACTTTGGCCACCTTATGCGAAGAGTTGACTCACTGGAAAAGACCCTGATGCTGGGAGGGATTGGGGGCAGGAGGAGAAGGGGACGACCGAGGATGAGGTGGCTGGATGGCATCACTGACCCGATGGATGTGAGTCTGAGTGAACTCCGGGAGTTGGTGATGGACAGGGAGGCCTGGCGTGCTGCAATTCATGGGGTCGCAAAGAGTTGGACACGACTAAGCGACTGAACTGAACTGCTCCTTGGAAGAAAAGCTATGACAAAGCTAGACAACATATTAGAAAACAGAAACATCACTTTTGCCTACAAATGTCCCTATAGTCAAAGTTACAGTTTTTTTGTTTGTTTGTTTTGTTTTCTGCAGTCATGCACAGATGTGATTGTTGGACCATAAAGAAGATTGAGCACTGCAAAACTGATGCTCTCAAGTTGTGGTGCAGGAGATTTTTGAGAGTCCCTTGGACAGCAAGGAGATGAATCAGTCAATCCTAAAGGTAGTCAAAGAGTTGGACACGACTAAGCGACTGAACTGAACTGCTCCTTGGAAGAAAAGCTATGACAAAGCTAGACAACATATTAGAAAACAGAAACATCACTTTTGCCTACAAATGTCCCTATAGTCAAAGTTACAGTTTTTTTGTTTGTTTGTTTTGTTTTCTGCAGTCATGCACAGATGTGATTGTTGGACCATAAAGAAGATTGAGCACTGCAAAACTGATGCTCTCAAGTTGTGGTGCAGGAGATTTTTGAGAGTCCCTTGGACAGCAAGGAGATGAATCAGTCAATCCTAAAGGTAGTCAACCCTGAATATTCATTGGAAAAACTGACACTGAAGCTTCAATACTTTGGCCACCTCTTGCTAAGAGCTGACTCATTGGAAAAGACCCTAATGCTGGGAAAGACTGAGGACAGAGTAGCAGGGGGTGATAGGTGATGCGATGGTTGGATGGCATCACCAACTCAGTGGGCATGAGTTTGAATAAACTCCAAGAGATTGTGAAGGATAGGGTAGCCTAGTGCTACAGTCCATGGGGTCACAAAGAGTCTGACACTACTTAGTGACTGAAAAACAATAATGCTATATTGTCATAAGCAATCCATCAAATTGAATAAGAATGAGGTCCCACAAACTTGGATATACCCCTGCTCACATGCATTCATCACTTGCAATGTCAGATTTTCCACTGCCTAGTCCAACCTGAGAGGAGCATGGCAACCCATTCCAGTATTCTTGCCTGGAGAATCCCATGGACAGAGGAGCTATGGGCTATGGTCCATAGGGTTGCAAACAGTTGGACATGACTGAAGCAACTTGTCATGCAGCATGCAGCCCAACCCAGCTAGAATCCTTCTCATCCCTTCTGCACTGAACCAGAGACCAGAGGAGAATGGATAAGGGGAGGGACTCTGGAGTTGAAGCTGGCATCCACAGAGCAGCCTGGTATAGTGCAAAGGGTGCAGGGTTTCTGTCAAATGGAATTGAGCTGGAATCCAGTTCTTTCACTACCATTAGCTCAACTTTTCCTTATCTTTGAAAAAAGTGGGGCTTTATGACCCTTGGCAAATTATTTAACCCCAGTGAGCTGGTTTCCTTTCCCCAAGAGAATAAGGGATAGATGAGTTACCATTTGCAAAAGAAGCATTTGATAAATGGCAAATTGTTAGACATAAAAGTATTAGGAGCAAATAATGTGGCTAAAGCCACATGTGGTAGAATTCATATTTGGAGTCCAGATCTTTCTGGACCAAGGCATATACCTGTTCCCATTATAACTTGATACCTCTTAAAAATAATCACACCATGCCTGTGCCACACTCATGTTGATAGACAGGATTTAGGTTATTCATGAAGTCAAATTGTAGCCTTTATATTTCTTTTATTCCCTTCAACCAAACATTCTTGCTACCATTCCTGAAGGGCACAGTCTTATACCTTAGCTGATGTGTTGACATCATAGGGGAAATAAATGGATTACCCAGAACTGTTCGCTTCAAGTGCACCAAGCTTTAGATAGTACTTAGAGGGCTATTTTTAACATCTATATCTTTCAGAAATATATACTGATGTGTTCATGGAATAAATTAAACAATATGGGACTTGTTTCAAAGTAAGACAGTGGGAGAGGGGTTAGGAGGAAGTGGGTAGTGACAAAAATGAAAAATTATTGGCCGTGAACTGATCACTGTTGAACCTGGATTATGAGAACATGAGGGCCATCACACTATTTATGTTTGCTTTTCTATAAAGGGGAAATTTTCTAGAGAAAAAGTGGAAAAAAGAGTTACTGAATACCACCCTAGATGCATATGGGTTTTACTTCAGCCCATTCTCACTTTGCATCTTAGCATTTAGTGCTTGCTCCATTTATTTTTACTTTTTGAGGTAACTGTAAAAGCCAAATATCATCTTGGTGTGGCAACATTAATAAGAAGAACAATAGTCTCCATTTTATTAAATACTTGTTCTGTGCCTGTCTGAGTACAAAGTAATTTGCTTTCATTGTCTCATTTGATCTTGCTAGAATTTTATGAGGTAAGCCTTAGTAATATGGATAAAAAAAATGAGGTTCAAGACGATTAAGTAAACCAAAGTCTACATTAAGTTATGTGTTCAAATCTTGTACCTTAACCACTATGTTACCTGATTCCCAGTCTCTGCTTTATATTCTAAGAAGATATCAAACTACACTAGGCTATTACCTAACTGAAGGAGGAATAGCTTTGTAAAAGTGAGAGAAATAGCCTTAAGTTCTCTCTGATATCAGATGCCAAATCTGAAGAAAATGCAATACATGTTTTATACATGCTGTATTGTGCAAGGCCAGAAGGATTCACATCTTTTCTTTTATGAACTTAAATCCAAAATAAGAGAACACAAATGTCAACAGATGTAATGAAGCATTTATTTTTTGACATAAGAAGAAAAAGAATATAACAACAATAAAACAAGCAGCAGGGAAAAGAAAGGAAAAACACTGATTGAACACTGACTGTAGTCAGTACTTGACATATGCAATGTATTACTGTTTACAACTCCAAGTCTTATAGACAGAGGTGGGCCTCATTAAGTAATACATGGATGTTTGGTCCTGCTGAGCATCTTACAGGTGGACCTGAAAAGGAATGAGGGCTAAGATTTGGAAAGAGCTGAATGTTCTGCAAAACAGAGGGAGCTTTTGGAATTTGAAAAGGAAGCATAATCTTGGAGAGGGGTCGGGGGGGCGGGGGAAGGTACCAGCAGAGGATGAAAATCTTAAAAACCATAAGAGACAATGTGGACAGAAGGGGAAAAAAGTCTGTGGTGGCACACTATCTAATGGGCTATATTTTGTTACTGACTTTATCACCACATAAAAACTTTGAGCAACTTCCCTATGAGCCTTAGGGAACCACACCATAAGTAAACAAATTCACTCATTTGTGTTTGAGTAAAGGGGGAACATATAATTTTGAGCTAGCCATATGACTACAAAGCTAGATATTCCCAAAAAATTCCAGGTGAATAAGTTTGACTTCTGATATACCATTTTCAAACAAAGAGTAAAAGAATTTTTAGTTGTCCCAGAATACTGAAAACCTAGCATGTCCTTCTCATTGAATTAGGTCACCTGAAGAGACTCATCTGGTTTACTTTAAGCAGGAAGCAGTTGTGTCATTTGCCACTGTTAGAGCTACTGTGATTTATACTAAATGCAAGAACATGCAGATGACGTCTGAATTCCCATACAGGTCAGCAAAGTAACAATGTAGTAAAACTCCCTTTTGAGTATATCCAGCCTTATAAACAATAAAAGACATTCCTATTGCATATCTGTACCAATCTAGATTTAAACTTGGTACCTTTTTTTTTTTTTTTCCTATTCCACAACACTCTATGTTTTTCTGATGTGCTCTGCAGTCTTGGAGATACCTATTTCCATTAAGCAGTTCTTTTGTCCCTGACATCCAAGAGAATCACAAGGACCTGTTGAGCCTGAAAGCTCTGACGAGACTTTTCCAGTATAAAGATACACCTTAATAGGTGGGGTTCCATTAGAGGCAAATGATCTTAAGAATGAGCTTAGTTCTGGCCTAGGTTCCAAGAACCCAGGAAGAAGTAGAGGGTGCTATAGATAATAATGGGTAATGTAATCTTTTCAACTAAATAATTTTAAGAACCTGTAGGTCTAATATTTTATTAAAATTGTCTATGGCCCAATAAAAACATACTCTCTATATCTTCCAATAAGCTGCAAGTTCATATGTAAATGGAGTTTGGGGGAACTTACCTTAGTTCAGGTTCTTAGCACTTCTTGCATTAATGCCTTATATTTACCTCCCTGTCAGTAAGTCCCTTAGACTGCAGGAGATCAAACCAGTCAATCCTAAAGGAAATCAGTCCTGAATATTCATTGGAAGGACTAATGCCAAAGATGAAGCTCCAATACTTTGGCCACCTGATCTGAAGAACAGACTCATTGGAAAAGACCCTGATACTGGGAAAGATTAAAGGCAGGAATAGAAGAGGAATGCAGAAGACAAGATGGTTGAAGGGTACCACTGACTCAATGGACATGAGTTTAATCCCACTGCCAGGCATACACACCAAGGAAACCAGAACTGAAAGAGACACGTGTACCCCAATGTTCATCGCAGCACTGTTTATAATAGCCAGGACATGGAAGCAACCTAGATGTCCATCAGCAGAAGAATGGATAAGAAAGCTGTGGTACATATACACAATGGAGTATTACTCAGCCATTAAAAAGAATACATTTGAATCAGTTATAATGAGGTGGATGAAACTGGAGCCTATTATACAGAGTGAAGTAAGCCAGAAAGAAAAACACCAATACAGTATATGAATGCATATATATGGAATTTAGAAAGGTGGTCATGATAACCCTGTATGCGAGACAGCAAAAGAGACACAGATGCATAGAACAGTCTTTTGGACTCTGTGGGAAAGGGAGAGAGTGGGATGACTTGGGAGAACGGCATTGAAACATGGATAATATCATATAAAAAATGAATCACCAGTCCAGGTTCGATGCAGGATACAGGATGCTTGGGGCTGGTGCACTGGGATGACCCAGAGAGATGGTGTGGGGAGGAAGATGGGAGGGGGGTTCAGGATTGGGAACACATGTACACCCGTGGCAGATTCATGTTGATGTATGGCAAAACCAATACAATATTGTAAAATAAAATAAAATTTAATTAAAAATTTTTCTTTATCTATTTGGCTGTGCAAGGTCTTAGCAGTGGCACGTGGGGTCTTTGATTTTTGTTGCAGCATTCAGAATCTTTGGTTGCAGCATGCAGGGTCTTTATTTGTGGTGTGCAAACTCTTACTTGCTGCATGTAGGATCTAGCTCCCTGCTGCTATGCTGTTTAGTCAGTAAGTCATGTCTGACTCTGTAATCCCAAGGACGGTAGCCCGATAGGCTCCTCTGTCCATGGGGAGGCAAAGGAGTGGATTGCTATTTCCTTCTGCAAGGATGTGAGTGAGAGCTTCTTTGGGAGGTGATGAGTGAGGCAAAATACTGGAGTGGGTTGCTATTTCCTTCTCCAGGGGATCTTCCTGACCCAGGGATCGAACCTGGGTCTCCTGCATTGCAGGAGGATTCTCTACCACTGTTCAAACCCCAGCCCCCTGTATTGAGAGCATAGTCTTAGCCACTGGACCATGAGGGAAGTCATGATGTTCAGATTTCTGACCCATGGAAACTGTGAGATAATAAAAATGTATTGTTTTGGTTTCTGAGTTTGTGGTACTTAGTTATATAATTAATACTTAGTTACATAAGCTAACACATTAAATTCAGAGTCTTCAGTGAACACAGCCATGCCCACCATGTGTGCCCTGATCGAATGCTGTATGGCTCCTTTCTTGGTCTAATCCCCTTAGAATCCATTCCCACAATGGTCCCCAGGTTTCTGCCAATATGCACCAGCAAAGCCTTGCGATTCTTCTGCCAGAGAAGGTTTTCACGGCCAAAGTGTGTACCTGTGCTCCTGGAGGACACTGAAAACGGGCCCTAGGTGTGTGGCCAGTGGCAGCAGCGAGGGGTTGTGACGGGTCTGCAGGGGAAGGAGCAGCCCCTTTCGGGGCCCCAGGTGAGCTCTCACAGGAGTTTCAGGCAGAGGAAAGCTAGTCTTTCAGGACACAGAAAGGAAAGCTATTTCCCCTGGTGAGGGAGGCTCCGCCTGATGCGGTTCCAGACCGACAGTGTCATTTGGATCCAATCCAAGGTCCTCATTCCAGGGTTCAGGATCCTACCCTTTGCTAATCAGCGCCCTTATCTGTCCCATGAGAAATCTGTTGAGACTATGAATTCAATTGATATATTTCAGCAACCTGCATAATTAAATTTTGTATTTGATTTCCAGCGACATCAGGCTTGCAGCTAAAAAGACATTCGCGCTTCCTTTGGAGCTGTCATGGAAGTGGGCTGGTTCCCAGTCTGTGCCTTGAGCTGACAGGGCTGAGGCTGTCCGTTGCTCTTTGCAAGTGCTCGGCTGCACCCGTGAGAATCCCGAGATCATCTGTATTCTCCCAGTCACCGTCAGGGTCAAGTTCAGCCTCCACTCACAGTCCTCAGGCACCAGCCACTTCATCGTAATCAGTGACGGGTGATGGTTTGGCCAGTGGTGGCCCTGCTGCTCAGCGCTGTGTGCTCCCCCCAGAGGCAGGACCAAGCCCACCCCCACGTACCACCTGGGACCACTCCTATTACCGGTTTTGTATCTGTCAGGGTCCCATCAGGAGGCGGAGGGGCATGTTTGTCTGAACAGGGAAATTCTATCCCACAGAATTATTACCTATAACAAGGGAATGGAGTCCTGAGAGATTGGCTGGTTAGAAATGAAAAGACCTCTAAAGAATGGTAGATATTGGATTGGCCCAAAGATTCATTAGGAATCTTCTGTTAAGATGTCTTACGGAAAAATCTGAACAAGCTTTTTGGCCAACCCAGTATAAGGAGTAACCACTGCTCTAAGGGTTAACACGGCACCCAGAGAAGATGTCGCCTACCCTTGGACTGAGCTCTAGATATTATTGTGGGGGGAGTGGTTATATTTCATTGAATAGCAAAGGGGCCACTGTGTTACCAGGCTGGCAGAAGCTGGAAATCCATCCCAGGGAACCTGCTGGAAATCTGCCCTCTAGGGTGTGGGGAAACTTCCCATAGAGAAGCGTGGTTCGTGACCAGACTGCCCGGCTGCCACTGGGGAAGCCAGGTGCACTGTGGACCCGCCCCGCTGCCCACAAGGTGATGGCATCCCCCCACTCCTGCATGGACTCCAGAACCTTCTGGAACCAAGCTCAGTGTGTGCCAGCCTCCCAGGAAGACTCGGGGGCTCATCTTCCTTCACCTGGAGAGGCATCAAGGTGGCTTTGAAGCTGGAAGGCAGTGAGGTGATAACCAGCACAGACACAAGCCAGCCCCCGCCCCCTCCCCACCCAGCCAGAAAACTGACATACTCTCATTTCTCCCTTTGCACCCGGTCCTGAGTTTTGTTCATGATATTATAATATTTCGTTGTTCCTCCGGGTTTTCGTCTGTTCCTCTAGATGGGGTTCTGATAGCTGGCGTATTGAACTGCTGAACTCAGTGGAACACAGACAGGATTCTCTGCCCGTGGGCTTTGCAGGCCTGCTCAGAGAGTCGGGAGAAGGGCTCTGTCTCCTTCCTTCCCCACCCCCTGCTAGCCCCCTTGGGCTGTTTCTAGGGGGCTTCTTTAGAAGATGGGGGCCCTCAGCCTAACTGCCTGGACTTTGGGGGTTAAGGTCTGATTTGAGAGGAGAGACAAGTCCCATTCACCATGCTCGCCCACCCTTGGACCTCTGGCTCCTGTACCTCAGACAGTTTCAATTCCTGTTGGATTTGAACTGTGTCCCCGCCGCCAAATTCGTATGTTGACCTCCTAACCCCCAGGGCCTCCAACTATGAGCTTATTTGGAGGCAGGGTCTTTACAGAGGTGCTGTGTTGAAAAGAAGTCATCAGGGTGACCCCAATCAGACTGGTACCCTCATAAGGGGGAGTTGGTCAGAGACCCACGTAGAGGGAATGGCCCTGTGAACACGAAGTCAGCCATCCAGAAGCCGAGGGGAGAGGCCTGGGACAGCCCCACCAGCCTCCCCCAAGCCTTAGAAGGAACCAACCCTGCCGTCACCTTGATCTTGGACTTCCAGCCTCCAAAACTGTGAGACAACGCATCTCTATTGCTGGAGCCACTCAATTTCTGGCCTGTTGCTATGACAACACCAGGAAACTGCTACAACTCCTGAGTGCAAACAGGGTCAGGATGGTGTGGTGGTCACATGCGTGACTGCTGAAGGTGGACTCGCTGTTTCTAGTCCCATGCCCCATGCTCTTGCTGTGTGACCTTGAGCAAGTTTCTCAGCCTTTCTGTGCCTTGGTTCTCTCACCTGTGAAGAGGAAGGGTGACAGTACCCACACGCCGGGCTTCCAGACCTACTCACTTACACAAGTGCTTTGCTGGGGCCACACAGAGCGGATGTGCTGCAGAGGCTCCAGGCTTGCCTGGTCAGGAGAGGCAGTGGGTAAGAAGCCAGCAGAGGAAGGGTCGGGGTGTCCTCAGGGGCCCCGGAGACAGGATTGCACGGCTGGGTCGTGGCCGTGAAGCAGTGTCTCAGGCTCAGGACGGACGGTCACGTCCGGCCTTGGACCTGATCCTCCCCCAGCTCTCACCCACAGACATCAGCCATCTGGGCCCCACACAGCCCTTGGGGCGGCCAGCGAGAGGACAAGGCCCCCAGTGGACGGGGAAGCAGGCCCAATGATCTTCAGATGACCAGTGAGGACACCCCTGAGTTGGGACTTGAACCCGGGTGTCTGGGCTCTGAACTGTGTCTCTGCTTCCTGGTGGCCTCCCCAGCCAGGAGCAATTGGTGAGGGAATTCTCCCTGGGGTGCCCACACCCCACCCGACACGCCCTGCAGCGCAGTGCAAGCCGCTCAGTCGTGTCTGACTCTTTGTGACCCCACAGACTATACAGTCCAGGGACTTCTCCGGGCCAGAGGACTGGGGTGGGGAGCCTTCCCCTTCTCCAGGGGACCTTCCCAACCCAAGGGTCGAATCCAGGTCTCTCACATTGCAGGTGGATTCTTTACCAGCCGAGCCACGAGGGAAGCCCCCTTCCCCCAGAGGTCTATGCTCCTCCTGGCTCCCCCTTCCCAAGGAGCAGCTTGGGATTCCTGTGGATAAAGATCCCACTGTGCGCCTTCATCTCACCCGGACCACAACCCTGCCAGATGGGGGCCCTCACCCCTCCTCTAGGTGGGGGAGGAAACGAGGCTCTGAGCGGCCAAGACACTTGCCCAAGGCCACACTGTCAGCAGGCAAGGGCGCTGGGACTTGAATCAATGTCAGAGAAAAGACAGGCCTGCCACCTCCACCCCTAGCCTCGGGGACCCCCAACCACTCTCCCCCAGAGGCAGAGTTGCGGGCAGGAGGGGTGCAGAGGAAAAGCCTCTCCAGGGAATGCCAGTCCCGGCTCAGCAAACACCAGATGCTCAAAGCAGGGGCGTGGGGGGAGATGCTTGGAAGTGGGGTGCTGCCTGCAAACTACTTTTTGGGTGGGCGTCCTGTGCAGGTCTGGGTGGCAGCAGGCTGGGGAACATCGTGGAGAGAACTTTGCCAGTCTGTGTCCACTAATGACCAGAGCAGGAGTAAGTAACCAGAAGGCTCGGAGCCCGGGTGGCCCCAGGAGGGCAGAGGCCCAGCAACCAGGGGCCAGCCTGCCGTGAAGGTCAGGGACCACCTTGTGTCCGGCCTGCCCAGGACTAAACTTTCAGCCACTGCTTTTCAAGGTTCCAAAAGAAAGAAGTGTGTGTAGGGGGGGAGCAGAGAGGGAAGGCGTTGTTTTCATGCCTCTTGCCTCATTTGCATAAGGTGAAAAATGTTTCCATAGAAACAACCAGAGTCTGTAATTTTTGAATAACGATTTCTGCACAAAGCACAACCTGTCTTTTCGAGAAAGGGAATTAAGAAATTCTCAGCAGCGTTTCCCACTACAACAAAAAGTTGCCCGATGCGGGGAGCGGTGCTTGGGAGGGGAGGGGCTCGGCTCAAGGCCCCTGCTGTGCCTCGGCCTCAGTTTCCCCTCTTGTGATACAAGGCGGCTGAGGATTGGCTCGGAATCAGTGGAGGTTAACTTCGCGCACATCAGAAGTGTGGGCGGGGACTGGTGTGAAATTCTCTCGCCTGGGCCCTCAGCCAGGATTCCGACGGACGCCCGGGATCTGGTTGAGTTTTAATGAGCTTTCCAGATAAGTTTGTGGGCAGAGGCCTGAGGGCTACCTGGGGTGCGGGGGAGAGGTCAGCCCCTGCCTGGGGCCCCGTCCCCTCCGCAAATGTTTGGACAGACAGGCTCCCTGGAGCAGAGGCATGTGCTGGGTCTGGGCGCCTCTGCCCCCTGGTGGCCCGAGAGCACCGCAGCATTTGCCGGCCTGGGGCTGGCCTCCAGCCACTGGGCTCCCTGTCCTTTGGCCTGGAGTCATGTCAGGCGGAGACAAGTACCCTAGGATCACCCTGAAACTGGCCCTGCACCCCTGATCTCTGGGAAGGTGGCCCTCAAAAATGGTCTCACTGACTTAGCAGCAGCAGCAGCAGCAGCAGCAGGGGCCTCCTGGGCCCCCGGGGGGAATGCAGATTCCCGGGCTTGCCTCTGTGAGTCTGACTTAGAAGTTAGGATGTAGAGGCTAAAGCTGGTAGGGCTGAGCCCAGAGGGACTCGTCTGCTCCCCCATATTACAGATGGAAAAACTGAGGTCCTGACAGCGGTCCGGCATTTCTATGGCCTCTCCACTGAGAAGGCCCTGCAGGCTGTGTCTGTCTCAGCCCATGGTTGCTGTGTCCAAGCTGACTGGGTGTTGTGGGGTCTGCAGAGCATGGTGGGCAGGAGCAGTTGCTGTCCTCGCAGGAGTCCGGGGCGTCTTTATTTATCCACCTCATTTAACTGTGAGTTGAAATATTGTGCCAGAGCTGGAGCTGAGCAGGCAGAAATGCTCCGTATTGTGAGCTTAATTATAGCCGGAGGAGACGGGAGAAATGAGCCGTGAGCTGCCAGTGGCTCCACACAGGAAACAAGCCTTTGGACGTTCTTCTTTTTATTTTTTAAAAATACATATAAGATGCCTCCCTGGTTGAAAAATATTGAATCTACTGGATATTGACCCTTTGGGAGGAGCATCTGCCTCCACCCAGAGCTTCTGGAAGCTTCCATTCATCCCACCACTCACCTAGGTGCTGGGTTGCTGGGATAGTATGGGACAGGATATGGCCTCAGAAGGCCCCGTGGGGATCCTGGCCTACCCCGATAGTCATGGCCGGGGTCCACCTCTGGGAGTGCAGGGAAGGCAGAGAGTGATGCCCACACCCTATGTCCATGGGTCACGCTCTCTGGGAGTTCAGAGGTCGGCCCCTCGCTCTGCTTGGCTAGTTTCCTGCCTCACAGGTGCAGAACCTCCTGTCTACTGGAGGGTTCTCTGCCCATCTGCTGGCACGGGGCAGAGTAGGGAGGGTCAGAAGCAGAGTCTAGATGACCCGCCCCAGCCCTCTGCACCTAGCAACAGATGGAGAGACAGCCCAGAGAGAGTGGGGTGGGGGTGATCACGGGCCACATAGACAGCAGTGTGTTCTGTGTCGCTGAGCAACAGTTTCACTAGACAGACCAGACCTTATCTGCTGTGTGACCTTGAGAAAGTCACTTCACCTCTCTGAGCCTCAGTTTCCTCATCTGTGAAATGGGGCTTTTGTGAGGACGAAAGTTGAGGATCTGTGAGCAGCCGACTCAGGGATGAGGGCCCCTCAGCCTGGGGGTGCTGAAAGGAGATGGGGGTCTTTTTCCCTCCCCAACTGAGTCTTGGAGGAGAGCAGCTGCTCCGTGGGAGCAGACACGTAGGTTCACCAGCTCCTTTGAAATAGCAGGGGCTCGTTGTCCTGAGCCGCGGGGCTCCTGCTGCAAGCTTCCCAGGGAAGCAGCGACCCAGCACGGGTCTCGATCGAACTGCCGATGCCCCTGATGGTTTGTTGGTGAAATGAGAGACCGCCGACCTCGGCGTGTTCTCGTGGGAATTCAAATCAATGATGCTGAACTCGTTTAGAAACGGTAACGCTCCGTGAAGGACGGTGTCTGAGATGTAACTCAGAACTCACAGTGCTCTGGGGGAGGGGACAAGTGAGAAATGGAGACACGTGGCCTGAGGCCACACAGCAGGCACAGGTTGCAGCTCAGACGTGGGGGGGCAACTCAGCTTATGCAATTTGGGGGTCCCTCAAAGTCAAGTCAAAGGCAAATATTCAGAAGAAAAAGAGAAATGCCAACAAGTGGTCCACTTTAGAAGTCTGCCGATTATCGCAGAAGTCAGCACCGCCAGGCCCTCCCCACCAGGACAAAATCGCCCTGGCAGTGACTCCAGCCCAGATCTTAGACTCCTTCTCTAGAGCTCTTCCCGCTGCAGCAGCTCCCGGTAAGGCACTCGGTTTTCTGTGAATGAGTTTCTTTGCCTCTGGAATGAACCAAAGATGTGGATAAGGCTTTCAAAATGGTTTTGCCCTGCTTGCCTCCACAGCGCCTTCCCAGTCTGGGGAGTAGAGTGAGGCAGAATTGCTCTTGCTTGGAGACAGGGTGGGTGGATTTTGGGGGACAAGACAGCCTCTTGAGTTCTTTGCCCAATTACATATCGCTTCTGTTCACTGTCAAGGAACCTCCTCCCTTACCGGGTTCCTGAAAGGCACGGCTCCCCCAGGCAGACAAAACCTTCATGGAGTTTTGCGACATGAAAGTCAGTCGGAGGGAATAGCCTTGTACAGCCTGCGTCAAGGAGGAAGGCAAAGGGGACACAGGAAAGATGAAGGCACTCTGTTATTTTACGGCAAAGTGGCCCTCGTCGCCACAGAGGCGAGGAGAGAAGACCCCGGGAAAGAGGGAGCAGGTCCTTCATGGAAAAACGGAAACCTCTCTGAAGCTTTGGGGGCCATGTCCCGCAACACGGGGCTCCTCACCGGGAAGTGAGGATGGGCAGCCCACTCCTGAGGGGCAGGGCAGTGGCTGGGGGAGTGCAGAGCCTGGTGCTGGAGGAGGCCAAGCTCTTGGCAACGCAGGTGGGTCCAGCCAGGTGGCCTGTGCCAGCCCAGGGCAGGGGGGCGGGGGCACCTGGGCCCTGGGGAGGAGCGCTGGGTGTGGAGGAGTCAGAAGCCAAGAGTCTGATGGCTCTCTTGCTGCCTTTGGGGTTCCCTTGGTCTGGAGTGAGGCTGACTTCAAGGTGGACACTCCAAGGGGACAGTGGGAGGTGAGGTGAGCAGGAGGGCCGTGGTGGTGGCATTTGAGGCAAAATGGCCCCCGAAGGGGGTTAATGTGTCTGCACTGGGTGTGAAAGGGCAAGCCACCCCCTTTCTAGGTCATCTGTTCATTCAACAGACATATACCCTATGCTGGGCCCAGAAAAGCTCCAAAAAAGAAAATAAATAAATAACTGGGGCTGTCACTGCCCCCAAGAAGCCACTGTCCAGGGTGTGATAGTCCAGTCCAGAGTAGGGTGGGCTCTGACCAGGCAGGGGAGGGTGCTGCTGCGGACAAGCCCGGGGTGGGGTGGGTGCAGGGTGGAGAGGAGCCCGACACGGACACCGAGACAGGGCCTGGGGAGCGGACAGGAAGCGGGAGATCCTTCCAGGTTTGGAGCTGAGTGTGGAGCCCGGGGTCCAACCGCTCGGCCACGTGCCCCGCGTGGTCGGGAGGGTCGGGAAGGAGCGGGTGGGCCGGCTGGGTCACACCGTGCGGGGCTCTGTCCCTGTGGGAGGAGTCGGAGCCAGCCCCTGGAGGATGGGGAGCTGCCCGAGGGTCTGGCTGGGGAACAGAGCTCCATTGTGATGCGGCTCAGGGAAGGCGGGGAGCAAGAGCTGGGTCTGAGGCCAGAGAGGAGGTCGCCGGGTCAAGGGGGAGAGGAGAGGTCGGAGGCCCCACCTGCTCCTGAACTGGCTGGCCTCTGCTTGGAGGTTCCTAGGGTTTCCTTCCTGTCTCTCCCCACTCCCCTCCTCCCTTTCCTATTCCTCCCTCTTCCCCTCTTTCCTTCCAGCCTTCCTTCCCCTTTCTTTCTCCCCTTCCCCTCCCCTCCACAGCAGAAGTCCTTCTTCCCTTCTTCCCTCAGGAGCAGGGGTCTGCCTCTATTCCCCTTCCCTCCAGCCCAGGGGCCTTCCTGCGGAGCCCTGAACCCCAGACAGCCTGTGTGCCCCTTCCCAGGCCTGGGCACCCAGTGACTCTCTGCAGGGATGGGAGGAAGCAGGACAGAGCCCTCGGAGCTGAGCCCAGACACCGTGGATGTTCCTCTCTGGGTTTTCTGTCTTGGCTGCAGACCTGGCATAGTGCAGACCGCAGGGAAGCTGTGCAGGCCCACAGACACGCGAGTGCTGGAGCCCACCGGCCGCTGTCCAGGCTGCGAGGCCGAGGGCTGGGCGGTGCAGCACATCTGGACCTGGGCAGTGGGGGCAGTGGGGGAGGACTCCTCCTGTGGGGACGTGCCCTCAGATTCACCCAGACCACCACCCAGGGAACTCTGCTTAAGGCCAACCCCAACTCCCTGGGGGGTGGGGCTTGGCAGGTGGGGCCAGCTCTGTAGGGAGCTCCTGAGAGGATTAGCTGCCCCAGGAGCACAGCTCACACGTGCCAGCTGAGGGCCAGATCACTCAATCTTCTGTTCAGCTCCCCCAGAAGGAAATGGCCACCCACTTCAGGATTCTTGCCTGGGAAATCCCATGGACAGAAGAGCCTGGCGGGCATGGTCCATGAGGTTGCAAAGAGTCAGACACGACTGAATCGACTTAGGACGCCTGCACCTGTCGGTGTTGCTGGGACCCGGGCCCCACACAGCTCAGGACGGCCAGAGATCCCTGTACACAGAACTTCTGGCCCGTGGCCTGAGATCCAAGGCCGAAGCAGGAAGGGCTGACCTGCCTTCAGAAGAAGACGGAGGACTCAAAGGGGAGGATGCAATGTGGCCAAGACAGGGGCTCCAGGACCCCAGACCAGACCCTGGCTCCGTGTAAGGAGACACACTGTCCCTCTGCTCCCCTCCCACAGGGGGCGCAAGTGAACTCATCTGGGCTGCGATTTGCGAGAAGAGTCTCCAAACTCCTTCCCACGGGGCTGAGCTGGGCCCAGCGTCCACTGTGGGGCAGGCCTGGGCCGCAGCTGGGGGCCACGCTGCCCTGCCTGCCGAGCCTCCTAATGTGCTGGGCTTCCCTGCACCAGGCTCCACTATAACTGGATGGGAGGCTGCCAAGGCAGGCAGTTCCCGGTCAGCCCCGACCAACGCCAGCCAAACAGCAGGGTGGGCTTGCTGTTCAGTCACTCAGTCGTGTCCAGCTCTTTGCGACTCCGTGGACTGCAGCATGCCAGGCCTCCCTGTCCTTCACCATCCCCCGGAGCTTGCTCAAACTCATCTTCATCGAGTTGGGGATGCCATCCAACCATCTCATCCTCTGTCGTCCCCGTCTCCTCCCGCCTTCAGGGTTTTCCGTGGGGGTGGAGAGGGGGAGCCAAACCAAAGCTCTGGTTCTGTTTTCCTACCAAGCAGCAAATCTGGGACCCGTCAGCTATCACGGAGAGGGAGGATTAAGGCCGTCTTAGTTGAGGAGACAGCCTGGCATGGCCCAGCTGTGGGACTGGGAGTATGAGCAAGTTTGCCTCCTGCCTCTGGCCTCTCCCTCCCGGAAACCCAGGTTTGGGAGCTGGGGGAGCGCGTGGGAACCAGAGGGTGCCGGGGGAGAGTCTCGGCCCCGAGGGCTGGGCAGCCACCCACAGCCGTCCTGCCCCGAGTCTGCTCTGTGAGCAGAAGCCCAGCAGTCTGCGCGGGGAGGGCAGCTTGGCTTGGTACAAGAAGGCTGGTTTGGGGGATGTCCCTTGGCCTCTGTCGCCCAGCTCAGCGACCTCCCTGCAGACCTACACATTCGGGACCTGGCTGGGATTCGAAGACAGTCAGAGATGAGAATGGAGTGGCTGTCACCACTGAGGGCGCCTCCTGAGAGATGAAGAAGGACAGGACAGGGCAGAGAGCCCTGCAGAGGACGCACCCTCCTCAGTATCTTGGTTTTCTCATCTGGAAAATGGGTATCATAAGAGTATTTTATAGGCTTGCAGGACTGAGATAATGGACCTAAAGTTGTTGGTGAAGGTGACAGGTCACGTAGGCAGTGCTCAGTTAATGGTGGCGGGGTGGTGGCTGTTATTCACGTCATTACTGATGTCCCCAGAGCTCCATGGGGTGTCCTTTGGCTTCTGCGAGAAGGACTCAGCCTCACTCCAGAGATCCTTGGGCTCTTCTTTTTGGGGATATTGAGAACAGGAGGCTGTGAGGGGAGATGTCCTGGCCTACCGATTTGACTTCCCTGGTGACTCAGGTGGTAGAGAGTCTGCCTGCTGATGCAGGAGTCGTGGGTTCAATCCCTGGGTCAGGAAGATCCCCTGGAGAAGGAAATGGCTACCCACTCCAGTATTCTTGCTTGGAAAATCTCATGGACAGAGGAGCCTGGTGGGCTACAGTCAATGGGGTCGTAAAGAGTTGGGCATGCCTGAACTTTGGACAGTGCTTTGGATGGTGGAGTTGGAGCAGGTTTTTGGGTTGCCAGCCTTCTGGTCTAGGCTGTTTGCCTTCCCTGGTGCCACCTTGGCAGACCTTTCAAAAGAAACAAGGTCATACCTCCTTGCGCGCCAGGGAGGGAACCAGAGGCAGTTTTGATATGTGGATTTGGGGAACAAGCAGGTCACCGCGGGTCAGGGGTGCCACTTTCTGCCGGCAGAGGTGACTAAGTGATGCTCTTCGGGTTCTCCTGCTAATGTGCTGGGTGTTTATAGTTTTTTTTTTTAAAAGGGCCTCATCAAAGAAGATGCAATAATGATGCTTCCGATTTAACAGCGATGCTTTAGCAGGGATGAATTATTCACATCGGAGATGAAACGGGGACTCTGCAAACTGGCCAGCTGAAGCAGTCCTTTTCCTCGGGACTATTTTTATCTTCTTTTACAGTCTTTCATCTTGGGAGACTTGCGGTTCAGAAAGTGCGGGGAGCCCAAGCTGGCAGGATGTCAAGCCTGAAGTACTAGGCGTCTTGGAGCTTCTCCCTGGAGTACAAAACCGAGGAAGCTTCAGAAAGTGTGGACAATGGGGCGGGAGCACCGCTAACGAGGGTGACGGAGGAACTCTGAGGACTCCCAGGTTTTTCATCTTGGAGGATCCCAGGGGGCCCTCAATACCGCGGAGCCATCTTGCCCGTTCCTTCCCGTGGCGTTGGATCGTTCCTGGCATCCGATGCATCTGGAATAATGCATGGAACAGCCTGCCCAGAGGGAGGAAGAATTTTGTGACTGCAAGTCTGCTCAGAGTCAAGTGCGGGCCTGCAGGATCCCAAACCCTTCAGAATGAGCCAGTCCGATGTTGCTGAGCTCCATCCACTCCCATTTGCTTTAAGAAACACTCTAGACCCCTGTGGTCCAACACAGTAGCCACTACCCTCGTGGGACTCTGGAGCAGCTGACATGTGGCTGGTCCAAACTGAGATGCCCTGTGAGTGTCAACGACTCCCTGGATTTCAAAGACTCAGTGCATTTGAAGAATGGAAACTGTCTCACTAATCATTTTTTATATTGATTATGTGTTGAGATGATAATATCTTGGATACACTGGTTTAAATAAAATATACTGTTAAGATTAATTCCACCCGGTTCTCCTTTTTTAAAGTGGCCACACTAGAAAATTTTAAATTACCCATGTGGCTCACATTCGTGGCTTGATTTATATCTCGGTTGGAGTGCTGCTGTAGAGGGGAGCCTGGGAAGATATTAACCAGCCACTGACTTACTGGTGGAATTACAAATTTATTTTTTAGCACTTTTTTCCTTCTTTTATACTTTTTTTGTAATTTCTAATTTTTGCAGAACCTTCACAACTAGACTGTCTTGCTTTATATCTGAAAAGCCATAGCCACTCTTGGTTTTTTAACTGAAGTGTAAACTTAGTTGCTCAGTCATGTGTCTGACTCTTTGCGACCCTTTGAACTGTAGCCCACCAGGCTCCTCTGTCCATGGGATTTTTTCAGGCAAGAATTGAAGCATAGTTGATTTACAATTTTGTATTAGCTATGTAGGTGGCTCTTGGGTAAAGAATCCACCTGCCAATGCGGGAGACATGGATTCCATCCCTGCATCAGGGAAGATCCCCTGGAGGAGAAAATGGCAACCCACTCCAGTATTCTTTCCTGGGAAATCCCATCAACAGAGGCGCCTGGTGGGCTACCGTCCTTGGGGTCACAAGAGTCAGACACGACTTAGCAACTAAGCAACAACAGCGAGACAGCAAAGTGATCCAGTCATACATACATGCATATTTTCCTGATTCTTCCCCATTATAGGTTATTACAAGATGCTGAATATGGGTCCCTGTGCTATACAGTAAATGCTTGTATTTCTCTATTTCATATATACTGGTATCTGTCAATCTCATACCCCTAAATTTATCCCTTCTCCTACTCTTTCCCCTTTGGTAACCATAAATTTGTGTTTTATATCTGTGAGCCTGCTTCTGTTCCATAAATAAGTTCATTTCTATATACTTTTTCAAGGTTCCACATGTAAGTGATATCACGTGGTGTTTGTCTTTCTCTGACTCACTTTGCTCAACATGAGTCTCTAGGTACACCCATGTTGCTACAAATGGCAATATTCCATTCTCTTTTACGGCTGAGTAATATTCCATTGTCAATATACACACCACACCTTCTTTCCGTATTCTTTTCCATTATAGATTTTCTTTGATTTTTGGCTGCCTGGGTCTTCACTGTTGCCTGCGGGCTTTCTCTGGTTGCGGCAAGCAGGAGCTACTCCCTGTTGCGGTGCTCAAGCCTCTCCCTGCGGCGGCTTCTCTTTCTGCAGCCTGTGGGCTCAGTACTTGCGGGTTCACAGGCTTAGTTGCCCTGTGGCCTGTGGAATCTTCCTGGGCCAGGGATCGAGCTCATGTCCCCTGAATGTGAGGCGGGTTCTTAACCCCTGGACCACCAGGGGAGTCCCCCATTACCGTTTATTACAGCATACTGAACATAGTTCCCTGTGCTGTTCAGTAGGGCCTTGTGGTTTATTTCATATAGTTTGTATCTGTTAATCTCAAATAACTAACTTATTCCTCCTTCATCTTTCCTTTGATAACCAAAAGTTTGTTTTCTCTCTCTGTGAGTCCATTTATATGTGGCATATATGGGTGTATGCACACATGTATACATATGTATACAGATATATACCACACTGTATCTGTTCGTCTGCCGGTGGACATTTAGGTTGTCTTGGCTATTGAAAGTAGTGCTGCTATGAACACCGGGGTGCGTGTACCTTTTTGAGGGATCCAGATGCATATCCAGGAGTGGGATTGTAGTCATGCAGCCACTCCGTTTTTAGTTTTTTAAGGTCTCTCATACCGTTTCCCATAGTGGCTTCACCAGTTGACATTCCTACCAACCCTGTAGAAGGGTCCTCTGTTCTTCACACCCTCTCCAGCATTTATAATTTGTAGATATTTTGATGACGGCCATTCTGACTGATGTGAGGTGCTACCTCCTTATAGTTTTGATTTTCATTTCTCTAATAATTCAGCTACTATTGTTTAATGAATCCCAGGGCTCTTTGGGAATTGGAACTAAACTGCCCTGGGAAGGGCAGTGCTGCCAGTTGTGCAGTGAGAATGGGGAAGGGGGATAGAAAAGAATTGGGGAGAGGGGGTGGAGAGTGCTTTGAGACTGTCAAAAATTAAAAATAGAGCTCAGGGTTTGCGAGTTCAGGGCCCTGCCAGGCAGGAACTCAAATGAGGGGGTCATAGGTAGCTTTATCAGCATGACACAGGAATTGGTTCCATTCACACCTGTTCTCTGATCAGGGAGACTTTGGGGCGTACACTGCAGGACGCTGTTCTGTTCCTGCTGGGGGCTGGCTGGACCTCTCTGTTCCGTCCTGCAAAGAGTGGAGGCCGCCGTGGCTTGAGACCAAACTCAGGAGGCCAGGAGAGAGAAAGGGTCGAGGCCCCACTTGCCAGCCAACGGGATGTTAAAAAGCTAGTCCTCGCTTATCACTTAAATTTCTGTGCCCATCGCTCTGTGTATCTTACACGTGTTAATTCACCTATTTCTCAATCTCACTTTTATGAGATAATAATGTTATTATCTCCATTTCACAGATAAGGAAACAGGTGCAGCCATTAAGTAGCTTGCCCGTCACAACTAGTAAGACAGGTCCTCTGTGAGGGGAACTTCCTCATCCCAGCCACCAGGGGCGCTCTTCACAGCCGCTGAAGCCTTGGACCAACGCTGTCCAACAGAAAGAAATGAGTCACAGTCTTTAAAAGCAAAAAACAAGGGTGACATTAATTTTACTAATATACTTTTTTAAACTCAGCATATCCAAAAGATTAACATCCAGACATGTAGTGAACATAAAACTTAATAATGAGCTATTTCACACTTTTTTTTCTTTTCTTTTCTATGCTACATCTTTGGGCTTCCCTGGTGGCTCAGATGGTAAATAATCCCCCTGCAGTGCAGGAGACCCAGCTTCAATTCCTGGGTCGGGAATATCCCCTGGAGAAGGGAATGGCTACCCACTCCAGTATTCTTGCCTGGAGAATCCCATGGACAGAGGAACCTGGAGGGCTAGAGTCCATGGAGTCGCAAAGACACAACTGAGTGACTAACACTTTTCATCCTTGAAATCTAGTGTCTTCATACTTAGAACACATCTTCTTAAGGTACTGTGTGCATTCTAAGTACTCAGTAGCTCAGTGTGGCTAGTGGTTACCTTTTTGGACCCTTTGGCCCCAGAACCTGGGAACTCAAAAAAACTAGCCTGGGTTGGAAAACTGGTCCATACCATCGGCCAGCCCTGACTGTCGATGCTGGAGACCTAGAGGCCTGCGTTCAGGGGGATACTGAGACAGTGCCGGGATTCAGTGAGGAAGAATGCTGTGATTGATTAGCAATGCCTGCCGTGAACACGGAAGGGAATTCCAGAGGGGCCTGTGCCTCCTGCTACCGATGGGGAGTGAGCCCAGCCTACCTCTGCAGTCCCAAGCGTGGGCAGGCCCGCACGGACACACAGAGGGTCATCTGGTAAGGGCCCCATTCCCCGCTTGCCTGTGGTCTTGGCTGTCCACCTCGGGTCAGGCTCCATGCACACAACCTGGGTTCTGGGCCCAGATCCCTGCACGTCTACTTTATGGCTGTGTGACTCCAGAGAAACTACTTTATTTCTTGGAGCCTCAACGTCCACATCTGGAAAATGGGCCTAGCAACCTCTCTGCTTAGCAGGACCGTGGTGAGGCTTAAAGGACATGAAGTGTGTGCAGGGCTGGTGCATAGAAGGTGTGGAGTAGAAAGTAGCTTCCCTGGTCTCCCTTCTTTTAATTCCGTGTCCCCTGCCCTCCATTCTGTTCCCACCCGAAACCCTCTTGGGAGACACACAGCTTCTTCCTGCGCCTGCCCAGAGATTTTCCTGTCCCACCCAAGATCGAGTGAGGCCTCCCGCATGCTCACTCCTAGGACGGCCCCTCCTTTAAGGCCAAGGATGGCCTCAGCTCTCAGCAGCCCGGCACAGGAGCCCCATTATCTTGGATTCCAGGGGCAGACTTGTCACTGCCGACTCCAAGTGGGGGCCTCCACACCCATCAGAGGGTTGATGGTGCTGAGATACTCTGCCAGTCTCCATGCTTTTGATTACTCCCTTCCGGCCACTGTAGACAAGGACATCCCATCCCCAGCCACTCCATAGGATGCTGCTCTCTTCCAACCCAAGATCGAGTGAGGCCTCCCGCATGCTCACTCCTAGGACGGCCCCTCCTTTAAGGCCAAGGATGGCCTCAGCTCTCAGCAGCCCGGCACAGGAGCCCCATTATCTTGGATTCCAGGGGCAGACTTGTCACTGCCGACTCCAAGTGGGGGCCTCCACACCCATCAGAGGGTTGATGGTGCTGAGATACTCTGCCAGTCTCCATGCTTTTGATTACTCCCTTCCGGCCACTGTAGACAAGGACATCCCATCCCCAGCCACTCCACAGGATGCTGCTCTCTTCCAGCTAAGTGCTTCGCGCACCCTCTCCTGAGGCCCGTGCCGGTTAACACCTTTCCCAAGACACCCCTGGTCTTTTTGCAGGGGAGGAATTTACATCTAGCCACATCTGGCAGGAAACGAACGGTAAATGGTGAACGCGCCAGCGAGGCAGGGACTCCAATTAGGAAACAACCAGCTTTCTCAGAGTATGATGGGGAAAGTAATTCTCTGGCCAACAGAGTTTAATCAAAATGTTTTATGCAAGACGTATCCCTGACCCTGACAAATCTTCCCCCTCTTGCTGGAAATTAAACAAATATATTGTCAGCTCGGATTCCAATGAGCGCATAAACAGATGCGGGGCCCGCAGAGTCATGAAGTTATGGGTTTCAACAAACCGAGATGAGCAAAGATCAGGCCGGAGGCTTCGGCGCGGTCCTTGGGGCTTCTGGCAGCCCCTGCTTCCCACCTGAGCCTTTCTGTCTTTCCCGTGGCCTCTCCCGTCCCCCCGCCCTCCTACCATCGGAATCATGTCCTGAATCCACTTTTGTTCTCACTCCTGCCACCCTGTCCTGCAGCCATTTGCTTCAGCATCTGTCTTTCCTGGCAGGCTGTGTCCAATTTGTCTCCACACCCCTGGCACTGGGGACAATGCCTGGCACACACAGGACCTTGAACAACTGTTCGTGGGAGGAAGAGGGGGGAGGAGGGTAGGGGGACGAGGTCCAGGGAGCTTCCTTCAAGCGGGTGGCGTGATCTAGACATGCCCGGCGTCAGAGTCTGGGGCGCAGAGTTGCAACTCTCCTGGTTTTCCACTCGATGAGGCTCAGTTTACTGATTAAGGAAGTGGGCCTAATGATGCGGAGCATCTGCTCTGGTTGCAGTGAAAGTTAAATGAGCCAGCAGGTGTGTCTGTGTAGACAGGGTGTGAGCTGGAGGTGATGGGGCTGCTGCTAAGTGGCGTCATTCGAGTCCGACTCTGCGACCCCATAGATGGCAGCCCACCAGCTCCACCGTCCCTGGGATTCTCCAGGCAAGAACACTGGAGTGGGTTGCCATTTCCTTCTCCAATGCATGAAAGTGAAAAGTGAAAGTGAAGTCACTCAGTTGTGTCTGACTCTTAGCAACGCCATGGACTGCAGCCCACCAGGCTCCTCTGTCCATGGGATTTTCCAGGCAAGAGTACTGGAGTGGGGTGCCATTGCCTTCTCCAGAGGTGATGGGGATGGAGGGAGAAAGACAGAATGGATCCATTGCAGAGAGGGTGATGCTGTGGCTGGTTTTTAAAGTGGAGGGACCAAGGCTCAGAGAGGTGACTTAGTCTCCCAGCGAGGAAGAGCGTGTGGCTTGCCCTCTGACTCTGACGCCTGTGGGCTCCCTGCTGCCCTCCCCCAGGTGTTTCTGGTGGAGTGTGGACGTGGAGCCCAGTGTGGATCCTGCTCGTTGGCTATAGAACAGGGGCCCCCAGCCCCCGGGCTGCTGGCTGGTACCAGTCCCCGGCTTGATAGGAACTGGGCAGTGCAGCAGGAAGTGAGTGGTGGGGTGATCTAACCACGTTTCCTCTGTGGCCCCCCCATCGCTCCCCATCACTCAAATTACTGCCTGAACCATCTGTCCCCTTCACCCACCACTCACGGAAAAATTGTCTTCCACAAAACGAGTCTCTAGTGCCAAAAAGGTTGGGGACCACTGCTGTAGAAGAATCACACCTGGAAAGTTTGAAAAAGAAAGAAAGTACAGTTCTCCTGGTGCAGCCCCAGATGTCCTGGGTTAGGGAGAGGCAGGAGGGGCCCTGCCTTGCTCTCTGGGACAAACTGCCCAGGTGATTCTGATGCCCCGGAGGGCCGAGGATGGCAAGTGCGGACCGTCCGCTTTATAAATGACTGTGAATATCAGTGCTTTAGCGACACGGGAGCGCAGTCGTGTCAAGATGGGCAGGGCAGGAATGGGTGTGATGAAACTAACCTGGCTGAGGCCCTGCTTTCCACTCTCCAGCCCTTCCCCGGCATCTCCTGGGGACCAGGGATTCCATCGTGCAAGGGGTGCCCCAGGCCCTGGAGCAGCATGTGCTGCCCAAGGAGCCTGCGGACCCCCGGCCGAGGCCCAGAAGGCTGCCCACTGTGTCCTGTTGAGGAGAGGCCTGTGTCTTCCTCCCTGCTCGTGTTGGTCCTGTTATCTCAACAGCCCTGTTTTTCAGAGTGAAGGGTAGCAGCCACTCAGGGGAAGCTGCCAAGTGGTAGACCCTGGGATCAGACAGGCTGGCGTCCTCCTTGTGTTACTGATGGAGAAAAAGAGCTCAAGGTCAGAGAGGCCCCCGTCAGCATTCCGGCCTTGAGTATGTGAGACTGACTTCCTCCTGGGTTTGAAAGGGACCAAGGCTCAGAGAGGTGACTTAGTCTCCCAGCGAGGAAGAGCGTGTGGCTTGCCCTCTGACTCTGACGCCTGTGGGCTCCCTGCTGCCCTCCCCCAGGTGTTTCTGGTGGAGTGTGGACGTGGAGCCCAGTGTGGATCCTGCTCGTTGGCTATAGAACAGGGGCCCCCAGCCCCCGGGCTGCTGGCTGGTACCAGTCCCTGGCTTGATAGGAACTGGGCAGTGCAGCAGGAAGTGAGTGGTGGGGTGATCTAACCACGTTTCCTCTGTGGCCCCCCCATCGCTCCCCATCACTCAAATTACTGCCTGAACCATCTGTCCCCTTCACCCACCACTCACGGAAAAATTGTCTTCCACAAAACGAGTCTCTAGTGCCAAAAAGGTTGGGGACCACTGCTGTAGAAGAATCACACCTGGAAAGTTTGAAAAAGAAAGAAAGTACAGTTCTCCTGGTGCAGCCCCAGATGTCCTGGGTTAGGGAGAGGCAGGAGGGGCCCTGCCTTGCTCTCTGGGACAAACTGCCCAGGTGATTCTGATGCCCCGGAGGGCCGAGGATGGCAAGTGCGGACCGTCCGCTTTATAAATGACTGTGAATATCAGTGCTTTAGCGACACGGGAGCGCAGTCGTGTCAAGATGGGCAGGGCAGGAATGGGTGTGATGAAACTAACCTGGCTGAGGCCCTGCTTTCCACTCTCCAGCCCTTCCCCGGCATCTCCTGGGGACCAGGGATTCCCATCGTGCAAGGGGTGCCCCAGGCCCTGGAGCAGCATGTGCTGCCCAAGGAGCCTGCGGACCCCCGGCCGAGGCCCAGAAGGCTGCCCACTGTGTCCTGTTGAGGAGAGGCCTGTGTCTTCCTCCCTGCTCGTGTTGGTCCTGTTATCTCAACAGCCCTGTTTTTCAGAGTGAAGGGTAGCAGCCACTCAGGGGAAGCTGCCAAGTGGTAGACCCTGGGATCAGACAGGCTGGCGTCCTCCTTGTGTTACTGATGGAGAAAAAGAGCTCAAGGTCAGAGAGGCCCCGTCAGCATTCCGGCCTTGAGTATGTGAGACTGACTTCCTCCTGGGTTTGAACTTCCTCACAGACTAGGAAGAACTGGGGGAGTAAGCAGATGTGCCAAATATTAAGAGTCTGGGCCTCAAGGGGTCTGTGGGGACACCTCCCAAGCCCACTCCTTCGCCTCGAACCTGGCCCCCTCTCTCCATGCAGCCTACACGGATAGCACCCACCATCATGGATCTGAATAGCACAGCGTCAGTGACAGAGGTGGCTGGTGTCTGAGGCTCTCCATTTGACAGACGACGAACCTGCACTCAGGGGGTCCAAGGACACAGCTAAGCCCGAAAGACGCCAGAAAAGGGGACGTGTGTGAGACCCAGGACGTCGCCTCTAGCAGGAGGGAGATGTCAGCCCATTTCTCAGGCAGGGAAGCTGAGGCTCAGAGAGACTCGGCCACTCACCCAGGGAGGCTGGCGGGAGCCCGGGCCCAGCACCCGCCCTGGTCCCCTGGGCTGCTTTGGTCTGCTTTGTGCATTTCGGGCACGTGTGTAAAAGCGTGTCCGAAGAGTTACATTCTAAAGTGAAGAGGCTGGGAGTCATCAGACTTAGACTCTCATTGCAGGGAGCCTCCCTGGACTGTAGAGAAGGTGGGGTTGGCCCTCTCCGCCTGGACCAGACATGAATGCCTGCACAGTGTTAGGAAGGGATGGCCGGACAACCTGCCTGAACTGTCCCCGGTCACCCACTCACGTTCCGGGAGGCGAACGGGCCCAGGACCGGATTCTCCAGGCCTTCCCTGGGGCACAGCCATTCGCCACGGCACAGATGGAGCGCCTGGGGCAGGGGGTGGGCAGGAGGCTTCCCCGCACTCCTCGCCAACAGAACAAGTGTTCCTGGGCTGGGCGGACACAGGGATTAGTGCTCCCTTGTCCCCTGAACTCCGAGTGCCTGTCTCATCTCGAAAAAACTCTCCGTGCGGCAGTGCCAGGCAGCTGGGCTCTCACGGAGGGGGCCTCCTGGCCTGCGGGACCAGGGCAGCCGTGCCGGATCTTCCCATGGCCTACATGGCCTGCTCAGACTACCAGTGTGCCTGCACCCGGATCTCATCCCCAGTGGGTCTGGGCTGGGTGCCTCACCCAGGGCCTGAGGCAGGGAACGGGCGAGGGTGCTGACCCCTGGCCTCCCGGGTGGAGACTCTGGGCAAGGTGTCTGGAGAGCACTACTCAGCACTAGGTTGGGGGGCGACTGATGGGAAGGGGAGGGGGTCATGGACCAAGACAGTGCAGATGCAGGGGTGACGGGTGGGCAAGGAGGAAACTGCTGGAATCGGCCTGGCCTAGAGCCATGGACGGTGCAGACCCCACCCCCTCATGCATCGGGGCATGCAGTGAGTTGGGGAGGAGGGGATCTTGCCAGGATCTGCGCCCCAACACTCTACTCAGGCCTCAGGTGAGAACGGGGTGACAACCTGGATATCGAACACAAGACCACCGGCCTCAGCTTGTTTGCCTTTCCACACGGGCATCCCGCCTGCGCCCAGTGCCTGGAATCTCAGTCTGTCTCAGAACTGGCCATGCTGCACAGGCCTGGCTGAGGCCTCCATGGCTGCCTCTAACGGCTTTTTTAAAAAAAGAAAAAAAAGGCAGTCCAAGCCTGTTGCAAAGGCCCATGAGAATGAGCATATTCCTGGCAGAAGGTCCTTGCTGCAAAGCAAAGGGTTCTGGGCGGGGGAGGGGGTGTCTTCCTGTGTCTTGGCTCGTGCATATACCCCATCCTCAGCAATAGTTATTTAAGACCCATTAGATGCCAGGCGCTATGTGGCCGTGAAGCCCTTACACTGATGAGTAAGGCCATTTGCTTGCCTTGGCACAAGCTGTGTTCCTGCTACAGCCCTCTATTCCTCTTTTTCTCCCTGACGAACTCAGGGTCACCCTATAGTCCCAGGGCAGGAAACCATAAGACATCTTACCCAGGTGGAGCAGACAGAGCAAGAGCAAGTACTTAGGCCGGGTAGCTGACGGAAGGCTTCCTGGAGGAGGTGACGTTGGAGTTGGTTCCTGACAGGGAAGAGGACTCTGTTGGTCACACAAGGTGGAAAAGGGCTTTCAGACACAGGAAACTGTGTATTAGGGTAAAGAGGAAGGCAGGCCTACAGCCCTGGAGCTCTGGGAATGTAGCCTCTTCTGTGGAGGGCTGTTGAGGGTTTCTAGGCCTGGTGGTGGTAGTTTAGTTGCTGAGTCGTGTCCGACTGTTGCAACCCCATGATTGTAGCCTGCCAGGCTTCTCTGTCCATGGGATTCTCCAGGCAAGAATACTGGACTGGGTTGCCATTTCTTTCTCCAGGGGATCTTCCTGAGCCAGGAATCAAACCTGAGTCTCCTGCATTGCAGGCTTCCCTTGTGGCTCAGCTGGTGAAGAATCCATCCACAATGTGGGAGACCTGGGTTCAATCCCCTGGGTTGGGAAGATCCCCTGAAGAAGGGAAAGGCTACCCACTCCAGTATTCTGGCCTGGAGAATTCCATAGACTGCATAATTCATGGGGTCACAAAGAGTTGGATGTGGCTGAGCAACTTTCACTTCACTTTACTCCTGCATCGCAGGTAGATTCTTTACTGACTGAACTACGAGGGAAGCCTTTTCTAACCCTAATAAGGGCTAATATTCAGGAGAACCGGCTGGAAACACTTCCACGTATTCATTGCTGCCTTCTCCTGCCTGGTGCAGTGCGTGGTATAGAGTGGGGCTTAGGAAGTATCAGTTGAGTACGTGAATACGCAAACCTTCAAACACACCCTTACACACACACACACACACACACACACACGCACTACATACTCTCACAAAAGTAGAATGTTGAATGCTGGCTGATACACAAAGAGGAGCAACTGGGAGAAAATACTCCTTCTGGCCTCAGAATCTTTGCGTGTACTTGGCATATCTTTGCATATTCCTCTGCCTGCCATGCTGTTCCACACTCCACTTTCACTGCCATTCTTCATAATGGAACTGTGTCTGTCTTAGTCCCCTTGGCCAAGTACAGAGCTGTCTGTTGGTCAATATTTATTGCTTTCATTTGTGTGGCCAAACCCAGAAGTAGATGTTTAATACCATGTATTAAATAAAGATTTAGAAATGTGTAGGTGTGTGAATACCCACACAGAGACCCTGGCTGATGTCGGGAGACAAGGAAAGGGACGAACTAAGGGGAAATGCAGTGTTTTTGTTTAGCAACCAGCTTCCAAGGCTGAGAAATCTGGAGAAATGGTCCTTGGCTGCCGCCGTAAGCCTGCAGAGTTCTCTGCTTCTCGGCACTTTTTCTGAGCTACCCCTTGGCTTCAGCTTCTTCATCTGCAGCCCAGGGGTGCTGCAGAGGGTCCCCATGAAGACATAGGGATGACCTGGGCAAATAGGGGCTCTAGAAGTGGTGGCAGTGGTTACTGCAGTGGGAGCAGCCACCCACCTGGAATCAGGGATGCCATTCTCTTTCGGAGATGGGGGTAAACCTCGGGGCCACCTTGACTGTCCTGCAGCCCCAGGGTTTGGTTCTGAGCCCAAATCTGCCTGCCCGCCCCTGGACTCCCCCCAGCACCTGTCATCCTGAGCTCACTCTTGGGCCACTTGGTCCCCACCTGATCACTCTTACCCACCCCCAGCTCAGATTTCTCACCCGGTAATTTGGGGCCGATTGAACAGGCTGACATTTGCCAACAAACAGCCTGCGATTCTATGGCCATCTGTTACATCTTTCACTTTCTGCAAAGAAGAAATCAATCTCCTGGCTTCCTGGCATTTTCCGGTTGGCTCATCGAGGGGCGGAGGTGGGCGAGACCCAGAGGTGGGCCTCTTCTCGGGGATGGGAGATGTCCTGCCTGGTACTTCCCCACAAGGCTCCGTCTCCACAAGGGAGACTGGAACTGGAGAACTGGCCTGGCTCTGCATTGCCTGCTGTGCCCGCCGCTTCCAGCCCAGAAGCAATTTGCTTTCATTACGAAGGCCACGCGAGTATGTTTGCAGAAGGACTCAGCTTCCCAGCCGCATGGACTGCGGGGAAAATTTTCCTTAATTATTTTTTTATAGCCTAACTTTTGTGTGAGACGGTTTGTTATTTCCCTGTCTCGCTGGAGAGTCATAAGCCTGCAAGAAGAATCATAAATAAAACTTTACTTAATATTCAAAGTCCCTGTGATGGGATGATGGATGGGGGGTGGGGAGGCAGCCCCTCCTCCCTGCTGCCCACCCCCCCACCTTGGTGGCAGAGCCGCCTTGGCTTCTGCGGGAAGGCAATTACTGTGAGCTCCCTGTAATCAGAACCGCTTCCTGCCTCTGCATTTTGTTTTTCTAACTTTCTCATTTAAAACCCGTATGGGCGACATTGTATCCCATTTGTATTGTGCCAGGCGAGATTACTCCGAGCGTTGCTGTGCGCAGGGCCACGGGGACCGCAATATTTTACCTGGGAATCCGCCTTTGAAACATTGAAGTGCGACAGCTACAAAGACAGGGCCATGATTTGATCCCCAGCTTCCGAAGCTTCGGGGACAAATGCCTGGCGGTGGAATTAATTTTTCTTGAGGAATAGGAGAGCTGTAACTTTCCCTTCTATTATTTCAGAGCCGCCAGACTGACTCTCCCAGGGCCCGAGTTGCAGCTGGCAAAAGTAGAAACGGAAGGGGGTGTGGTGGAGGAGAGCTGGGTTCTCTGGGCCAGGGCATGCTGTGTGACCTTCTGAGTGGTCTTGCCCCTCTCTGGGCTGCAGTCACCTTAGCCAGAGAATGGAGGGACTGAACAAGAGAACGATACTGATATCACCCTTTTCTGAGTTGACCTGTTGTTGAGTCACACCTACTGTGTGCCAGGCACCAAGCTAGGCTCTTCACGTGCATGATGGTGAGAAAGCCGCAATAGCCTGAGGGGCAGGGCCATCCGCAATCCACTAGCAAGTGTTACTGAGGCCCTACTGTGTGCCCAGCATGGTTAGAGGCATGGAGGGCGCAGTGATGAACAAGAGAGAGAAGGAAGCACAGAGAGAGCATGAACATGTAAACAAACAAGATTGTTCCAGGGAACGAGGGGGTGGCCGCTTTGGAGAAAATTAAGACAGGATGAGGTTGCAGATGGAGACCAGAGAGGGTAGAGTGAGACAGAGAGATCGTCGTGACAGCCTTTCCGAGGATGTGATAACCAAGCGGAGCCTGAAGGACAAGGACTTACGCAGATGCGTGCAGATGGGCAAAAGCATTCAGGTAGAGCGAATGGCATCTGCGAAGGCCCCGAGGCAGGCACAGCAGACCCTGCCGGGCGCCCTCCCACTTGCCACTGCGCACCACCCCTTTGCCCTCTTGTGCCATAGAGCCTGGAAAGCTGAAGCAATGCTTCTTAGAGCTCCTGGGGTTAAGGTCCTAGCTGGGACCTGAAGGCTTCCTTGATGGTTCAGCAGGTAGAGAATCCACCTGCAATGCAAAGAGACGTGGATTCCACCCTTGGGTCGGGAAGATCCCCTGGAGGAGGGAATGGCAACTCACTCCAGGATTCTGGCCTGGAGAATCCCATGGACAGAGAGGCCTGGAGGGCTATACAGTCCATGGAGTCACAGAGAATCGAACACGACGGAGCATGAGGTCAAGTACGTGGGACCTGAATGTGCTCCTGCACAGGATAAGGAAGGCGAGGGCTTTTCTGGGGTGCCTGGGGCAAGAGCCATGGGTGCCGGATGGAGAGAGGCGGCAGCAGGGGGTCCTGCTGTGACAGTGGGGGCCGGGGATGCCATAGCCTGCCACACGTGGACTTTCCCTGGCCTCTGGCCTGACCCCCTACTGGAGTCTCAGTGGGGCTTCACCTGAGCTGTCCTGTGCTCAGGGCAGGTCCAAGTGCCCTGGGGATAGCCCTCCACCAGCCACCTACCCCAGGGTACCCGCTGGCAGGACACTGCGGCGCCTTCTCTCCAGTGCGGGCTTGCCGTGGTCGCTGCTGGGGGACCCCTGCCACCCCCTGTGCTGTGCTGACTGCTGGCCTCCCTGCCTTCTTCCCTGTCCCAACAAGTCCTGCCATTGACCCTCCGCCCTCCAAATAAACGATTTGCCTTCAAGTCTTTAGTCTGCTTCTGCAAACCCCAAAGAACTCTTTCATATCTGCCCTCTGTTTTGGTTCCCTGCGGGTACGATCAGCCTTTCTTGCCTTGAGATCCCATGGGACTTCTAATCCCGCCTAACGAGCCCCTCCTGATCAAGTTTACGAGGGTAGATTCTGACGCTGGCAACGGAGAACCCTGGCTGATCTCTAGACCCCCTCATTCTCATCGCAGCCTTTACACCAGCGGGGGCACAGAGGCTGGGGGCTTTGCCAGGCGCCGCTCTGCCTGCAACAGAGATGGATTCGCAGGCCTGGGTCCTGGGCTGGCCCATCTGGAGCAGAGATCCCTCATCCTTTGTAAATGTGCTCTTTGAAGGAGCTGAAAAGGTTAATGGGGCTTCTGCGGGCTCCTGGCCAACTGTCAGGGAGCGGCTGGGGTGGCCGCCACTTGTGGCTCATTAGATACGTGGCAGGTAAATGAGCAGGTGGCATTATTTCACCGCTCAGGCCGCGAAGCAGGCCACGCCGCCAGCTCGTGGGCTTTCCCTGGCCTCTGGCCTGACTCCCTGCTGGAGTCTCAGTGGGGCTTCACCTGAGCTGTCCTGTGCTCAGGGCAGGTCCAAGTGCCCCAGGGAGAGCCCTCCACCCTCCTGTGTCGTTTTGGCCGTACCTGTGTCGTTTTGGCCATACCTGTGTCGTTTTGCCGTGGCTCCGCTCACGTGCACGCCCGGCGCACCTGCTTTCTGCCTGGCTGGGGCTGGGTCGAGGGAGAGGGGCTCAGAAGCAGTTCAGCTCTTTCTGGGAGCTCCTAGCAGACAGGAGAGACCCCAGCAAAGACCCTTAATACCACTGAAAGGGCTTGCCCGCCCCTCCCCACTCCCTCCAGCAGGCACAGAGCTGGGAACCAAAATTGTCATCTGGTAACAAAGATTGCAAGCCAAGAGGGATGGGAGCAGAGACAGAAAGCGCCTGGGGTCCAGTAGGGCCCCCAAGCAGTGGAACCAACACCAGTATCACCTACCTCCAGGCTGCTTGCTAAGTGAGGGGAAAAAAAAGCCTCATTTGTTGTAGACGATGTTCTCTAGGTTTGCTGTAACTCGCCTCAAGATCATTCCTAATTTATAAGCTCATGTACTGGCCCGCAGAGGCGATCTGAACACACTGTAGACGTTTAAAGCGCTGAGCCTTGTCCTAAACACTGCAGACCTTCTCTTAGGGGCCCTCAAGCGACCCAGGACTGACCGCTGCCTCCTCCATGTCCCCTCTCCTGACCCTGGCCATCCCTTGCCCAGAGCGGTTCACCCTGTTGCCATATACACGAGTAGCACCCCATCAGGCTGTGAGCTCCTGAGCCCTGGGGCCCAGCACGGAGCCAGCGTGCGGAGGAGATCAGAGGCTGTTTGAACCACTAGATGAGGTGCCTGAATGCATGGGGTCATCCTTTCCCATCCTGGGAGTCTGTAAGTCTTAGCTGAAGCTGGGGATAGTGTGGGCAAAGTTGGGAGTTCAGCTATTGGTGAGCCAGGAGGCTGGTCCCCTGGGGAATGAAAGGCCCTGACGTGTAGCATTTGCCAATTTCCTTGGTATAAATACTCCCACCACGGCCAGTTTCAAACTGCCAGATGTTCAAACACCAACTCACAAAATTGCTTGAAAATTTAACAGTTGGTTCTTGCAAGCCAGTACAAGCCAGCTTTGGCACACAGCTCGTTTCCACTCCCTTCCTTCCTTCTTCCCCTCCCTCCATTCTTTCCTCCTTCCTTGTGTTTCCTCCCTTCCTCTGTCTTCATTTTTCTCCTCAAGCGTTTTCTGAGGCCCCACCAGTATGTCTCAGGAGCTCTCTGGGAGCTGGGCCCCTGGTGGAGGCATTAATCACCTGCTCTTCTGGGGGAGCAGATGGTCCCGTCCATAGAAACAACACAATTGTTCAGTAGATGTGAACGATTACACTTCGATGGGGAAAACAGCGGTCAGAGAAGGGGCTCCTGCTCTAGCTTTGGGGGAGGCAGTTAGGACAGCCTGAAGGAAGGAAGGGACAACTCCAGTGAGACTCCAGAAAAAGGGAGCTTTGCCCGGCAGAGGCTTGAAGATATGGAGGGTGCCACTCCCAGCAGGAGGACCTGGGGGTCTGGACATCTGTGATGGAGACTGGGAGGAGAGGGCTGCAGGGGGTGGGCGGTGCCAGGACAGCAAGGGGCTTGGCCTTTGTCCCAAGGGCAAGGTGAAGCTATTTCTTTTAAAGTGGGGCACCGGCAGGTTGGCATTTTAATAAGTTTCCCCCGAGTGCAGAGAGGAGGTGGGGCAGGAAGGCCACGGCCCGCCGTGGTGGAGGGAGAGAGGAGGGTGCAGGCCGCGTTGCTGAGATGGCTGTACTGCAGGCTCAGGACCGCAGCAGGCATGGCTGGGGTGGGGGCAGGAGGGTCAGCCAGCTTGGCCCCTGGATGGATGCTGGTACCTTCTTCCAAGATGGGGATGGGGGCTGGAAATGGGAGGAGGAGCAAGATCTGGGGGGAAGAGGAAAGCTCCGGCCGGCCTGGGCCCTCATCTCCTCCTGGCATCCCCCCTTGGGAAGTTGTGTTTCAGGACCGTAGCCTGTCATCTGCTTAGAAGGGAAATGAAAGAGAAACTGATCAGATAGGTGCCTGTGGGATCTGTGTGTGAGTGAGGGGAGGGGGAGCTGAAAGGTTCTAGCACACTGGGGTGCTGGGAGGGTACCCCTTGATACCAGCTGGGAAAGGTAGGAGCCCCCGACGTGAGACACAGGACAGCTCCAGGCTGAGAGGACTTTGAACATCAGGGAGAAAAATGGGTCTGAAAGTGAGCAATCTGGGGCCCTTTGGCCAGGACCCCTTGGCCGGGCTCTGAGATGCATCCCCCCCGACCCTGCGTTTGGGGGTGTGGGCTGCAGGGGTGGTGAGAAGACCAGCTCCAGGCTGTTTTCCTGGGCACACAAACATAGCCGTTCTCCAGGCCAGACAGGTACACAGGATGAATAAGGCCGACACACTCTCCCCGGGGGGGTGCAGCCAAGCTAGCCTCATGGACGGAACCATCAATCACAGCCCCTAATAGCTCTGCAGGCTGTTGCTCCCCCCACCGAATTTAAAGTGAGGATGCAGGCCGCCGGCGGCAGGAAGATGCCGCAGCCTTAACCGCCATAATTATGAAGTCTTCGTGGAAAGAGATGCTTATCGTATATGTTAAGTGAGCAGAGCAGGAGGCCAGGTGCCCTGCCTGTGTGCGCACAGCCGTGGGCTTAGACGCCTGCCTGGAAACAGGGGTGGGGGTGCGCAGGAGAGCTGCCACTTCCAAGGTGGGGATGGGAGGGGACAGGCAGGGGCTCTTGAACAATTCAAAACCGCGCTTAGTAACATCGATGCCTCATCTTTTTATTAAAAATTGTATCTTCTTTTTCTGATTACAATAGGGGATCGGCTCACTGTAGAATCAGTGGGAAGCGTATGAGTACAAAGGAGAAAATTAAAATCCTGTTGAGTCCCCATCCAGAGGCAGATCACCGGGGTGAATGTTCTGTCGTGGTTTTGTTCCCACAGCTCTGTGGCTGTCTGTTTGGTTTGGGTTGTTTTTATGCTATGGAGATGATTCCTTATATTTTTAATATGTATTTTGAAGTAAGTGACCAGTCTCAGGTGTGGGGCTGAAATGCTCATGTAAAGTCTGTCCGTTTGACCAGTAAATCCAATATATGAGGGGAGATAGGAAAAGAGTTTACACAGAGAAAATCATTATAGTCCCCTGGCCCCCAAACCTGGGGAAGTCGACAGTCTGTTTTGGGTGCACTTCAGGAGCCCCTCAGGTGTGCAGGGTTGACCCCGGGAGCCGTGGAGGGGACCTATCTTACCCTGGACTTCAAAGTCCTGAGATGCAGAGACAGTGCTGGTGGGAACACTGAGGGTCCCTGGGACTTGCAAGGGTCTGGTAGAGCTAGAAGCTCCCTTCCAACTGTGGTTCTCTGTGACTTAGAAAGGCAGGGACATGATGAAGGTTTGTGATGCCTTTGTCCTGGAAAGGCGTTCTGGGTTGGGGGTGGTTGGGTGTCAGGGGGAGAGCTTAAGCAAAAGCATGGCGGCCTGACTGCCCCTAGTCCAGCTGGTCGGGAACCCAGGTTGCTTTTTTTTCCCCTGGTGCTTTCCATCTTGCGTGCCCAACCCCTCTTTGAAGGAAAAAAAGAATTGTTTTCCAGGATGACTGCCCACTCTTCCTTCAAGTGCCAGTGCCACTTCCTCCAGGAAGCCCTCCTTGGTTTCTCAGACCAAGATAAGCTCTCCTACTCCAGGCCTGCAGCACTCACGGCTATTGAGATGCCCGAGCCGTGTGATTGATTGGTTCTTGTGTGTCTCTCCCACTACTCCCACCACTAGACTCTAAGGCTGTGGCCCCGGGGCTGGTTTGCTCGTGGTCCGCAGCACCAAGCCCAGTGCCTACCTGCAAAGAGGCCAGCGCTTGAAGAACAGAGTTCACAGTCTCCACCACCTGTCAACCCACTTTAGAAGTAGAGAGGACTGGGGGCCGGGCACTTGCGAATCCTGCCCTACTGGATCCCAGGCCTCTGCTCACCCTGTGGCTCTAAGCTACCTTGTTGCAAAGTTCTGGGCATGAAGAGGAAGTTTCTAGCAACTCCGACTTTTCATTTTTTTCTTTTTTCTTTTTTTTTAATCTGGTGACCTTTCCATGTAATTAAAAGGCAGCTATTCCAGGAGACGAGGCAGCCGGAAGCAGAGACGCTGCTCTCTGTGTACGTGTGTGGAAATTTATTGTCTGGAGCACAGAATTCTGCTTGAGGCTCCTGTGCCAAAGCTTCTGCTGGCTCCCTCAGGGGTACCGACCTTGGCCCAGGGAGTGTCCCCCGCTGCAGACCTACTGTGCGCCCAGCAGGATCCATGTCTGTGCTTACTGACCCTCAAGCCACCCCCAGTGTATGCTTTTTTTAGGGAAGTGGTTCTCCTGAGGGCCCACCAGTCTGGTGACATCCACCAGGTCTGCCTCATCTGGGAGGCCCCCGGGCTGATGGGCTGTGCCCTCCCCACCCCCGCTGGATTCGGGTCCTCAGGCCTTTGTCCTGCAGCACAGAGGACCCCCGGGGCAAAGCATAGTCCTGCCTTCTTGCAGCTGGAGTCTCACGTGGCAGCTCCTTCTTAGCTTGCTGCTTGAGGACCGCCCCCCTCACCCTAAACTAGAGGCACCCTCAAGGAAACGCGTGTACAGCTTAGGGAAATGGGCACAGCCCAGAGCAAGATGTGTGCAGCCCTCACCAAGGAGAGCTGGGCTCAGATGCTGGCTCCCACACCTCGGTTCACCACGTGGCTCCAGATGAGACCCCCCACCCCGCTCCCCCTCCGCCCATCCGGGCCTAGCCTGCTCCCTCCACTCTGGTGGAAGAATCCTGGGAAAG
>SJXQ01002300.1:98511-111570 GCA_006408695.1 Aepyceros melampus
TGAGCTACATCAGTAGCTCCTCTTGTCCAAACATTCAGGCCTTTGCATCCCCCACCCCATGCTACCCTCCCCTACCTGGTTACCTGTATCCCTCCAGAAACTCCGCTCACCTGTCCTCTCCTCCAGAAAGTCTTCTCTGACCACCACCCTCATAAAACCCCTCATCCTGAAGAAAAAAAAAAAAAAACCCTCATCCTCTCCCCTTGTGACCCCACCTCCACCCCAGTTTGAATGAGTTTAGTTTGAAGCAGCAATTAAGATGAGCAGGTGTCAGTGAACAAATGAATGAGTGAACAAAAGGGTGAGTGAATGAATGAGTGAACAAATGAATGAGTGAATGAATGAATGGGTGAGTGAATGAATGAGTGAACAAATGAGTGAGTGAGTGAATGAATGAATGAATGGGTGAGTGAATAAATGAACAAATGAGTGAGTGAATGAATGAGTGAGTGAATAAATGAACAAATGAGTGAGTGAGTGAATGAATGGGTGAGTGAATGAATGAATGGGTGAGTGAATGAGTGAATGACCATGTGGATGCTTGAGCTTAGAGGTACCTCCACAGGGCTTGGGGGTGCGAAGGTGCAGCCCCCAGGCCTTTCTCCCCAGAGTCCTTCATGACAGCATTGGCCTCTGTCTGACTCCTTCCCTGGTGCCCCCTCCCCCAGTGGAAAATGGAAGTGAGGCCTCTGGAGCTTGCGGCATGGCTGTGGCTCCGGCCCTCTCCCTTTCGTCCTGTCAGCGTGGGCCTGAAGGCTGCACCGCCCCGGCCCCTGCCTCCCTGGCTCCGGGAGGGGGGCCAGGATTAATCGCCCTGTTTCTGGAAGAAGGATGGGGCCTCATGGCTGGTGAGGAGCTGCAAGGAGAGTGGCCTGGTGTTACCTCCCCGGGAGGCCCTGAGGACACACAGGGATGGGGGGCTGTGTCCCTGGCAGGGGGGCTACTCACTGTAGGCTCCCCCTCCCCTGCTTCTGCCAGGTACTCGTGAGCCTTGCAGGGACCCACCCCCAGGGCGGCCGGCATAGTATTCCCAGCACAGGCGCCTGCAAAGAAATGACTCACCCTCTGATTGACTAATTTGAAAGTAAGCTGTTTTTGCTGCAAGTGGGAAGGTTCGGTGAATCTTAAAAACTAAGCGATGGAGATTTTATTCCTCGTTCTAGACCTTTCCTTCTGCGGGGAAGGCGGCCCTGCCACAGCCTCTGTTTATCATAATAGAAATGTCTTTTGTTGGCTCACCTGCAGTGGGGCGAGGGTGAGACTCCAGTCTCAGCTCGGCTCCCACCTGCCTCGTGACCTCGGTGAGTTACTTAACCACCCCAGGATGCTAGGAACAGCATATAGTAAGGATAAAGCCTCAAAGGAAAGACAAAATGCGGCCGGGGAGGAGGCCTGGGGCTGCAGAAACAGGATGAGGCTCTGGCCCGTCCACCTGTCCATCACGACTCCTCTTGTGGGGTGGTGGGTTGCCAAGAGGGGGTGTGTGCCCCCACGTGTCGGGGGCTTAAGGTGTGAGGGGGTATTTTCCTCCCATTTTACAGATGGGTAGCCAAGAGGCACAGAGAGGCTCTGTGACCCCCCTGCAGCACACAGCTTCTAGGTACAGAGGTGGGATTACAGCCCCGGGCTGCCCGCTGCAGTCTCATTTCCCAGTTTTGGTTACCCCCTCGAGTTAGAGAGGTGGACAAGGGCTGGACCTTTTACCGTTGTCCTGTGGCAGGTGGGGCGTGAGAGATCAGATCTGAACACACTGCAGGAAGCAGGAAGGCCCTGGAGGAGGCGTCGAGGAGTGGAGGCTGAGAGCAGAAGGTGGTCGGGCTGGGGTGATGGCAGAGGAGAGAACGACGCAGTCAAATTCAGGACATGCCTCCAAGATGGACCCAATAGAACCCTGGCATTAATTAGGGAGGAGATGAGAAAAAGAACGATCAAGGGGCTTCCGAGAGTCTGGGTCGCACCCGTCACCTTCAGGACCCTCACCGCCTCCCATGGCCGTCCATGCCTCATGAGCCTCGTGCCTCTCCTCTCTGACTCCCTGCTTTAGCACACTCTCTAGGTATGCTGTCCGTCGCCAGCACAGACGGGGAGAGCCAGGGAGAGGGACAGTGGCCGCCTCGCCCAGGCCTCCGCTCATGCCTCCCAGGCGTGGCGTGGGGACCGAGCAGCTCAGAACACGAGTTTCCCAGACCCTGGGCTCTCAGGTCCCTGGGTGTGATGCCCTCTGTTCGCTCCGTGACTTTGGGAGAGCTGGTCAAACACGGTGTGCCTCCACGCCCATTGCGGCTCCTAGTGACAGCTGAGTATCATGTGTTCTCACCCTCAGCACTTCTCAGCCCTTTCAAGGACCGCGGTCACCATCTTCCTCCAGGGCTGAGTAACAGGATGCGTACGCTGAGCCCGGGGCCGACACAGAGGAGGCACTCGGTAAAGACGTGCTGAGACGTTGCTTTTTTCTTGCTCGCTGTGTGTCTTTGGGCAAGGAGCTCTGCCTTGCTGTTTTTGTCTGCAAAGCCGTGATAACGTGGTCCCTGTTTCCCAGGGTGTTCAGGAGGTCTTGACTAGGTGGCTCGTGGAAGACTCTTGGCACAGGGCCTGGCCCCTTTGAAATGCTCCATCAGGGTTCACTGTGATGATTATAAAGTGGCAGGGCTGGGACTGGCACCCGGCCCGGGGCAGGCTCACCCGCTTTGCAGCACCACCTCTTCTGCAGCCACCTCACCTTCCCTGGGAAGCTGTTTTTTCTCCAACAGCACAGTGATGAGCAGAAAATTGGAAAACTTCTTCAAACTAGCATATTACTTTCCTAGGGTCCCCCTCCTCCTCCCCCACCACCGAAACACGAGCCACAGATAACACCTTCCCAAATAGGTTTACTGAAGTCAACCCATTACAAGTGCGGACACGCTTGCAGATAACAGAAGCCTGTGAGTTCTTAATATCCTGCCCGGCATGCGGGAGGAATAAATGAGGGACGGAGGCGAGACAGCCTTGACTGCAAATATTCTGTCGTGTCCTTCGGCCATCCATCAGCCCGTGTGTCAGGCAGTGTCTCTGGCCCCGGGTTTGGAAATATGGTCGCCATAGGGATGGAGTCAAATGCACCCTTTCAAAACAGATCTGCTTAAAATTCATTAACTTAGACAACTCCACCAGAAGAAGCAATCAATTCCTTGAACTCTATAATCATGCTTCTCACAGGAATCTTTTTGCCTCGATGTCAGTTAAGCTAATAAAGGCTGTTTGGGTCCAGTGGAAAGAGAGGCGTGAGAGGGCACGAGGCAGAGTCTAGCCTTGATGTTCTGTGTCCAGCTCAGACCCAATTACTTCCTGGTGTATTTGTCTCCTGATTGAATCATCCATCACATCAGCCAGGGGTGGAGGTCTGCTCTGTCCCTGCCGGGCGCCGGGCCGGGGCCAAGGGTGCCAAGCAGCCCAGAAGCAGCATCACTCACAGGGGCTGCAGTGGAGTGCGGAGGAGATTCGGGGACAAGTGTCTGCATTCACTCTTGGTGATCTCATTCTGCACGTGGCTGTAAATCCCACTCGCTCCCTGATGAGTCCGGAATTTACATCAGCAGCCCAGGACCTCCTCGCTGAAACCCCAGACCCTGCCATCCCAAGGCCCACTCTGCATCTCCACTGGCATGTCCAACGGGCATCTTCGCAAACTGGCCGCATCCAGAGGCAGCCAGACCCACCTGGGGTGCTTCCCGCAGCTCAGGCTGGAGATGGAAGGTCCCTCTGAACTCTCCTCCGACTCTCACATCCCACTTCCAGCTTGTTGGGAAGCCCCGCGGGGCCGGCCTCCCAAGACCAACCAGACTCCAGCCATGTCTCTGGGCCCAAACTGCCTGCCCCACCGCATCTGGAAGACTGTGGGAGTCCTTTCCTGGTCTCCCTGCTTCCGTCCGTGGCCCTCCCCCCGACTGCCCTGATCTCAGCCCAAGTGGAGGAATCCTTTGCACATGGAAGCCACAGTCTCCTGGGTTACCCACTTGTCTCTGAAACCCTCCAAAGTGCCGATGCCTCCCCTCCTGGCCTGTTACTTGCCGCTTCCTTCACTCCACGGCAGCCATCACAAACAGCCACCACACTCATGCGCTCTTCCCACGTCTGAACCCACGTCTTCCTTCATCACCTTTTCTGATATTGTACCTTCCCCTTAGCACTTCCGCTAGCACCAGTCTCCACCAGTGAGATGTCAGAGCCACAGAGTGGGAGGGAGTGGGGGGCGGGGTCTGTGTGGTCCCTGCAGAGCGCCCTAGACGTCCCCTGGAACACGGTGGGTACTCAGGAAGTACGCTGGAAATGAATGAAAGAGCAGATGAAAGAAGCATCTCTCTTTCTCCAGAGGGCTGGCCCCTGCCCCCTGCGCGTCTCAGAGACGAGCTCTCAGCTTCATTTGGAGGCTTCCAACCACAGCTCTTGTGCTATGGTGACGTCTTCTCCCACCTGATGAGCTGGACACTGGCCCCCATCCGACCTGTCCCACCTGTTGCCTCTGCCCCTCGTCACGCGTGGTGTGGACCAGGGCACAGTCAGCTGCCTGCTCTCCGTGCCCCTGCCTCGTGATTCTCTTCCGGAAACTTCCATTCCATATTACCCTTCCGACCACTGGTTCCCCTGGGACAGCCCCCCTGGCTATCCCTGGGATAGCTCAAGTCAAATTAAAATCTCCTTCTCTTGCCCCTGCCTCCCAACCTGCTCCAACAGCATCACCCTCACCCCATGGTCCAGAGGGAAGTTTGGGGACCCTGGGTGCCTCTCCACCCACCATCCATCCCCCTTCCCTCTGCCCCCTCCACTGGTCTCCCAGGCCACTGCGGCTTCTTAGCCACTGTCCCAGCAGCCTGCGAACCCATGCGCCCTCCCTCCGGCCCCCAGGCGCCAGCAGGGCAAGAGCAGGGCCGCGACCTCTGGGATGGAGTGGCCACCAGGGTAGCCCAGCGCTGGCACTGCTAGGAAATGGGGAACCACTTACACATTCAGCAAACCCCATTAAGACGCACAGGAGTACAGCGTGGCCTCGGGACACGCGTAGCGAGCCTGGAAGCTTCCGGGCGGTGAGCCTCGCACTCGCTGTTGATACAATTCGGTTCGATCCACTTAAAAACATTGACTTGGTTCCTGCAGCGGACGCAGAGCATCAGGCCAGGCCCTGTGGGAGGCCCCACCGCTGGTCCCGGGGCCCGCGGTTGCTGTGGCCTCTGCTGCCCCGCCAGCGCCCTGTTCCCGCTCTCTGGCCTCCTGCTCCCGTCCCCTCCTTCCCTCCTGTCTCCTCCTCCGCCACTTCTGGGGGCTTCTCTGAAGACCCTCCATGCCAGGCCCCTCAGCTCTCACAGTCAGCCCTGCTGTGTGGAGGGGGGCAGGAAGGGCAGGCGTCCTCAGGGTTCGCGTAGTGGCTGGTGGCCATGCTGTGATGTCTGAGGAATGGGGCTTCTGGGCTGGGAAGCCGCCTGGTCCAGCACAGGGAGGGAGCCAGGGGGGCGTCCAGGTGACCAGAGCACATGGGGGCCCCAGAGGGCAGCAGTAACCACAAGAGGTCCTGTCACCAGCCATTGCGATGGTGCGTGTCTAGGGCCTCTGTGGGAAATGAGGCCAGCAAAAGGTGTGACTGATGGAGGTGGGCCCGGAACAGGGCGCTCAGGATTCGAGGGAACGCCTGTTCATCTCTGCCTCCTCCCGCAGCTCAAGGTCATAATGACACAATTGCGAATCGACCCAGACTTCAGGCTTACCATGTGCCAGGCACTCGTCCAGGCACCTTTGCGTGGCAAGCTCGGAATGCCAAGGAAAGGGCTGCTAGTATCCCCGTTTTATGTATGGAGAAATGGAGGCACAGAGAGGTTTAGGAACTTGGCCAGAGTCACACAGCCAGGGAGTGGCAGAGCAGGGCTTCAAACCCTGGGGGAAGAGGACCCAAGAGTGTCAAGATGTGGGTGAAGAGGCTGAAGCTGTCCCCACATGCCTCTGACAAGGGCAGGGTGGCCAGGGGTGCCGGGGCAGAGGCAGAAGCTCCTCTGCTCAGCGGGCCCTTTGGCCTGGCAGTGCTGGCGCGTGCGTGCTCAGTGGTGTCCCACTCTGCCCCACCACGGACTGCTGCCCACCAAACTCCTCTGACCATGGCATTGTCAGGCAAGGAGACTGGAGTGGGTTGCCATTTCCTGCTCCAGGGGATCTTCTGGGCCCAAGGATGGAAGCCGTGTCTCTTGCGTCTCCCGCTTTGGCAGGTGGATTCTGCACCACGGGGCCACCTGGGAAGCCCTTGGTGAGGGAGGGAAGTGAATTCTCTCAGCCATCTGTATTACTTCATTTGTTCGTCCACCCCCTCATTCATTCCTTCACCGAACAGAGTGAACACGGAGCGCTGGGGGCTCAGGGATAACTCAGACACTGCACGGCCCTCGCTCACGTTGCCACTCAGACACCGGGCTCCAGGAAGCTGGTGGCATGATGAGACAGTGCCCCTGGGGGCCTGTGGGCAAGGAGGAGAGGGGCAGACTGAGACGCAGTCGGGAAAATGAAGCGTCTCTTTTGTTCTGTCTAGGGGGAGGCTGAGAGCTAAACTGCCGGTGGAGGGGAGCAGGCTCAGACACCCTTGTGGCCCAGACTCACCCGCCTCCGACTTTGTTTTCCCTTGCCTCATCTCTCTCGCCCACTTCTAATTTATCTGACTGCTGTGGTGTCACTTCCTAAGCCCTCCTAAAGCCTCTGCAGAATGAAGTGGGGATAAATAACATCACTGCCGTCAGCCTCGGCCCAGTGGGACTGCCGTCAACCCCAGGCACATCTGCCTAGAAGGTGACCAGAAAAACTCGGAACATAATCAAGCCGAGACTCGATTTTTCTACTGTGGCCGGGGGACTGAGACTGTGTCCCTAGCCACAGCTCACCTATTCTGCCCCGCAAAATTGGCCAAACCAAATAAAAACAAATATATGTGGTGGAGGAAGTCAAATTGTTGAACAAGAGTATTCAGCCTTGAGAAACTGGCCTCCACGTCGACTGGCTTTCTGAGCCACTCTCTATCATTAAGATGAAAAGGGAACTCATTCATCTTATCTGTATTTTTGTCCTTTGCTGTATAGCATTTCCCCCTCCACTCTCTCCACATAAAAAACACCACTTGACCCTGGGTTAGAGGCAAGAGGAACCCCCCCAACCAACCCTGGCTACCCGCCCCTCACCACCCCCAGGCTCACATCTTGAATGCAGAGCAACTTCCAAGACTGTGTCCAGTTTCTCTCCAGATTTTTCTAAATGATGAGGGCTCTAAACTCTGACAGTTGGGAAAACTGATCACCTGCCCACCCTTCCCAAGGGAGGCTGCAGGGGGTCTCTTGATGGATTCAAGGGAAGGTTAGTCCAAGGCCATCTATATGCCCTACAAAAGCTCTGGAGGGACTTCCCTCGTGGTCCAGTGGCTGAGACACCACACTCCAAATGCAGGGGCCTGGGTTCCTTCCCTCATCAGGGAACTAGGTCCCACCCGCTGCAACTAAAAGGTGCTGCGTGCCTCAATGGAGATCAAAGGCCCTGCAAGCTGCGACCCAGACCTGGCACAGCCAGATAAACACTAAACAGACAGACAAACCGAGAAACCTGGACTCTTGCTATTGACAATTCAACCCCTAGTTATTTTACCATCGAGCGTCCCTCAAATCAACGTCTTCTAAACACAGCCACAGACCTAAGGTCCAAAGATCAAAACGAAGGCCCCGAGTCACTGGCGTCTCTTTCACCCCGCATCAGTAAGCAGAGTGACGTCACCCCGGACTGCTTAGTGGGGAGTCAGGCGGCGTTAACCGCGGTGGGTTTGCAGCTTTCGCCACCTCTCAGGGACACACTCAGCCGCATGAATCTGGTGTCCACGGCTTCTTGGCAGGTTCCCATGCTGCCCTCCCCTCCCCGGAGACTGTGGAAATGACCCTGAAGGCAGCAGCCTTTGATCTGCCGTCTGATTGCGCAGAGACTGTGCCTTCTGCTGGGCTGAGTGGAGCAGGGCGCTTGACCCTCTGGTGCTAGTCCTTCTCAACGTGCATGACCCGCTTGTCACTGTCACTGCCAAGGGGTTGGTTTCTTGCAGTTTCTTGTTCGAGAAGTCACCCAAGGTTTTTTTTTTTTTTTTTTTTTTAACCAAGTACTGGATTGATTTCTTGAATGGTTTCAAACCAGCTCCGAGACTGCCTTTCCTGTTTGGATGGTGGCAGCCACCTGTGGACTCGCTTGTGTTTGGAAGGACGGCTCTGGGGAGAGCAGCGCTTAGCCTGCACCGACTGTGCCCAGGCCCCTCCCAAGGCCTGCAGGGAGGGACTCACCTGGTTCTTCCAAAAACCCCATCAGCAGGGGACCTTTTTTTTTTTTTTATTGAGGCAAAATTCACATAACATACAATGAACCCTTTGGAAAGGAATAACTCCATGGCATGACAACCACCAATCCACCCTCTGTCTCCGTGGACTTGCCTGTTCTGGGCGTTACATGCAATTGGAGTCATACAACATGTGGTCTCCTGTGCCTGCCTTCTCTGGGTTCACATGTCTTCAAGTTCTGTCCACGCTGCAGCCTGAACTTCATTCCTTCTCATGGCTGAGGAAGAATCCATTGAGCGGATAGGTACCATTTTGTTAATCCAAGCCTCTGTCGATGGACATTTGGGTTGCTTCCATCTTCTCTCTAGGGCTACCCTGGAGGCTCAGATGGTAAAGAATCTGCCTGCAATGCAGGAGACCCGGGTTGAATCCCTGGGTCAGGAGGATCCCCTGGATAAGGGAATGGCTACCCACTTCAGTATCCTTGCCTGCAGAATCCCATGGACAGAGAAGCCTGGTGGGCTACAGTCTAATGGGGTCGCACAGAGTCAGACACGACTGAGCGACTCATACTTTCACTTCTTCTGGCTCCTGTGAAGAGGGCTGCCACGAGTATGCTAGCACATGTATTTGTTTGGGGCTATTCCCCATCATCCCCATTCTGTAGATGAGAAGACCGAGGTAGGTCCCAAGAGGTCCAGTGACTTGCCCTACCTGCATGGGACCTGCACAGAGAGTGATGGTTTTGGGAGTCGCCATGGAGGTGGGGGTCCCGGCCTCGTGAGTCTGAAGGTCCTCATCACACACATGGTGTTCTCCTTGCTTTCAAACTTTCACTCCATATTCCGTTTTCAAGCTGTGATCCTGGTTCCCACGAGAAACACCACTAAGACTTAGTGCGCTTTGAAAGGTAGACCAGGCACGCTGGAGAGTCTCCAGACCCCCTCCTGTCAGCACTCCTGCGTCTTTGATGTGTCTCACTGACGGGGTTGACCCTCAGCAGGAAGGTGTGAGTCCAGAGGCTGATGAAGTTTGCTGGGGGTGGTGGGAATGGAAGCCGGCTTGCCGGGGGCCTCAGGAGTGTAGCGATGCTCCCAGCCGGAGGCCACCGAGTCCACGATCAGCCCTGGGGGCAGGGGCACCCGGGCTCCTCCTTGGGCGGGCACAGCCCCAGCCAGCAAGAGTGACAGGGGCTGCCTGTTAGAGTAAGGCCCAACGAGGGCAGGGCCCCCCGGACTCTGGACAGAAGGCTAAGAACGAGCCTTCCATTTCCTCCTTGAGAAAACGAGGCACAAATGTCGCAGCTCACCCCAGGCCACACAGCAGCTCAGGGGCAGAGCTGAGACGGGGGCAGCTGGGGTGAGAATGGAGTGGGGGGCATAGGAGCCAGGGGATGGGGGAGCCCTGGTCCATGAGAGGCGGCGGGGCCAGACGACAGCCCCGTCTTTCAGAAGCATCCTGGGCTGCGTCGACTCCTGCAGGACCTTGACGAGGAGGCTGGCTCCAGTCTGAGCTGGCGGACCGGCCAGATCCATGGCCTCACCTGAGACCGAGAGCCGGGTTTCCACTCCCATGGGAGCCCTGTGGTTTCCAGTCCTTCCGGCCTTGACCAGAGCACAGGGCTGGGTCACGCGAAGAGCAGGTGGGCACCGGGTTTGCTGTGCTTGTGACTCACCGCTTAGAAGAGCATGGTGTCACGGACCTTCTTCTCCCTGAGCCTTGGCGTGAAGGACGTTCTGGAAGGTAAGTCCCCAGCCCGGTCCTGCCCAGCCTCCTGCCTGGGGGGCCTGGCTGTGCTTTTTTCCCCGGATACTCCCTCCCCGCCCGCCCCTCCTTTTTCCCCCTTCCCCCGGGGTGCCTTAGTTCAGAGAACCTAGAGTCACGCGGGGAGACTTTCCAGTCCCTGGAGGCCTACTTTGTTTCCTTAACAGCTTTATTGAGACAGAATTTATGTATCATAACAATTACCATTTTAAGTGCATAATTCAATGGTGTTTAGTAAATTTGCAAAGTTGTACAACCGTCGCCAGCATCTAATTTTAGAACATTTCCATCACCGAATGGAAACACCGAGTTCTCCTAATTTGTTTCTAATCTTCACTGTTGGGGGCTGCCCTCTCCGCTCTGAATAATGACAGGCTCTCGGTGGGCACTGTACCCCCTACTGGGTCCTGTTCCGGGGGCTTTCCAAGGACACACGTGGTAACCATCCCGGCGGTCAAGCGGGGCAGGTCTTGTTATCCCTGACTCACACCCACCGAAGCAGAGGCGGGGGGGTGCCTGAGTTCCCTGCTGTAGGAGCTTGAACGGGTACCCCCCTCAAGCTGTGTCCATGTCGGAACCCCCAGAAGCCATGACTGTGGCCTCGTTTGCCAATGTCATGCAGCCAGGATCTGGAGGGGAGATAACCAGGTAGGCCCCGAATCCAACAGCAGCCGTGGAGATAATGGAGAACGAGCAGACGGGACAAGGCAAGGCTGTTCCTTCAGAGCCGCTGGGGCCGGGGGCTGGCACCCCACTCACCCCTGGGGAGCCTCACGGACAGCGAGCTCGTGACCCACGGGGCTGCTGGTCTGAGACGGTGGGGGGCTCACAGGAAGGGGGCTCCTAGGGGGCCCGTTAGGGGAGCACGTGGCTCTCTCTGCCGGGCCCCACGTTGGAAGCAGGAACAGGAATCGGGGCAGCGGTGAGTTACTGATCAAGTCCTGGCGATGGTTACAGGGTCACTGCCCCCTGCCCCCTGCCCTCTGACCTCCTGCAGGCAGGCTTCCTGGGCAGTTTGCTGGAGGGACAGCTTGGCTTCCTGGGCCGGTGGCCACAGGTGGGGGGTTCTCGGAGGTCTGTTTCCACGTATGGCCTGCTCATTGCCCCTTCGGGCATGTGGTCTCCCACAGGGTCCTTACAAGAGACTTGCAGAGAGAGACACAGATGAGGAGGTAGAGGTTCGAGCGACACAGCCATGAGCCAGGGACTCCAAGAGCCGCCGGATGGTGGAAGAGCCCCCGAGGAGTGTGGCCTGCCGACCCCTTGATTTCGGACTTCCGGCCTCCAGAGCTGCGAGAGAATCAACTTCCGTTGTTTCTAGCCACCACGTTTGTGGGGGTTTGTCACGGTGGCCACAGGAAATGGATCCACTTACCGAGGGTGGCAGGGTTGCTGGCTGGCGGCGAAGGCTGTGGATGTGCAGGAGGGGAGTGGGAGGGCGGGACTACTGGGTCCTGTTCCGGGGGCTTTCCAAGGACACACGTGGTAACCATCCCGGCGGTCAAGCGGGGCAGGTCTTGTTATCCCTGACTCACACCCACCGAAGCAGAGGCGGGGGGGTGCCTGAGTTCCCTGCTGTAGGAGCTTGAACGGGTACCCCCCTCAAGCTGTGTCCATGTCGGAACCCCCAGAAGCCATGACTGTGGCCTCGTTTGCCAATGTCATGCAGCCAGGATCTGGAGGGGAGATAACCAGGTAGGCCCCGAATCCAACAGCAGCCGTGGAGATAATGGAGAACGAGCAGACGGGACAAGGCAAGGCTGTTCCTTCAGAGCCGCTGGGGCCGGGGGCTGGCACCCCACTCACCCCTGGGGAGCCTCACGGACAGCGAGCTCGTGACCCACGGGGCTGCTGGTCTGAGACGGTGGGGGGCTCACAGGAAGGGGGCTCCTAGGGGGCCCGTTAGGGGAGCACGTGGCTCTCTCTGCCGGGCCCCACGTTGGAAGCAGGAACAGGAATCGGGGCAGCGGTGAGTTACTGATCAAGTCCTGGCGATGGTTACAGGGTCACTGCCCCCTGCCCCCTGCCCTCTGACCTCCTGCAGGCAGGCTTCCTGGGCAGTTTGCTGGAGGGACAGCTTGGCTTCCTGGGCCGGTGGCCACAGGTGGGGGGTTCTCGGAGGTCTGTTTCCACGTATGGCCTGCTCATTGCCCCTTCGGGCATGTGGTCTCCCACAGGGTCCTTACAAGAGACTTGCAGAGAGAGACACAGATGAGGAGGTAGACGTTCGAGCGACACAGCCATGAGCCAGGGACTCCAAGAGCCGCCGGATGGTGGAAGAGCCCCCGAGGAGTGTGGCCTGCCGACCCCTTGATTTCGGACTTCCGGCCTCCAGAGCTGCGAGAGAATCAACTTCCGTTGTTTCTAGCCACCACGTTTGTGGGGGTTGTCACGGTGGCCACAGGAAATGGATCCACTTACCGAGGGTGGCAGGGTTGCTGGCTGGCGGCGAAGGCTGTGGATGTGCAGGAGGGGAGTGGGAGGGCGGGGGGCACTTCGGCTTCCTCCAGGGGCGAGGCGATGGGACTGCCTGCTGGTCTGAGTGGGGAACCTGGGATCACATGACTCATTCATTCCATATTTGCTGAGATCTCAAGGGGACCACGGGCTCGTAGGTCAGAGCCTGAGCGACATCCTGGACCAAATTGTCCTTCCAGTCGCCCCCAGCCCTGGGTCGACACCTTCAGCCCACGTGCCCGCCGGAGCCCCTTGCAGACTGTCAGCTCCCAGACTCCAGGACGGTCACTCAGGCTGCCCTCGGTGCTGAGAGCCTAAGAAGCGAGGGGAAATGCAGCTGTCACGCCAGTGTCACCTCGATGGTCTTGTTTTATTCTCTACCCCCCTCCCGCCTTTCAGTCCCAGGTGGCTGTGAAGTGGCTTGGAAAGCAGTGACACCCACATAGCAAGTTCACTTGGAGGCTGGGAGGCAGGGAAATGGGGTGGGGCGGGGAAGGGGGGGGCACTTGGAAGCAGCGTGAGTCAT